>ML778561.1:230518-267245 GCA_009831015.1 Picea engelmannii | reverse complement strand
TGTTAGAACAACTCAAAATTGGAGGATCTAGTCGAGTTGCGTTATTATAGGATGATGTAGGTTGGATCACTGTAATAGTTGCATTGTTTCTAATCAGTTCTTGTATTTTCTCAACGCTGAATGATTTGGAATTGGAAGATCCAGTCAAGTCACCTTTCAATTCCTTTGAAACTCTAAACCAAGAGGATCTTGTATTCTGAGTTTTTCCTCCTCAATCTGTCGAAAGGACTGATGCCCGAGTCAGTCTTGCTCACTCCTCCTACTAAGTTTTCCATCTTCTCATTTTATAATCAACCCACTGACTGAAGTTAGATTAAGACCTCTTCTGTCTTACATACTAGGCCAGGTTTTCTGAGTTAAAGTGATACCTTCCTGGGTCTCTATCCATCCAACCACCCCATTAAATTATTTGTGACATAAACAGATGGGCATTGGGCTCTGCTTCTGCCACAATCCAGGAGTAACTTCTGACACTAACACAACCAAATCAAGGAAGCTAGTAGGATCCCAACCATACGAATGCCACCTCAAATTCTAGAAGATTCCCTTCTAGAACCTTCGTGAACCTCATACCTTTTCTTAGTCTTAAAACATCGTCACACCCTACCTATAGAGTAGCACATGGAAACTCTGCAAGCCAGGTTTAGATCATCCTGCAGAAATCAGGCATTTCCACACTTTGTAATACTCCTAGCCCGCGATGAGCTTCTAAAAAAAATCTTTGTAGAGGGAGAAACCAATTACTTTTCTCATGAAAAAGATCCTTTGAGAGCCTGAACACATGCTTGTAGAAACATCACCAGGGTGACCAAAATAATATGTAATAGAATGCCCCCCAAAGTATGAGGCTGGAACTCATGACAAGTGAAATACTTTGTAAAATGCGAGTGTGTGTCGGGAACAAGGAGCGCACCAATCAAGAACCTGCAAACAACCAAGCATCTGCGCAATATTATACCATTTCTGAGATAGTCATTCCCATGATTAGACTACAAATGACTAAACCATAAATGTCAGTCAGGGCCACCAATCATACACTGTGGATCCATGTCACCAAGATTCTTCATAGCCACTAGGAATACACTATGGATCTATGCTCTAGAAAACTCAAATTCAGACATAGCCATGAGACATACAAAGTGGATCTATGTGTCCATACAAATCATAAACATTCCATCTCAACCTAAATCAAAACAAAGCAATCCAGGGTATTCAATCCTATTTTCCATAAGTACAAATCTATCCATGCGATTACAGGTGCTAAAGTTGAACATGGTAGAGACCACTTGATTACCGATCATTAATGAAAACCGTTAACAAGTGAGAGGGAAATCATCATTAATGTCAATGACTCCCAAGGTACCTTAGTACAATCCATCGAATGCAAATGAATGAGATGCAGTCAAGAACTCGATAGAATCCCTCAATCAGGGACCACTGATGTGAATCCACTATTGAAAGTCAAGAAACCTACCGTTGAGGCATGCAGGCTCTAAGGTACTAAATGATTTCTAATTCTTATTCCTGGATAATGAGTTTGCGTTGATAGGAAAAGACTCATCACAGGAGGGCCTTGATGTATCCCCCATCAATGACATGAAATAAGTAATAGATTTAGGGTAGATCAAAGTATGAAAATGATTTGAAACTGACATAGGGAAGGTCGACATGGTAGTAATTGACAATTGCAGATGGCCAACTCGATGGAGCGATTGTTTGGACTTATCTTGAACATATGAATGACACGACAATGGTCTTGGCAACATTGACTCAAAGACGACCCAAGATATGAATTTACAGAAAGTCAAATGAGAGACAAATGGATTTCCCAAACCAGATATAGAGATAAAGGGGGTGTCATGTTCAAGAGTGGCTACTACTACCACTAACAGAAATACAGAGACACATAACTTTCCCAAATTCCCCCCCATCATTTCTGGCGAGTAACTCTTTATTTTTACATAAGCTTGAGGAGGATAACATATGCTTCTTGATGTAATCTCATCCTTTAGACGAGTCCCTCAGAGTATGTATAATGAACCCTAAGAAGGAGTGGTTTAGTCCCATATGGGTCTTTCGATGTTTATTTAACGAGTCCAAATATAGAAAACTCGGGGGATTTTCATGTTTATAGAGTCTGAAAAACATTTAAAGAGAACACTCTCAGTTCCTTTTTTGTAAGTTAGTTTGATGAGACCGAAAAAGTGATAAACTACCGCCCATCAAATTTTTTCTTCAAATACTTTTATGAGCATGAAAAGAACAAGGTCGCTCGACAATCTTTTCATTTTTATGGAGCATGAAAAGAGATTAAAGGATAGTCCATGAGCTTTGTTATTTTCGTGTTACCATGATGTGTACGAAAAGATGACAAAGTATACTCGGTCACGTTATCATTGATTTTTGAGTGCAAGAAAAAACAAAGACTAAGATCAAGGTGTTTCCTAAAAAACCTAAAAAGTATTTATACATGTGACGAACAAAAAAACAAATTAAGAAAAATATATGTATCTCATCGTTTAGGATCCTGGTTCTTTTTCCTGTGAAAAGTCAAAATACTTACAGTACCATTAGACCTTTAGGTTTTGGGAAAAAATGAATAAAATAATATGAGATATTAATAGAAAAAGTAAAGAATTCATAAATATAGGAAAAAACTCATTTTTACCATTTCATTACCATTTCACCCAAAACTTGACGAAAAACCCTCATTTTACCTCAGAATTTCACCGTTGATTACGGGGAGCATAGGTAACCATTCAAGGAATGACTTCTACCAAAACAGTAATATTCTTGTCCTCTTTCTTTTCAATGGATTAGATTTCATTTTTATTGGTGTAAAATAGCTTTTTGAGTTGAATTTTAGGCTGGTAGGTGCACATAGGGGCTGTCGCAGGTGGCCTATGTCAGGACCTGCGAAAACTATAGGTTTCCGCAGGTGCCTTTGGTTCACCTATGGAATTTCCACACTATGCATAACACTTCACCTACAACGAGTGAAAATAAAAAATTCTTTACATGCATTTACCCAAAAAAAACTTTCCAAAGAAGCAAATGAGGATGTTAACTTCCCTTTATTGTTCCAATGCAGGTTTTTTATCATCAAAATGTTGGAGTGGAGGTAGAGGGAACATGAATATTATGATATCATCATCAGGAATGGCCTAGGCACTATAAATTCCCTCTGATAGTGTGGATTACTGAAGTTTTTTAAGATCCAGGGCATGAGGGCCCAAGTAAGGTTACTTGAGTACTTAGTCCACATGTGGGATGTGGATCAACAATTATTTCATGTGGGATCCCACACAATCTCTTTATATATCAAGGATATATATTTTTTGATGAGATTATCTCATCATGGATCCCATGTGACACTGACAGGAAATAGAGGTGGAGGTCTTCCAATGAGTGAGTATGTTCATCGGTACTATGAACCAAGGGCCAAGAGACATAAAGATAAGGTTTCCATCATGGATGTCTAGCATCTACCCCTCCGGACTATCCTATTCACTATCGCATGAATGGTGGGGAGTGCATCTCCTCACATGGTTCTCCAAAGTTACTTTCAATATGCAATAGAGTGCATGGAGCCCCAGGTGTTTAACTGGTCTGATGAAGTTCTTCGCGGCATGAAGATACAACTAACAAAGTGTAAAAAAGGGGACTTGAATCAATTTGGATACATGTCTATTTTATTTTCCTTCTTCCTCGAGAGGGTTTCGCATTTACTCTTGCAGGTAGAGTGGGGCATTATGACTCCACAAGATCCAAGGATGAAGAGGTGGTGCAACCTCATGGCTCGGCATGTGGCTAGCCCCATCGTTAAATATAATGATGTACTTTTTGATTGGTTGAGGCCTCAGCTATTGATGGTAGATGATTATGCTTATGCCGATTTGGACTTCAGAGGTGACCGAGACTTGGTTCTAACTAAAGGATTTTAGTGGGGGAACTAGGGTAAGAAGCACTTTTTGTTTTTATAATGTTTTTGTAAATTTTTGAAATATGAAGTGTTTTTTTATGTTTTTAATCCGAGGAATAATCAAGATCTTCTTGACAACACATATGTGGGACCATACCGGCCTCCAGGTACATCCCCCATCCAGAGACGAGGGGAGCCAGTCAAGGTAGAAGGATTGGCTACTGTTGATTATGAGGCAATCAAGGAGAACTTGGAGGGATTGACAACAAATGTCTTGTATATCTCTATCAATGAGATCCTAAGATGTTATCAACACCATATTGTGGGTGTATCTAGTTCTCTTAGTCAACTTCTCCATAGGGTAGCATGAGTAGTCTTGTGTTATCATGAGCAACATCCTTGATGCTATTTTGTATATGAAACCATGTGCTTCACCTTTTGATTTTGGTCTTCAGACGAAAAAACACTTTTTGTAAAAAAAATTGTCATTATATATACATGAGGTTTCTACCAACTTAATTTGCTTTAAATATGAATTATGATTGGATTTATAAGTGTCTTAAATGTCTCTCTAACACATAATTAGCTAGTGCATCTGTTAATGTATTTAGACATCTAGGAATATGTTGATATTCAATGTAATCAAAATAACATTACAAGAGGCGAATTCACAAATATACCCTCAACAAAGTAGGACTTTAGATACCATAGACATTACTTAACTGTAGTACTATTAACTCTTAATCAAGTTGTACACCTACATAATGGATCCCATGTGAAACAACATCAGTTAACAATTCGATGACTTCACTGCATTCCGCAATATTGTTAGTTGCACGACCGAGGAAAACACCATGTAGACTGATTAACTCATTCGTAGGTGCATAAATTACCCAAGCAACATATGCTAAGTTCTGAGTACTACGACTAGTTCCATTGGCAAAGCCAATGTAGGGTAGTGAAGACATCGACATACGAAAACCAAGCACAACACAAGGTAAGCAGTTGGGGGTCGAAACCAAATAACGAAAAAGCACACAAAAGTAGCACACAAGAGTATGATACGATAAAATACATGCACTCATGCAAATATACCCTAAGAAAATTACTTCTTCAAGTAAAGCCCATTTCTAGGTTCACTCAAAGGAATGCCATCATAATCCACTAACTCATAAGCTTCCTTCTCCAACACTCGTTTGATGATATAAGGGTCTTGCCACATAGCCTAAATTTTTTTGGCCCCTAGTAAATCATGATCTTGTTCATAGAGGAGAACTAGATCACCTTTAGAAAAAACACCTAGATTACCTTTAGAAAAAACACGTGGCTTGACATATTTGTCATATTGGGCCTTGACATGCTTTTTCTGAGCTTCAATAACCAAGGTGGCATCATGACGAGTTTCATCTAATTTCATCAGGTACAATAGACATTCCTCTTTAGCATAGGTGTTGGGAAGAAGTTCAACGGCTAGCTTCAAATATGGTATCTCACATTCAATCGGCAGGACAAACTCAATGGAGAGCTTGAACACACACTTGTATAAACATCACTAGGGTGACCAAAATAATGTGTAACACTAGCCAAAGAATTTTGGAGTTGGATCTTCCCTCAGTTTGTAGCCTCAAAAACTAGGGGGTTGGAGCCTCCTTCTAGTTGCAGCTGGAAAACAAAGGAAGTTGGTTCTTCCAATGAATGTAATTATTAAATACATATAAGAAAAAAAAATTCGTGGTTTTCTCCCATTTTGGGTTTTTACGTAAAACACTGGTGTACTGTGTATGTGTGTGATTTCTCATTTGTTCATTGTTTATTTACTCTAAAACTATTGGATGATAATGATACATTGATATATTACTTGAATTTTATGGTGAAAAGGGATTAAATTGATCTATTATTGATTCACCCCCCCCCCTCTCTGTAATCCAACAATTGGTATTAGAGTCATTTCCTTTAGAAAATAGTTTAACCACTGGAAGGAGATGGATTATTCTAAGAATGTACTACCAATGTTTAATGGTACAAATGGTTTTAAGTATGATATGTGGAGCAGAAGGACGAAAGTGTTTTTACAGGCACATGGACATTATGTTTGGCTATCATTTGTTACAGGATATGATATCTCAAAAAGGGAAAAGACTGTAGCCAAGAAGGAGTTGAAGAAGAATAAGAAAATAACAATGGATTTCATCTAGGAAGGATTACCTAATCCGGTAAGAGAAAAGGTTGGTAAATGTTCATCAGCTAAATAAATTTGGGATATGTTACATGACATATATTATTCAACCATGGAAAATTCAGAAAATTCCAAAGAAGATGCATATACAGATCAAGAAGAATTATGTTCACCATGTCAAACAGATTCAGAAGATGAAGAGTACATAATCACCAGAGGTATGTTGTTTTTCTTTAATTATGAAAAACATGGACATATTGAAATAGAATGCCATGAAGGAAATGAGACAGAAAAACTGATTGAAAACTAAGAAAATTATGAAGCAGAATTGATTAGTGCTTTAGATGAACTAAGAGAAGAAAACAAGACACTCAAGAACGAATTGATGAAACAAAAGGAAAGTGTTCACATTTTTTAAGAAGTCCATTAGGTCATCGAGAACTTAAGAACTCATATAGAGGAAGCCAGAAAGATCAAAGAAAATCTTGAATATCAAAAGAAGTATTTGGAAGCCAACATAGAAGCGCAGAAGGAAGAAGCATACATGAGAGAGAATATATTGACATATCATCTTAAGGAAATAATTAACGATTTAAACCAGCTTGAGGTAGATTTTGGTCAAGAAGAGAAAGGACTTGAAGAAGAAATAATCACATTAAAAATTCATTTTGAAGAAGTGAAAAGAATAAAAGAAGTCATGAAGTCTCAGATAATGAAGAAATAAGAAGAGGTTGAGAAGCTTGAAGAAGAAGTTGTCACATTGAGAAGTAAAATCGTCAATCTCAATAAGAATGTTGAAGAGACATAAACATCCACATCAGTTATAGAAAATGAAGAGAAGCACTCTAGGTTGCTAGAAAAGAAAAATGAAGAAAATAGAAAGAGTTATGTAGAAGTACTCAAAGGAAAGAATCATGGTCAATGAGAATCTAAGAAAACTATTGAAGATACATCTTCAAGAAGACCATCCATGTTCAAGCCACAAGGAAGCTTCAATCATGATCATGATCAGTCAAGGGAAAAATTCAAAAGGACTATGCCACAAAGAAGATCATTCACTCCTAGGTATGCAAATTTATTTTATGGTCATTTTTTTTACTGTACCAACTTTGGACATAAGGTTGCATATTCC
This sequence comes from Picea engelmannii, assembly GCA_009831015.1. Taxonomy (NCBI): domain Eukaryota; kingdom Viridiplantae; phylum Streptophyta; class Pinopsida; order Pinales; family Pinaceae; genus Picea; species Picea engelmannii. The sequence continues at coordinate 260,015 of ML778561.1, read as the reverse complement.
AGGGATTATACAATAAATGTTCAAGCAAGAAATGATTATGTGGCTACACGTACCATTGAATTATACAAATGTCATAACTATGGACACACAACTAGTGATTGTAGAAGCATGATCAATACTTACATGAAAGAGAACATTGATATCAGATGTAAGAAAGTGTGGATAAGAAAACATGAAGAACAGGTGAACAAAGACTAGGTCTTAGAGATCGCAAGACTGGAAATAAAACGAGATGAAGAAAATTCTACAAAAAAAAATAAAGATGTCAGATACATAAAGGTTTGGAAAATAATTGAAAGAAAATAATAATAGGTAAATAAGGAACAGGTTCAACAGATTGTACTTTTAGGCATTGTAGTGAAAGATGAATCCACATATAGAAAGAAAGAAGTCATAGCTCAAAGAGATGATGAATCTACCAATGAACATGATGATGAATCTACCAATGAATATGATGATGAATACACATTAGAGAAGGAGTTGTTATGAGCCATCCGAATTAAAGACTCCCAGGTAATATGAATATTAGATAGGGGAGACTATGCGATAGCTATGATAGACCAAAGAACCATCCTTTGAGAATCTTGCAGAGTTTGAGAAGACATATCCAGAGTAATCAATTAGCAGAAGTACAATTTGATAGATTAATCAAGACTTCATGATAGTATAGTGATAAATGGGTCAACATTATGGACAGTTGTGCAAGTAGAGTCTTGGAAAGTATGGACATAGATGGATTCATAAGAATACTTAACAGGCTTGGAAAAATATATGATAGTGGATGAGAGCATGAGTTTATATATTGGTTCAGAGAGTGGTTCAGATACAAAGGAACATTATCATAATGGATGATAATTACACAGGAAATGACTCAAACAATGCTAATGGATTCCAAATTGGCAGATATTTTTTGGACACATGCAGTGCATACAATCGTTTGTTGATATTATGGTAGCTGCGGGAGGTATTTACTTCCATGTGTAAACCTGAAAATAATAGAATATTATGGGAAGAAAGAAGAAAACCTAATGAGTTGGCTAATAACCCTAGAAGACAAGTTGGCTCAAGAGGATAACTTGTATTAGGTTATTAGCCTCCAAGAGAAGAAGTCGACTAGAAGATATATTATATACTAAAGAATTAGTACCTGGAATGAGAAGTCAGCCTTGGTAGTCTGCCAGATTTAGTATAAATATAGGAGGTCAGTATTCTCAAAACTGCAGAGCACACTTGTGCACACTGCAGTTGGGCAATTTTGTGCGCAAGTCTGGAGGAGAGTTGTTGTTGTAGTTGTTGTAGCTAGTAGATTTCGCTATGGCTTGGACTATCTCTTGGTTATGGTTTGGACTATTTGATCAGCTCTTGTTTTGTGCGCTATCCTTGGAGGAATATGCATTACCCCTTTTTTTTCCATCTATGCTAGGGTTTTCTTTCAGAATGATTCTCTATCAAGGTTAAGGTGCTCGAAGGGTGGCTTTGGCCTATGGTTGGGTGACAATAGTGATATTGTCTATGGAAAAATGAGCAAATTCTAATAGGTTATGGGCCCACACCTCCTTCATTCAGTCTAAACACTAGAAGGGAGCATAGCCATAAGGATATTAAGCTTATTGAAGAAATCTCGCTAGGGTTTATGGCAGGAGCAATCACCAAAGCATTATCGCTAGCGTTACTAGTAGGTGTAGTTGCAAAAACCCTAAACCTCTTGTTGAGGCACCTTAAGTGAATATATTGACCTAATATCCATATATATTAGTGTGCCTCAGCCTAGCACATCTCTTGGTACTCTCAGAAATCCAAGACGTCAAGTTTGATTTTTTGGTCAAACTTAGGGTTGACCAAGTCAAAGCAGCCATGACCCACTCTATGAAGTCAGAAAAAAATTTATATGGAGCTTATAACTTCAAAGTGTGGAAGACAAGGATTGGCCTCATCCTTTCCAAAAATAAAGTGTTAGATAGGAGAGATCGTGGAACTAGATTTTGAAGAAGGAAAAGAGAAGAAACCACAAAACATTGTAGTTAAGGAGAAGTTCAAAGATAGTGACATCAATGCCATGAGTATCATAGTGGACTCTATAAAATACCACTTGATACCCTACATATCCCATATTGACTCATCAAATAAGATGTACGATTCCCTAACAAACCTCTTCTCAATTAGAAACATTGGACAAGTAATGAGTCTGAAGAATGAGCTCCCTAATATGATGATGAATGATGATGACAACATAACATCATACATTGTGAGAATCTCTCAGTTAATATATCAACTATAGACTATTGAAGAGATCATTTCAGAGAAGGAATGGGTAAACATAGTACTCAATGGTCTTCCAAAGACATGGTATGCATTTGTCGCAAGCTGAAGAAAAGGAAGGAGACACACGAAGCATCAGTTGTCGAAGAAAGGAAACCCTCAAGGAAGACCAAGTAGGATAAAATAGACTTCTTATTCTAAAGACAAGGTAACAATATTCTTCATAATTCTTGTACATAACTTGTTTGCATAAGTCTTTGTACATATCTTGTATATCTATTTCTTAGAAGATAATATGTTCCAAGAGAAGTTATACCTATGGAAGAACAACACGATAAGGATTGATGTCATTATGACTACAAGACACGACAATACACATGAAAGGATGAAGTACATCAAACAATTCATGTGGAAGTTATTACATAAGTAACACCTGCAAGATAAGACGAAATCAAAATCGATCTTAAAAGAAACCTAGAAGTAGTAAAAATAGAAGGAAGTCAACAATCAAGAGGAAGACTTATGACACTTTGCAGTAAGGATACAAAAGGAAGCGTGGACTTTGTTAGATGGAGGGAGATGATTATATATTCCAAAAGAAGAGAATTCATCCATACATGAAGCAAGGATTAGGAGGGAGCTAATCCTATGATCCATTGAAGATGATGAAGTATATATCCATGGTAGCAACCATGAAAAACAATACGTGTTAAGTTTGAATTTAGAAGAAGTTTTATTTGAAAAGAAGCCTTAAAATATCCCTGGTTGTCCATCCACATTTGTGATCCTATGACAAAAGAAAGAAGTGGAATATTTAGGGCATGGAATATATAAGAAACTCCATGGACCTAAGAGATAAAGAGAAACATGAGGAATAACATGAAGATTCCAAGAAAGAAAGAGAAGCCAGAACAACCAGTCATTGTATCGAGAATCACAAGATTACTAGCCTGATATGAACTCACTAAAATCAATCAAGTAGAGGAACTAAAATTTTTGATAAAGAATAGTGTATGAAAAACTTATAAATGTAAGCATTACGACATCCAGAACTAGAGGTTCTACCATATGGAGGGAGAAGACTATGATGATTGATTTTTCTAGTAAACCAAACATACCTCTACATAAGCCATTATATCGTCCACAGTATCCATGGGTTGGAGTCTTCATCATATGAATACAAAGACTGTTCTCTAGAACAATTGAACAAAGAGTGTATGAAGAGCAACCTCAAGGCTTTGAGGTATACTAGAAAGAGACTCTTGTATGAAGATAAAAGAAGACAACTTGGTGGAGAACCTTCAATGCACAACAAAAGCATGGTGAAGACTTTCTATAACAGAGATATTGTATCAGAATGGTTACTCAGAAGCTCAGGATGATGGATTGCTAAATCCATGACAAACTCTCATAATGGCAGAAGAAGTACCACTTCTATATGCTCTAGTTTGACTCTTGTCGCGATGTTATGAGCTAGTAGGAAACAAAGAGGAATCCAACAATGATATACCTTATTGATCAAGAGCTATATGGAGCCTTAAGAGAAAACCAGTGTTCCATAAATACCGAAGTACATTTGATATCAAACATTAAATTCTCCATGATGAAGTCCATAAAGGAGAAAGTGATTCTCCAATATACATCTCCACAGATGAGCAGATAAGCAACATTTTTTATAAAGCTTATGTCCATGATGAAAAATTTTGTGTACTCAAGATGGAGATCATGGAGATGGCTTCATTATTGAAAAAGGAAGAGATGAATCCCAGTTTGGGAGGGAGCACTAATGTGTTATTGAATTATAGACAGTCATTTTTCAGTTCGAAAAATGATCTAGGATAAGCAGTTCCTTTCCAGTTTAGAAAGTGGTTTGAGATTTCTGACGGATGGGCATTTTCCAATTCAGAAAATGGTCCAAATCGAATGAATAGTTATTCTTCCTTGCTTGAGAAGAATAGTACAAATAGATTGTTGAGCTCTAGTTTTGTCATCTTTTCCTCCATACAAATACACTTATCATTACACCTTCTCCCTACATTTTGTCACTAATATATCCCTAATTACACCATAAACCTCCATTATCTCTTGTTATTCATCCTATGTGGTTAATACACAATTTCCCATATTTTTAGTGATTAAAAGGATGATTATACAATATTTTTGTCGATGATGGTTTAATCCTATGTTTCTATGTCCAAGCAACATGTTTGGTATTGTTCAGGTTCTGATATATGCATTGTCTATGTTTCGGTACCTGCATTACAAGTCATATGGTACTCCAAGTCATTCGGTACCAGAAGGTTCCACAATCAACTGACACCTGCATAGTCATCCGATACCTACACATTCATCCGATACCCATGATCCATGTCATCTGGTACCCACACTCCATGTCATCTAGTACTTAGTTCATTCGGTACCAATACTGTGCTCATTTGGTACTCCAAGTCATCTGGTACCAGAAGGTTCTACAATCAACTGGTACCTGCACACTCATATGGTACCCATACTCCATGTCATATGGTACCCATACTCCATGTCATCCAGTACTCATTTCTTCTGGTACCAACACTGTGCTCATTCGGTACTCCAAGTCATCCTGTACCAGAAGGTTCTACAAGTCATCCGGTACTCACACTCTATGTCATCTGGTACCCACACTCCATGTTATACGATACTCACACTACATATCATCGAGTACTCACAATTCAATACATCCAGTACTAGATTTTTCTAGAAACCATCCAGTACTAGAATTCTCCAGGTCATCCGATACTAGCATCAACAACAATCTCGTACTAGAAATAATTCAAAATTTTGGAAAGTTTCTAGAGGAAAATCGGGTACATGGGTTTTGTCCAAATTCACGTTTACATGTGGACATGTGTGGAATAATTCACTCAGATCACATGTGTGGATATCCATATCAAGGGGAATGATTCTTCTAAAATTAGTGAAAATCTCAAACTACCAATGTGTGCCTCAATTTCCGTGCATATGGAATCAGATATAGAAATTCTACGAAATGGGTTTTGTCTAGAATATAGAAAATTGAGTAATAAGTGGGTATTTTTTCAAAATTAGAATTGGTTTGGAAGATATGGGTGGGGGCCTAACTCGAATCTGCCCAAATTGCAATAAAACCTAGATTTTTGAGGATTTTATCTAAAAATTGTAAATTTTGAAAACAGAGCTTTGGGATTTGGTCCCATCCACTCATTAGTGATTATTCATGTATAAATAAGCCTCATGAGATTGCGGGGAGGAGAATTATTATCATCATTATGTTAGCATGTTCTCATATGGAGAGATTTGGATCTATAAGAAAGATGTTGTAAATTTCTGAATTTGAATTGAATAAGGAAGTGTTGATGCTATGAGTCATTGAGCATGATTACTCCTTGGTTCTGTAAGCCTCTCTAGCCACACATGCTAGGTGAGGTAGGGCCCCCTCAAGCTGGTATGTGTTGGTCTTGTTTATTATTTAATTTCCATAGTAATTAGGATTTAGTTAATTGGATTTCTATCTTACTTACATTTTAATTTCAATTCATCCTTTGTGTGATTGCAATTTGATCTAGTTTTATGAATTCAGGTGAATTAAATACTCATGATTGATTCTTCAAGTGCGTGCAATAATGTTCCATCTCTCCCATTGTATTTATCACTTCCTTCTTTTGTTGCTCTGTTTTATGTTTATTAGGTTCTAACACACTTATTTACAGCAGTATGTGCAATTTGATTTCAGATTACGAGTACATGTTGAAGATCACACCAAATTATGTCTCCACACACATTCACATCAAGTTTCATATCTCTTTTCTAAATATTTTGTTTCTATTGATTGCATTTCCCAAATCATTATTGCAACTTTCAACCATGTCATTTTTCCAAACTCACTACACTTTGACCATGATTCCCTCTTAAAATTCCCTGCTATCCCATTGCTATTCTCTCTCATAACCATGCCTCCATTTTCTTCATACAAATTGATTAAATCATACATCAACTTACATTCACAAGAACTCAATTCCATCATACACAACATTATATCCATAAACATAAACCCTCTCTAATCAATTGCGCCCAGACCTGAGTTGTTTCGAGATTAGTTATAGAGGTAGATCATTTCCATTCTAGCTCTCAATAATTCTTTGTGAATTGTTCTCATTAGTCCAATAATATATAAAACACAAAGAGTTAAAACTATTCTTCTTATATTCCTCTACTTTCACTCTAAAATTATGTTCTTGGAATTAATTAGAATATGTTATCACATCTGCAATCCATTGAACATAGAAAACACATAGTGCATTTCCTTGGATCTATTCCTTTTTATATAGATCATTGTTACATATTTTCATTCATTTGGTAGAATATGATCTGCGTGACATGATAGAGGGAGACATGCAGAGTGGTCTAAATGAGGAAGTGAACCAAGAACATCAAGATTACATTGAACATTGTTTCCAAAAGACAAAAATATTGAAGCACCACTCTCTTCTTCAACAACTCTCCACATCATCATCAAACCATTTGGTTCTTCGTATTCTGGTATACATTAAATCTTATCTTTCAAACCCAAGTATGAATGTGTTTCTACACATGTTATGCCCATGGTTACATTGGAAATATTATTACATGTGAAATATAATTTCTTGTTCTTAGGTAGGATAGAGTAAACTTTGCATGTTGGTTAACCTAGTTGTAAATAAATGCAACATATTTTGTGTTTCTTTCCAAATAAATAAAATTAAATGAAGATAATATTGGTGATCTAACATAAAAAACCAAAGCAACTTAAGATATTTCTTCTTCTTCTTACATAACAGTTGCTCATAAATTTCTGACTATTAATAATAAAAGTTTCTCATAAGACTAATCTTTAAAATGTTATGGTGATTTACAAAATCTTTAAGGTCTGCATAATGATGCCCATAGGTAACTTGTACATCCTAGTTTCATATTAGAACTTGTTATTCAAGAATTCGTATCAAATAGTAATAAGAGAGTGAATKAAAATTCTACTTGTGAGGGAACACAATCTTATATGGGGAAGATGAACTTGGGGACTAGAGGCACCTTTAGGTCATTCTCTCATGGCCTCATCCACCACAAATTAAGTAAGTTTGAACATGATATGTMTTTCAACTAATCTCGATACCTAAGTCTATTTTTCATACGAACAATATTTTATAGACAATCTATAAAATATCTTCCAACTCAATATCATCCCATCCTGTAAAAATATTTTCAAATATGCTTCCCCATTCACCCATGCAAAAAAAATCTATAAATTTTATCTTAAGGGTAAATATTGGGACAAGAGACTTTGATGGAAAATGGGTGTAAGAGGTTAATTCGTTGGGATACTGAATAGGTCTGCTGGCAGCGGGTATCGGCCTATGATATAACTAGGAAAACCCATCAGGGTACTGAACAAGATCATGGGTAATGGGGCATTCTAACTAGGAAGGATATTTCTTAGATGTAAAAATCACCCCATCGGAGTACTAAATAGGTTTGCTGTAAATGGGTTCTAATTTTGATGTCTTTCATTATGCCTAATCTATATTTGTTCGTATGAACAATATACTTGTGTAAATCGTTAAGAAGAATCATGCGTGGTTGAAAAAAAAGCTAATGAACCTCATCTAATTTCTAGTTGAGAATGTCCATAAGATGGTCTTAAGACCCCGTCATTCATACCCAGGATTTCATTGTCCTAGAGGTAGGACCCATAAGTGTAGGAGTCTAATCAACTCAAATGAAAACTTTATCAATATCATTTGAATGACAAAAATTCTCTAAAAAATCAAGTAGGGATGGTTGGTTTCCAATCAGTTTCTCATTTATCAAAGACCACTTATCTCCTCCTATTTTCCTGTTCAAGGATGAGAGGAAAAATCCCCCATCATAATTCACATGGTTTCTTGAGCATACAACTGTTAATGAGTGATGAAATCGTATGTAATAAGTAATTTAGAAATTTCCTTTATGCTTGTAATATTTTAAAATAAATTTCATTTTCAAATTTACAAGCATGAATAAATTTTAATTTTTGGTTGTTTCTTTAAGCATGGCATAAATGTATATTTCTTCTTTCATAACAATAGTATTGGTTTAGTTCTTTTAGATTTTTCTGTTTTGGTACTGATGGTACATAAAATAGTAGGTTTTTGTACCAACAATACAGAAATTTAAATCTTTTTCGAGGGTACCTTTTGCAAGATATTTCCAATAGCTCTCAGCTCTGGCATACTTCATTTCTCTCCTTCAGTCAACATGCACCGGTTCGACATAGTCCATTTTCAGCTTGCAGAAATTTAATGTGCTAATGAGAGTTTGCATGAGGACATGCAAACTAGTGGGTTTGGGGGAGAGAGAGACATAAGGAATCTCAGTAGATCAACATTCATCAATGCTCTCTTCTAGATATACATCAGTTCAAAACATTTCTCCACTTCATCTTCAAATTTCAGTAGTCTAAATCATAATTTTGTAGACATTTTGTCATGTTCTGCATAGTTTACACTTCAACAAGAATTAGAATTCAAAGGAAGGGTAACTTGAGGTAAAACTGGTACAAATATTTTTAATTTACTACAAACTTGGAAAACATTATGCATAACCACTATTACCCACTCCATACTCCACTATGCATTATCACAACTACTCAGTAAATCCTGCATCTTCACTCCACTTATCGTAATGAAAAATATACTCCGATGATAAGACCAAGTAATGAAAATGAAATATGTGGTATACAAATACAAAGCAACATCTATAGTGCCTTCTCTTCGTACATCATAAAGCATTCTTAAGTCATGTCAAAGAGGATGAAGTCATTGTTTCCTATCCAAGCAAAGAACCACAAAGTAAATATTGGTCTTAAACTTGATGTCCAATTTCGTACAACCACCATCACCAATATTTTATAAACCATTCTCCATACGCACATCATTCACCATCACTCTAATACCTCATCCACTGCTTGTTCTCCATTTTTATGATAATTTTGTTTCTGTATTTGAAATCAATCTATGGCATTTTCCAAAGTGTCATTCCACAAGAACTAACACCTACACAAAAGAAACAATGCCATATAAATCTATAAGAAGAGTATCATAAGTTCTTCATCTTGTTTGCATGAGGACATGAAAATCCTTGAGTTTGGGGGTGTTTTGAGCTCCAGTTTTGTCATATTTTCCTCCATACGAATACACTTATCATTACAACTTCTCCCTGCATTTTGTCCCTAATATATCCTTAATTACACCATAAAACTCCATTATCTCTTGTTATTCATCCTATGTTGTTAATACATAATTTTCCATATTTTTAGTGATTAAAAGGATGATTATACAATAGTTTTTTCGATGTTGATTTCATCCTATGTTTCTATGTCAAAGAAGCATGTTTTGTATTGTTTAGGTTTGATATATGCATTGTCCATGTTTTGGTACCCACATTGTAGGTCATCTGGTACTCCAAGTTATCCAGTACTGGAAGGTTCTACAACCAAATGGTAGTTGCACGGTCATTCAATACCCGCACATTCATTTGATACCCATGCTCCATGTCATCTGGTACCCACACTCCATGTCATCTAGTACTCAGTTCGTCTTGTACCAATACTGCGCTCATCTGGTACCAGAAGGTTCTATAGTCAACCACTACCTGCACATTCATATGGTACCCATACTCCATGTCGTCCAGTACTCATTTCTTCTGGTACCAATACTTTGCTCATCTAGTACTCCAAGTCATTCGATACCAGAAGGTTCTACAAGTCATGTGGTACTCACACTCCATGGCATCCGGTACCCACACTCCATGTCATACGGTACTCACACTCCATATCATTGGGTACTCACAATTCAACACAACCAGTACTAGAATTTTCCAGAAACCATTCGGTACCATAATGCTCCAGGCCATCCGATACAAGCATCAACAACAATTCAGTACTATAAATAATTCAAAAATTTGGAAAGTTTCTAGACAAAAATAGGGTACATGGGTTTTGTCTAGAGCCACATTTACATGTGGACATGTGAGGAAGAATTCACCCAATTCACATGTGTGGACCTCCATCTTAGGGGGAATGATTCTGCTAAAATTAGTGAAATATGGAGGAAAACTGAGAGTTTTGGAAAACTGCCCATTTGCGCCTTGATTTCCATGCATATGGAATCAGATATAGAAATTCTATGAAATGGGTTTTGTCTAGAATATGGAAAATTGAGTAAAACAAGGGAATATTTCCAAAATTAGAATTTGTTTGGAAGATATGGGTGGGGGCCTAACTCGAATCTACCCAAATTGCAATAAAACCCAGATTTTTGAGAATTTTATCTAAAAATTGTAAACTTTGAAATCAGAGCTTTGGGATTTAGTCCCATCCACTCATCAATGATTCTTCATGTATAAATAATCCTCATGAGACTGAGGGGAGGGGAATTATTATCATCATTATGTTAGTATGTTCTCATATGGAGAGATTTGGATCCATAAGAAAGGTGTTGTAAATTTCTGAATTTGTATTGAATAAGGAAGTGTTGATGCTATGAGTCATTGAGTGTGATTACTCCTTGGTTCTGGAAGCCTCTCTAGCCACACATGCTAGGTGAGGTAGGGCCCCCTCAACCTGGTATGTGTTGGTCTTGTTTATTATTTAATTTCCATAGTAATTAGGATTTAGTTAATTTCATTTCTAGCTTACTTACATTTTAATTTCAATTCATCCTTTGTGTGATTGTAATTTGATTTAGTTTTATGAATTCAGGTTCATTAAATACTCATGATTGATTCTTCAAGTGTATGCAATAATGTTCCATATCTCCCATTGTATTTATCACTTCCTTCTTGTGCTGCTCTGTTTTATGTTTATTAGGTTCTAACACACTTATTTCTAGCAGTATGTGAAATTTGATTTAAGAGTGTTAGTACATATTGAAGATCACCCCAAATTATGTCTCCATGCAAATTCACATCGGGTTTCATATCTTTGTTGTAAATATTCTATTTCTACTAATTTCATTTCCCAAATCATCATTGCAACTTACAACCATGTCAATTTTCCAAACTCACTACACTTTGACCATGATTCCCTCTTCCAATTCACTGCTATCCCATTGCTATTATCTCTCATAACCACACCTCCATTTTCTTCATACAAATCGAGTAAACCATACATCAACTTACATTCACAAGAACTCAATTCCATCACACCCAACATTACATCCATAAACATAAACCCTCTCTAATCAATTGCGCCCAGATCTAAGTTGTTTCGAGATTGGTTATAGAGGTAGATCATTTCCATTCTAGCTATCAATAATTCTTTGTGAATTGTTCTCATTAGTCCAATAATATATAAAACAGAAAGAGTTAAAACCATTCTTATTATATTCCTCTACTTTCACTCTAAAATTGTGTTCTTGGAATTAATTAAAAGATTTTATCACATCTGTAATCCATTGAACATAGAAAACACAGAGTGCATTTCCTTCCATCTATTCCTCTTTATATAGATCATTGTTACATATTTTCATTCATTCGGTAGATACATTATTCCGTTAGGTAGATTTCATCATTGTTGTTGTATCCATTTGAAGAATTGTCTGGGAGTTTTAGTTTCATTTATTTACAAGTCATTTTTAGATTGTCTTCATAATCTTTTAATCTAGTTTGCTTTGATTTAGTTTTCTTGTGGCTTAGCTAACCACTACTGGAATCCATTGAAGGATAAGAAAATTAAGTAAGCTACTCATTATTAATCACATGAACATCACCCTGAGTGCATGAAAGACTATGATCTAAGCCTTTATAGCACTAAGTTATTCCTACGTCCCAGTGATGAATCCTTAGTGTTAATTTCCTGCAGTGTGGGTTTGAGGATGGATTTGTCAGCTTTAGATTAGGCTAGACTAGGCTTTTATCCTACGTTTTCTGCACCTACACCTCAAAGCATACAAGACTCGGTTGATTATTAAATGTGGAAATTACTAGTGCATATATTCAGCCCAACATAGATCATCATTGATGTTTTACCTTCTAAGGGAAGATGCTCTTCCAAATGTCATAGATGTGAGTGGAAGAATGGCCTAGATGATTTAGTTTATATCATAACAATGTTTTATGTGCAGGTTGATATCAAATGATTTTTATGGAGACTACATTTCTCTAGATAGTAGATATATGCTACTGTGGTGGATTGTGTTCCATTGATTGTGACTACACGTCACTAATCAAGTATACGTGTGCTACTTGGTGTGGTAGTGTACCACTCGATTGTTGTTGAATACTACTATGGATAGACACAATTGTGTTCTATTGAATGATATTGTTTCGATTGCCTTGAATATTATCAGCAGTGTTGGAAATGATTATCATCTAGATGGATGATCAATGGACAGAGATTTCCCAGATGGAAAATGGTCTAGGACATTTATTCTTCTAGGACATATGTCTAGATTAGAAGAATGGTTCTTGTGTCACTCTATGGAGTGAGTAACTTATCCAACATTGTGTTTGATTACTCATATGGAGTATGGTTTCAAGAGATGATGCAGTTAATGAAACTGATAGTGATGTTTCTCACGATCTAATCATGAGATAGTCTATACAAATACGTTGATGTTATCGGGTGAATGGTATGTTTGTGCTCAAGACCATTACCTTCAATTCCTCCCTATCTAGGAGGGAGTGTTGATATTATGGTAGCTGCGGGAGGTATTTACTTTCATGTGTAAACCTGATGAGAATAGAATATTCTGGGAAGAAAGAAGAAACCCTAATGAGTTGGCTAATAACCCTATACTACAAGTTGGGTCAAGAGGATAACTTGTATTAGGTTATTAGCCTCCAAGAGAAGAAGTCGACTAGAATAAATCTTATATACTAAAAAAATAGTACCCAGAATGAGAAATCGGCCCTGACAGTCTGCCATATTTAGTATAAATACAGGAGGCTAGTCTTTATTCTGGCCAGTATTCTCAGAACTACAAAGCACAATTGTGCGCACTACAGTTGGGTTGTTCTGTGCGCAAGTCTGGAGGAGATTTTTTGTTGCAGCTAGCAAATTTTGCTATGGATTGGACTATATCTTGGTTATGGTTTGAACTATCTGATCAACTCTTGTTTGGTGCTCTATCCTTGGAGGAAGATACGCTACCCCTTTTTTATCTATCTAGCCCATGGTTTGCTTCCAGAATGATTCTCTGACAAGGTTAAGGTTCTCGGAGGCTGGCTTCAACATATGGTTGGGTGACAATAGTGATATTGTCTATGGAAAAATGAGCACATTCTAACACAAGTCACATTCAAAATAAGGTAATGTTCGAAAACAACAATGAAAAAAATTCCTATGAACTATGGAAAGGAAGCACAGACAACAACCTCTACATCAAGGTAACTCATGTAGTATTTTATTAATTGAAATTTATGTTGATGATATTGTTTTTGGAAGTACTAATGACAGGTTAAGATAGAAATTTGCAATGGATATGAAGAATAAATTTGAAATGTCATTACTTGGATAACTATCCTTCTTTTTGGGTCTTCAAATATGTCAAATAAAGCAAGAAATTTTTATTTCTCAAACTAAGTATATCAAATAAATGCTAAAGAGGTTTAGAACAGAATATTGCAAACTAGTTACCACTTTTATAAAAACTGGTTGAAAGTTGAGCAAAGATGATGATTCAAAGTCTACAGACCAGAGGTAGTATTGCATGTCAATGATTGGTAGCGTATTATATGTGGCAACATCCAGACCAGATGTAACGGAGGCAGTTGGATAGGTGGCATGATTTCAAGAAGCACCAAAGGAATCACATGTATTAGTAGTGAAAATTATTTTCATATATCTCAAAGGTACAAAAGAGTTTGGATTATGGTATACAAAAGGAAATGATCTATCACTTATTGCCTACACATATGCATATTGGGTAGGTTGCATTGATGACAGATGAAGCACTAGTGGAGCAATGTTCTACTTGGGTGAGTGTTTAGTATCATGGTTAAGCAAGAAACAATCATCAATATCCTTATCTACAACCGATACATAGTATATTGTAGCAGTAACATGTTGTACACAAATTATATGGATGAAACAAACTCTGACATATATACAATTTGAGTGTGATGATCCCATTCCAATCTGTTGTGATAATACAAGCGCCATCAATATCTCAAATAACCTGTTGATGAACTCCAAAACGAAGAAAATTCCAATCAAGTTTCATTTTCAAAGGGAACAAGTTGCAGATAAGAACATTAGAGTTGAATATGTGGGCAAAAAAGAACAAGTGGAATACACCTTTACAAAACCGCTTCCACATGAAGACTTTGAGTATCTTCGCCAGAGACTCGGAGTAATTTCTACTCCAAAATGAATTCTTTTGAATTCTTATCTTATATGTATTATATTTACATGAGGAAGCACCATAAAGAGGGAAATTCAGGTTGGGAGATCAGTTTAAGGAATAGTTTAGTCAGGGGGAGTATCCCTAAGGATAGTTTAGTTGGGGGGAGCAGCCTCAAATGGAAAGATACCTTTAACATTGATGACAAAGGGGGATATATTTATTAGATTCATGATAGAAATGATTGGAGAGAGAGCACAAAGGCATGTAGATAGGGGGAGCATCCCCAAGGAGAGTTCAGTCAAGAGGATAAGCCCTAAAGGGAGATACCCTTTTCCATTTATGTCAAATGGTGAGAGATAGAAACATTGATGAGGAGTATAAGAATGAATGTTATCATGAGTAAGTGTTCCCATCAATGTTGGTGTTGCCATCAATGCCAAAGGGGGATATTGTCAAACCATTGGCTTAGGTTGATGGAAAGTTGGTATGGATTTTTGGTTTTCATTTATGTCAACCATTGAAGAGTGATATTGTAGATTGATGTCAACCCTTAGTGATTGATTTCAACCCTTCGAGAAAGTTTGATAGTGAATTCTGGTAGCACAAAGGTTTGGGTAATGGACCTGAGTTTGTTTGATGTAAACAAATATGAGTTTTAATATATTTCAAGGTAATAATATTATATATGGATAGTACATGTCATGACATTTCTGGTGGTATGTGGAACGTCACATAACTCCTCACGGTTAGAGAGTTATGGCCATATGAAGTTGGAGAACCCATGTCTGGGTAATGGACCCAAGTTTGTTTGATGGACAATGGTACAATTTTTGATATATTTGTAGGAAATACTATTCTATATGGATAGTACATGTCATTCCACTTCCAGTGGTATTTGTAATGTCACATAACTCCTCACGGTTAGAGAGTTATGGCCATGTGAAGTTGGAGAACCCTCATGAGTCATATAGAAGCCCCAAAAAGTCAAAGTAGTCAAAGTGTTTGCAAAGAAGAAATTATTTAAATAATAAAGTGAAGTGATGAGTGTAGTATAAATCAAAGTGGATACAAAATAAATTATTTAAATAATAAAATTAATGGAGAAATTACTAAGTGGACAAGTGGTTATAAGTGGTTTAACCCTAAAATAAGGAAAGTGGGTTAAGGTGGTTAACAGGTAACCCCTTGAGGAAACTACATGAAAGTATAAATAAGAGGCAAGGCTCTCTCATTTTAATCACACTTGAGCATATTGAATATATACAAGTGAATGAAGTAACCAAAGGATATCTAAGCCAAATTTCAGAGGGAAGGTGAAGTAAAGAAGGACAAAATTCAAGGGAGGATAAATTCTTTTGATGATGTTTTCTAAGGTATGTTATTTACAGGTCATCTCACCATTTTCACAATAAATTGCTTTATAGAATTATTTAGACCGTGAAATTGGGAGGCCATTGAGGAAATATATCAAAGTAGCTTTGGTACAAATTTTCTCTTGTGGTTCGTTGTATTTTTGGAGTTACACTCCGTGGAAAATAGGGTTTGTGGCTAGTCCTGAAACTAGTCTAAAACAAGTGTTTTGGGTAAAATCATCATAAATTAGTCATAAAGGATCCAATATTAGTAAGACCAATTTTTTTGGTTAGAGTACAGTCTGTATTATTCTATGTACAAATTTCATATCCATACAACAAATATTCCATGTGAGGCATGCTCTACAAGTTCTCTCCTAGAATAAGCCAAAATTCAACAAGGTATGCCATTTTTACTATAACTCCTTTTATGAGAGGTTCCAAGTAGTGACGCCTGGAGGAATTGCATAAAACACATTCAAGAACATTGTGTACTATTTTCATATCTTAATTCATTATAGGTACACAGTTATGATTATTTCAAGTTAGGGTTGTTGACTAATCCAAAACTAGTCATGTGAGACTAAAGTAAAGTTTGATGAAAATGCTAGTCTCTTGTTGTTAAAGCTAAGGAAGGTTTATAGGTATGTGATCTTATAAACCAAGTCTATTAAAGAGATACAAATCATACTTGTATGATGAAATTTATGAGGGATTTTGGTTGAGGTACATGTTGGGTACATAGTTGAGACAAGTAGTTGATGAGTTGGCATATACATGAGGTGTATAGTTGATGATGTTGGTACATCTTGATGAGTCATAGTTTATGAGTAGTTGATACATGATTGGTACACAATTGGTACATGGTTGGAGGCACTTGTTAGTAGTATTGTTGACACATGGTTTATGGATGATGTAGCATACTTGTATTGGTATATTATTCTAAGCACATATTTATTTTGATGATGATTATGAGTTGTTGTGTTATGCTTGGTTGATGTACCTCTTTGAGAGTTGTCTTTGTGATTGATCTTGGTCAGTAGATATGATTTGGTTGATAAGATTGATGATACATGTTGTTGTGATAGTTTGTTTGGACAAGTTGTTGTGACATGTTATTTGTACAATTTTGGTGCATGGTTGATGCACTTGTTCATGGTACAGGCTGAGGTATAGGTTGGTGCATGGTTGATGCACTTGTTTATGGTACAGGTTGATTACAGGTTGTTTGGTACAGGTTGGTGCATGGTTTATGCACTTGTTTATGGTACAGGTTGATTACAGGTTGAGGTACAGGTTGATGCATGGTTGATGCATGGTTCAGGTTATTGGTACAGGTTGATTGGTACAGGTTTACAGTAGTATATCTCACAGTGATAGTGTGACAATGGTTCCATCATTCTACTTATATGTCAGGGCAGTTGGACGGGGCAATGACAGGTGGTTGTAGCCACCTTCCAGTTGTAGCTGGAGAACATAGGGAGTTGTAGCCTCCTTCTGGTTGTAGCCAGAGAATTGGGGAGTTGGAGCTTCCCTCAGGTTGTATCATGATAAACTAGAGGTTTGGTGCCTCCTTCCAGTTGCAGTTGGAAAACAAAGGAAGTTGGTGCTTCCAATGAATGTAATTCTTAAATACATATAAGAAAAATTATTTCATGGTTTTCTCCTTCTTTGGGTTTCCACGTAAAACACTGGTGTACTTTGTATGTGTGTGATTGCTCATTTTTTTATTATTTATTTACTCTACAAATATTGGATGATAATGATACATTGATATAACACTTGCATTTTATGGTGAAAAAAGTTTAAATTTCTCTATTACTGATTCATCCCCCCTCTCAGTGATCCAACATCTTTCTTGATTTTGGTATGGTCTTTTACTCTTATGATATCATTATTTTCAAGCCAAGGATTGTTGTGCTAGGAGATAGGTGGGAAGTATAATGGAATACATCCCCACCATATTCTTCATCATTTTATGCTTCATCATATTAGTTAAACAAGGGTTTTCTAAGAGAAGTATAAGGGCATACACCCTATTATCTTAAACCTTATATAGAGAAAATTTCCCTCATAATTAAAAGGGATTACACACCCAGGGAGGTATCTCTTTATTTATTTGACTCCATTAACCCAATAGTAAAGGAACTAGTTATATATTTTTTTCATTGGAGATATAAAATCATTTCCTTGGGAAACATGAATTTTTATCTTTTGAAAGGTTTCTTTCTTGAAGTTGGTTTTCCTCGTTGAGATGAGTCTTCCCCTACTAGGGCATCCCCTCTCTCCCACTACTTAATTTTATGTTACAAACTCTAACCTAAAACCATTAGGGATTATCTAACCTAGATAAAATACTAACCATAACTCCTAAACTAACCCTAGACTAGCTCCTAAATTTTTCTCATTTACTCTACTAACTAGGGCACATCTTTTGGGATAACTATTGGCATATTTTGATGGTGTAATTCTCTGATATAAGTGACTGAAAGCTACAACCATAAGGCTACAATTGTTTGTATAAAATACATGTTATATGTTATGTACCTGAATAGATATAGAGATAAATCTCAAAATAAACCCACAATATCAACAAGAATAAGCCAAACCATTCACCAAAATATTGAACACAAGAAATAGTCAAAACCCTTGAGGCCTTGAGGTAGGGTAACACCATATATTAATCCTTAAGGAAGGATAACACTCCTCAATAAATTCTTGATACATTCACAATAGTCTTCATTATGTTTCATTACATTTCTTACACTTCTTTATATAGCTCTATATATCTCCTAGGAACCTTCTAGAGAGCCTTCTCACATTTATTACAATTAACTACCATAGTGGACCTTTATTAATATACTGGACCTATTCCACCTTACATTGAATGCCCACATTCTCATAGATTAAATGAATTCCACTAATAATCCATAACCACATTCCCATTGGGTACTTCCTTAGGTACCCCATATTACCTCCCTACGTATACTACATTCCATCCACCTTCACATGTTTCGTCCTCAAAACATGAGAAGAAACCATACAATATGATTGTCTAAGCAATGTAGCTAAATGGTACCAAGTACGACCATCCATCTATCCCAATGGAAGTCGAACATGATTTACATCTTCTACCTTGCCACCCTAATCTTACTTTGCATCATGTCGGGGTTTCCATGGGATTGTTTCCATAGCCTGAGCTCCTCTCGTAGTGATGGTAGTCCTCCATGCACCTCTTGATCATTTTTTTGTCTAGTGCCCTGATGGTGCATAAATGTGTTGATGCACATGCCCTTGCCTTGATGATTTTTGTGTCTCTATATGATGTGGATGGTGATATACAACAACTACATGAATGTGTTCTTTTTTCTTCAAATCTGAAACACTTTGTTCCTTTGAGTCAATGACCTCCTTAGCTTCCTGATTATGTCATTAATGTAGTTTTTCTTCATCTCCTTTTGTAGACTCTGCCTCTGATTCAACTTCATACTCGACAATAACTTCTTTTCTAGCCTCCATGGGCCCATATTTCTTACTAAGAGACACATCCTGCAATGTGATTTTCTTTTTTTTGTACCACATCTTTAAAAACTTCTTTTGCACATTAATTTTAATGGTACCCATTGATTCTATCCAAGGATATCCCAAAACAATATCCACTTCATCCATATCCATAACATAAAAATATTAATGCAACACATATTTATCCATACTAACCTTCAAATATTTAAAAATTTGAACATTTTTACCGTCAACCTATGTGCTTTGGATATTTTTGGCAAGAATTTGCAATCTATTAACCAACTAAACATTGATAAAATTTTGTTGGCAACTAGGGTTAATAGAAATAGTGACATTTTCTTTGTGAATACAACCATGAACCTGTAATATAGATTTTCCACCTAAAAATAAACTCTTGTTTCTCCCTTTAGCAACATAATACCATTTATCTAAAAGAAAATTTTCAAATGCTTCATCAGAAAGTGCCATCAATTGGCTATACCTATGTGATTGCCACCAAATGACTGCATCATCTTTTAAATAACAAGATACCCAATGTTTCCAATCCTCTTTTGAAAATGACTTCAAGTATTTTATGAATTCTTCAATATTAGGGCCATCATATTTTCCAGTACAAAAAATATTTCTTGGGATAAATCTTGAACAAAAACTAGGATTAAAAATAACTTACTGCAAAAATCATGGCTTTTTTCTGGAAAAACCCTAAAAAAATGTTGAATTTAAAAAGCTTATAACTTCACTTCCAGGACTCTGTTTCGGCCGATTGTTTTTCTTGAAATTGGGTATTTTTCCGAGAGGAATTAAAATACCCTATTTTCTTAGTCAAATTATTCTCGAAAAATTTCATATCTGAACCTGAAATGAATCACCCTTTTCTTTCTAGAAAAAATCTATAGAAAGAGCCAAAACATTCTCCCCTTCTTTGGCAAAGGAAAGTGATCTGATACCAATTGTTAAGTACATGAATATATAGAGAGATAAATATAAAAATAAACCCACAATATCAACAAGAATAAGCTAAACCATTCACCAAAATACTGAGCACAAGAATGTAGACAAAACCCTTGAGGTAGGGTACCACCATATATTAATCCTTAAGGAAGGATAACACTCATCAAACAATGATTGATAAATTCACCATGTTATTCACTATGTTTCATTACATTTCTTACACTTCTTTATATATCTCTCTCTATCTCTTAGGAACCTTTTAGAGAGCCTTCTCACATTTACTACATTTAACTACCACAATGGGCCTTTATTAATATATTGGGCCATTATTAATATAGTGGACCTAGTCCACCTTACATTTAATGTCCACATTATCATATATTAAATAAATTCCACTAATAATACATAACCACATTCCCATTGGGTACCTCCTTAGGTACCCCATATTACCTCCCTAGGTATACTACATTATAACAACTTTTTTTATTCATCCTTAAAGTGTCATTTTTCAGTCATACTTGATTTCCATACTCATTGATAATAGTGTTGATTGATATCATGTTTTACATGCTTATTTGAATGTATTACTTGATGATATAATTTTTCATCTACTACTACAAATTAGGGAAATAACTCTTAACTTGATGATCCATACTAACATATATCGTTGCAAGTTGGATTGTCTTGTGTCTAGAGTAGGTACAATCATCTAGATAAATACTATACCTTTGAGGAAACAATCACTTGACTTACAAGGCATATTTTCCCACATCTAACTCCACTTAGAATTGACCTCTAGGGGCTTCACTTCCATCTCTATCCATATCCATCTCATTCCCCCTAGGGTCATTGGGATCACCACCCTAGAGTTACCTAGTGACCCTTGAAGTGTGGTACCTATAACGAGGTGAAATTGGGTGTAGGATCTCGAATTTATAGGACACGATTTGTGGTTGGGTAGGGATTTTCTCAACCTACAACTTGTGCTATAAAATGACCTATAAGAAAAAATGGATTGAATGGAAAATGGTACTTTATGATATTTCTTGATGAATACACAATAATGACAACAATTTTCCTCCTTAGGAAGAAGTCAAAGGCATTAGAACACTTCAAGATATACAAAGAGATGGTTGAAACCAAGATAGATTTTAGAATCACGTGTCTGAGATTAGATAATGGTAGAGAGTTTACATCAAAGGAATTCATGGATTTTTGTGGTGAATGTGGAATAAAAATACAACTCTCGATAGCCAGGACACCTCAGCATAATGGATTTGTAGAAAGGAAGAATGGAACAGTATAGGAAATGGTCATAACCATGTTGAAAGATTCCAAGTTGAGTGAAATATTTTGGGCACAGGAAATACATAAAACAATTCATATCCTGAGTAGAGGAATTCTCATAAGTAACAATGATAAGACTCACTATGAGTTATGGAAAGGAAGATCGACAAATGTGAAGAATTTCGGAGGATTTGGAACTAAATGTTATATCAAAAGAGAAGATGGAAGGATTGGAAACTTTGATTTCTGAGTTGATAAGGGCATACTAGTTGGGTATTCAAGAAAAATTAGAGCACATAAATGATTTACTCCAAGTCTAAAAAATATAGTGGAAAGCATCAATATAAGAATTGATGAAATATGGGAATGAAAGACCGAAGAAAGAAGCAAAGATCCATAAGAGTAGGGTGATGAAGAAGGTATAAAAGAAGAATAAATAAAATAAGAAGTAGAATAAGAGGAAGAGCAGCTAGAAGAAAGCAAGAGGAATATGAGAAAAAAATACCTCCCAAGACACCTAGCCAACGAGTGCAGAAAAATCATCCACTAGAACAAATTATTAGGAATAAATATGTTGGAGTTGAAACCCAAAGAAGAATACGTTCACTAGAATAAATAAATCTATCACTATTATCCACAATTGAACGAGGTAGTTTTGAAGAGGCCAACAAAGATGAACATTGGATCAAGGATATGGATGAAGAATTGGACCAGATTGAGAAGAATGACACATGGGAATTGGTTCTAAGAATAAAGAACAATAACATGATTTGTGCAAAGTGGATTTTATGAAACAAATTGAACTAGGATGGACATGTAACCAGAAACAAATAAAGGTTGGTATGCAAAGGATACTCTTAGATTGAAGGTACTGATTTTGAACAGACTTCTTCCCCAGTTTTCAGGATGGAAACAATCAGATTGATATTATCATATGTGTGTTCCAAAATAATCAAGGTGTATCAGATGGATGGATGTAAAATCATCTTTTCTAAATGGGGAATTAGAAGAAGTCTACATCAAACAAACCGAAGGTTTTCTACTATCAGGAAAGGAAGATTTTGTTTTTAGGTTGAAAAAAACATTATATGGATTCAAGAAGGCCCCCAAAGCATGGTATTCAAGATTGAACAAGTATCTATAGAAACAAGGACTCGGGAAGGGGAATACAGAACACAATCTCTACATAAAGTTGGATCAATACAATATATTGATAATTGAATTTTATGTAGATGATATTATCTTTAGGAGCGATGATGACAGGATGAGTCACAAGTTTTCCAAAGACATGCAGAATGAGTTCGAATGTATTTTCTCAATGAGTTGACTTTCTTTTTTGGATTATAGATATGTCAGTTTGATAAAGGTATTTTCATATCCTAGGTCAATTACATCAGAGAAATGATAAATAAGTTTGGAATGGAAGATTGTAAACTGAGAGTACATTGGGGAAAAAGAGAATATTGTAGATATCTTCACCAAACCTCTTATGAGGGATAAATTTGAGTATATTCGATAGAAACTTGGAGTAGTTTCTACCCCAGAGTGATCCACATGACATCAGGAACAGTAAGATAGAGGGAGAGAAGAAACATATATGAAGAATCCAAGTAAAGAGACTTTTGAATGATTTTCATATATATCATATATTTACATGAGGAAGAACCATGAAGAGAAAGTAGCGACTTGCAGACAGGGGAGTAGCCCCAAAGGAGAATTACCCTTTTCCATATTGATTTCAAAGGGGGAGAGAGAGAACAAAGACATGGAAACATAGAGAAAGAATAGATGCATGGATACAAGGGGAGAAATGTTCATAGGGGGAGGATGAGTTGGAGCATGAGTATTCCCATTCCATCAATGTTTCAATCAATGACAAAGGGGGATATTATTGAAATATTTGTTTTCATTGATGTCAACCCTTGAAGAAGTTTGGTAGCCCCAAAGGTATCATTATGGAACCCAAAGTTGATCGCATCAAAAGGTCATGAAGGATATCATAAGTGCAGGTAAATCACTCATGAAGGGATAATCCTCATCATATTGTTTATGGTGATAGGAAGTATGCCAGATAGTTCCTCACAATTGAGAAGTTATGGCCTTGTGAAGTTAGAAGCCCCAAAGAATGGTTAAGAAACCCCTAGTTAGTTACAAGTCAATTAATGAAAGGGTAAAGTGGTTGTAACAAGAAATTCTATAAGTCCCTAATATTAATGAGAGAGGTTACTTGTAAAAAGTATAAATACACCTTAAGGAGTCTCTCATAAGAACATTCACTCATTCATACTATTGAATGTATTCTTGTGATTAAGTGATCCATTGGAAAATTTTCAATGGAAAAATATGAGGTAGAAACAAGTGAGAAGTGCGAGATTTTGGGGGTTGTAGAGGATAGTAGAGATATATGAGGAAACCCTAATTAGTTTACCCCCATGGGTTAGACTACTAGTGTCTCATGAGGGATCCTCGAGGGTTTTCTAGGGATCATAAAGTGAGGTCCTAGTAGACAACAGGTCTTGGTCACATGAGGACAAGACAGATCCGAAGAGGACAACTAGGTTGAGGCTACAACAAGGTTTGAAGGTATAACACATCTATTATACAGTATGAGATGGTATGTTACAGGTTTCATGATTAAAGGTATGTTTTCTATGTGTTTATTTGAGGATTACTTCATGTACGGTATGGAATATGCTTAAGGAATATCTTGGAGGCCTCTTGAGCATAGAGTTTCTATGGTTGAGGTTATATATGCTTGAGACATATTTTTGGTATTTGGTATATGGATGTTATGTTTCTTTGTTAGAGACACACCATTATGATATTGGATTGAGTCACATTATTGTATATCATTGATGATATGGTATAGATACATGGTACATGATTATCTACTCATCATTGATGTTATGGCATCTACATTTGGCATATCTTATGCTACATGATTGATGCATGTTATACTACATTTGTTGGTACACATTTGATGCAAGATATGGTACAGGTTTTGGTATAGTATATGTTGATGATTATTTAAAGGTTCATGATACAACGAAAATGATAGGTTGGATACACTGACATGTTGATAGTGACAGGTTGATAGAGAAAAGTTGATGTGACATGTTAGACACAATGACAAGTTGATGTGACAATGACAATGATAATGACAGTGGAAATGATAGTGTGGGTCATTGTGGTAGTGACATTTTGTTCTACACTTATATTTCAGGGTGGTAGGATGAGGCAAGGAAAGGGGGTCGTATCCTCCCTACAGTTGTTTCCAGAAAGCACAAGGAGTTGGAGCTTCCTTCAGGTTGGAGCTTGAGAATGAGGGGGTTGTATCCTCCTTCTAGTTGGAGCCAGATAATTTAGGGAGTTGTAGCTTCCTTCAAGTTGGATATTTTAAATAGGGGGTCGTAGCCTCCTTCTAGTTGTAGTTGGAGAATTTGGAATTTGGTGCTTACAATGAATTATTCTCTTGATATATAAGAAAAGAATTATGTGGTTTTTTCCCATTTGGGTTTCCATGTAAATCCTAATGTATTGTATTTTGTGGATGTCTATTATGATGTTTTTATTGATATTTCTCATGGTATATTGATGATATACTGTTGATGAAGTTAATTATTACATATTGTGGTTAAAAGTGATAATAAATTTCTCATACTAATTCACCCCCCCCCCTCAGAATTCCAACACATGGTCTAGAGAAATAATGGGCATGTTTCCATATATTGTTTACTATATAATCATGTAAACCCTTGTATGCAAAGTAAACAATGGGTGGGATAATTTTGGGTCTAGGTGCTATATTCTTTACATGTGTGTGTTTGGGGGGGGGGGGGGGGGGGGGGGGAGGGGGGTGCGCCAGATTTGATGATTGTGTTTGGCGATCCATCCCCCTTCTCCCTTTGTGTCATGTGTACTAGGCACTTTCCTAGAGGGGGCCCATGGGGGGGAGGATTTACCCCCTTATTTCATGGAGAATTCAGCTCCAGGAGATATTCTAGAGTCGATTGGGTTATGGGCAATGCCCTGAAAATCAATTTCAACATTTTTTTCTATTTTATCATTTTTTCACTATTTTTAGCGGTTTTCTAAACTAATCCTAGATTAAGGGATTAGGATTTTGGTAGCTACGAAATACCTAAAATATTGTGTATATATTGTATTGTGAATGCTGCAATTAATACAATGAAGAGTTGAGAGGTGTGACACCAAGGAAGGCTAGTTTTCTCCCAGTTAAGGGTTTCCAACGTAAATCTCTATGTACTTTCTGTATGTGCCATTGATTAATTTATATTTTTATTAGGAAATTGTATGCATTTCTTTAATTCATAGGTTTAAAAATTACATATGTATCCTCCCACCATTTCATTCCCTTGACCTTTGCTAGTGATGAAAAAAAAACCTTTTTTGTAGTAAACTTGGACTAAAATATTTCTGTGGTGGACACAGAGGAAGTATTTCTTGCTAATAATGAGACACTTTGGGTTACGATGATGGTTATGTCAAGTTATCATTGTATTTTTTTTTCTTTTACATCAAAGGATAGGGAGGAGGAAACTACATAGAAAGATGAATAAAATTTTCATGTGCCTACAATTCTCACAACTACCTTAGGAATGGATCAAATTGACTCTAATCTACATGTTCATGATTTTGGTGTAGAACACTCTTATTTTATTTTGAGTGAAACTATTAAAGAAGAACTTCTTTGGGTCACCATCATACATCATCCTATTTATTGTCTCCCCAAGTCCATCCTTGAATCCCCTAACTTTGAAAATCATTGTGAGTTTCTCTTATATTTAACTTATAATAATGAACATGAGTGTGTCTTAGATAATTTTTTATGTTCATATTTTCCAGTGGAGAAATACATGAATTATGATCAATTAATTGAGGAACAAAATTTGGACACACAAAACATGAAACCTCCCTTGGAAATAAATAAATTGGAATTAATTTATGTTGATCATGGTTGTTGTATCATTATAACTGAGAAAGATCAAGAGGATTTTCCTATAGTTATCGAATCATTTATTGAGCCTTCTTGTTCTAAACATTATTGCAATTTTCTCCTATATCCTAACCATGAGTATTCTTTAATATATATTTCATGTTTACATATTTTAAAGGAGAAAAATAATAATGTTGATCAGTTAAATCAAGGAGAAGAAATAAACACACAATGCAGAACACTTTCAATACAACAATTTGTATCTTTCTCAAATAGGGTGAGTAATGTGAAGGATAGAATTGTTGATTGTGAAACAATTCCTTATATGGTATTTATAGATTCATAATTGTAATTAGGCATGTGTGTGCTAGTAGAAGAAGTGATACCATTCAAAGAGACTACTATTGAAAATAATTCTCTTTTTAGAGACAAATTTCATTCTCTTACATCTTCTACTTTCTATTCTTTGTACCATGATCTTTTTGATGGCTATGTTGTGCAAGAAACTATTCAATATCCTTTTCAAAATAATTCTACTTGGCCAAATCTCAATAAAGTACAAGGTATTCATGATGCACATATAGAAGAAGGAGAGAATTAAACCCCTTCCCAATAATCTTATAGTTTCCTTTCTTATCATCCCTTTTCTTGTGAAGAAGAGGATGTTGTAACAAACATGTTTCTAAATGAGTGTTCTATTGATTTATATATATTTGTGAATAATAAATACTCTTTCAATCATAGTAACCAACCGGTTGAGATTGAGGCTAATAAATGTAACAAAGAACACACTATTAGTGTCTTCCCATATACATTGATGGTATATATTCTAGGGTGGTAGAGAACTCCAAGTTCACATCATTTAGTCTCAATATCACATCTCAAGTTGTTAGTCATGTGAAATATGAGCCCATAGAGACTAGCCAAAATAGCGAGGCACTTTGGTTTCCACCAATGGTTGTGCTATGCCCTCATTATTTTTTTTCCCTCTAAAATAAATGATATCATCAACACTAAGACTCTTCCACAAGCTACTAGGCATGATTATTTCATGTATGGTTATCATAAAGTATGCCACTCATTTTTAAATTCCCACCAACACTTTTATGATTTTCACTGTAAATTTTATAATATAATTGAATCTTGGTTGGAGGAATCTTACTTATATATGTTTCCCATGAATTATAACATTTCCATCCTTCACATGATCGGTAGAGGTTTACTTGATTTAATTCTTCCTACTTTTGGTCTCTTACTACTCTAGTTTATGTTGTTGATTTGTTTTGAACATGTCATTGCAGGTTTGGAGTTACATGGATGGCTATATTGGAATTATGATTTCACATAGTCCATTTTCAACCAGTGTAGTTTAGGATAGGAGTAGGATATAATAATTTAGTTTCTTTTCTTTGAATAGTTGTTTACTGTAGGCTTTATTTTCTTTCAATAAATTTAGTTGTAAATAAATGAGTATAATTTCTTATTCTTATGGGTAAGGCTACATATTTATATTTTTTGAGACGTACCTAATGAATAAATCTCCAAGGCTGGTCTTTATCCTAATAAATTACAGTTGTAGATTTTTTCTTTTTAATTTCTTAGTCTAGTCTAATATTTGTTTCTGGTCTCTAGTTAGTTTTCTTTTTTCCTTCTATCATTTTAATAAAAAGGACTTTTTGGCAAAACAAAAAAGGAATTTCATGAGCAAGTTTGGAAGTTGGCATGATGATTCTTTCCCTTGGATGAGATTTTTGTGCAAATTTATTTTTGACAAAAGAGAAAAATTTAGTTGTCGCACTCTTGAATATTTTGAGTTGTGTAGTTGAATTAATTTTCTAGTCAATGCACATACCATGGCATTCATAATTATATTGTAGTGATCCATTCATGGATTTATTGTCATTCCAAGTAACATAAAAAAAAAAATTAAATGAACAAAAAATTGCAGTTCCTTTTTGTTATAAAATTGAACAGTTAAGGATTTCCATTTTGATATCTCTGTATTAATTTAATTTTGATTGGAAAGATATTTCTTAGAAGGATTACCTTTGAGTTTTGATTTTGGTGTCATGTACACAGTTAATGAAAGTTTGAGAATTAAAATTATTTCCATCTTATATTAATACCACTCCAATATATTTTAATGCATTTAAATGATCATTTTATTACGGGTTTGGAGTTTTTCTTGATGGCTATATTTCCTTTTGGATTGTTTAATTGCTTTCAACCAACATGTTTTAGTATAGACCTAGCATAGTAGAACTCAATTGAGTTTTTTGTTTTCTTTGATCAATTTTAGTTTTAGTTTCTTTATTTCCTCTAGTAAATAATTTTATTTTGAATTGAGACAATCATTTAAGGACGAGTCTTCCTATCAAACTAACAAATTGATTAATTCTAGTTTCTTCTTGTACATAAGTAGGTTTTTATAACTAATATCAAAAGACAACCCTCCCAACAGATTGGAAAAATGTTTGGACAACTTAGGGAAGTGTTAATATTGAACTTTTATGCATGGATTACCTTGAAAAATTTTCTATGTTATTAATCTTTGGAACTTATCAATCGTTCTATTTATTAATTCAATATTTTTATTAGAAATCCAACCATGATCATCTCTTTTATGTACAGTTTATGATTTTTTCTTTGATATAGTTTTAATGGAAATATATTTCAAATAAATTTTTGTTTGGATTCACTTTTTGTTATAATCCAATGCCTTAAAAATGAAAAAAAGTCAATACATATATCTATCTATCTATCTATCTATCTACACACACACACACACACACACA
>ML778561.1:211881-230299 GCA_009831015.1 Picea engelmannii | reverse complement strand
TATATAGAGAGAGAGAGAGAGAGAGAGAGAGAGAGAGAGAGAGAGAGAGGGTACAATTATGATGAAAGGGTGCAATGAAGGGTTCTAGCCGACCTATACATATAACACTAGAAATGTAATAAATGAATATCTAGAGCTTAACAAGGGGTTTTTATAAATTACATGGGGCTTTGTCTAGGTCTTAAAATGCCCCTCCCCTTCAAAAAAGTGTTGTCCTCAACACTTTACTAACCACGTGTGCTTTTGCGTGAAGACATTATCTTCCCATGTTGGCTCTTCCACTAGTAGGTTCTTCCATTTGACGAGGTACTCTATAATTGCTTGATTTATCAACTAATTAATTCTTGTTTCAAGGATTCTGTCCAGATCTAGTATGATTTTCCTTGATCTCTAGTAAAACAGTTTGGAATGGTAACTTATTTCCAATGACCTTGTTTAAGCAAGAAACATGGAATACTTGATGTACACGTGAATATGGAGGAAAATTTGTTTTGTAAGTCATACTTCGAATCCTTTGCAAAACCTTTTAGGGGCCATAATATTTGGGTGCTAATTTATTATCATTATTTGTTTTCTTGAGGTACATATATTTGCATGGTTGTAGCCTTAGAAATAACCAATCGCCCACTTGAAATTCCCTTTCACTGTGATGTTGATATACTTGTTGTTTCATCCTATTTTTTTCCATAACCAAGTTGTCCTTCAAAAGTTTGAGAACCTCTTATTGGTTCCCTATGTGGTCCTCCACTACTTGAAACTTTGTATTCCCTTTCAAGGGTGATGTGATGGATGGAGGATTATATCCATAAAGTGCCAGAAATGGGGACATTTTTGATTAATTATGGAAGGATTTGTTTTACCACCATTCCACCAAGGGAAACCACTTGAAACATTGGGTTCGTGATGCAGGAGCATTGCCAGCACATCAAGCGAGCCAGTGCAGAAGCAGAGGATAGCTGGACAAGCCAGTACATATTTTTGAAAATGCTTTGGAATTGTTGTGCAAGTCTTTAATGAGGCCATTTATGAAGGCGCACTTTGTATAGTGTATTGGACCTTGAGCCTTTAAGCTCTCATCCTTTAGTAGATGGTCGGCATTTAATTTAGTTAATGCTAGTAGGTAGGATTTAAGTCTATATTTGATAGCTTTAGAGTCCAAGAGGGAAAATGGATATGGACACCCTCATTGTATCATTGTATTATTATCAATCTAGGAAGAGAAGAAGAGCAAGCAGAGAATAGTGTATGAAGAGCACCCATGTACAGGCATTTGAATTAATAGAAAACTTTGATTCAAATCCATGGTTTGTGTTGTTTCTCTGTGTGTTGATGTTATGCTTATGAATGTTTGCTTCCTGTCATACATTTGCTTTTATGTGCGGTGTATGTGATTTCATGTGTGAATTGAAGTCTGAGAGGGAGAGCGAATGAGTTTCAATTGTTTCTCTAATTGAGCCAGAAGATTCCTTCAAGGAGTGCAGTTGAATAGTCTGCAAGGAGTGCATTGACAGAAGGGTTCAATTAGAGATAAATTTGGTTCTCATTTCCTTTGAAGGTGCAGTTAGGCACAATGCCATGCAAGGAGTGCGCAGGCCAGGAAGAAGTCTCAGATTTCTGATTTTGAGCGAAGCATCAAAAGACTGCTGTTGCAGGGGTGCACAGAGTCAAAAGACTTCAACACAGAGGCGTCATTGAAGGTTTGCTGAAAGGAGTGCGCGCAAGAAGTTCTTAGGAAGAATTGAGAAGTCGAGAACAAGATTAGGAGAAGTAGAGCCTTCAAATATGTTGAAGGACTGCACTGAAGGTTTCCCATCAAGAAAATCCTTCAGGGAGAAAGGAGCTATGGTCAAGATCTTGTGGAGGGAACTCATGGAAATCCCGTCAGCCGTTAGATCTCAAGGATTTACACAGGGGTTAAGCCCTAGTGCATAGAGGAGAAGTCCCAGATAAATCATCAGGATATTAAAGTCATTGGGAATTTTGAGAGTGTAGGAATCATGACATCAGGAATCATGATCCACGATATCCCAACAAGATCAGAGCCATCCATTTCGTGGGACACGTGTCAGGAGATCCCGAGAAGTCTAGGTTCATAAAATCAGGGTTTCTAAGAATAGGAAACACTTGCCACTTGGAATCGTGAAACGCGATATCCCGATGGAAGGGTTGTGTGGGACCACATCCAGGTTTAGTGGAGGATAGGTGGCATACTATATCGGGAATCGGATAAAGGTGAGGCTCGAAACCCTTGTCATCAAGATTCACGATCCCGCGAATGCCGAAATCCCGATAGAAGTGACAGGAGGTGGAAAGGTCACCCCACACGTGTGCATAAGTGTATCAGTATATTGGGAGTCGGGGATCAACAAGGTAAGTTTTTTTCGACAGTGTAGGCACCGAAATCCCGACAGAAGGGTTCCTGATAGGAACAAAAAGCGTTGACAATTACCCATCGGGTTTCGGGGTATTGTGAAGCACAAGGTACGTGACCACAAGACTCGTGAAATCATGAGGTCCAATTTCTTGATCATTAAGGGAGGTTAGTTGGATAGTTGTTGTGGGTAAGGAAGATTACCGATAGGGAATCAGAAGAACATATGAGTTCTTCGGGCCGTAACGTAAGAAGATCCTGTGAGAGCGGACGTGCTCTGAGGAGTGTGGCAACGTCAGGTGTGGTATCAGAGCGGGAAGACTCTTTGTTTTCTATAGCAGAGAGAGAGAGAGAATTCATCATGCCACCCAAAAGAGAAAGCCAATCATCCGACCCAGAGGACAGGGAGGTTTGAAGAAGAGGCAGGCCGGTAGGAAATCTAGAAATGGAGAGGTAGATGCGTGATCTCTGAGCAATACTCGAGGAGATGTAGACAGCGCAAAGACGCACAGCTAGTGCAGGGGATTTGAGTGATTTCGAGAGAGATATTGAGGCTAAACGTGAAGAGGAAGTTGTAGCCGAGGATGCAGCGAATGAACGACTAATTAAAGCTATTGCCAGGATGGGTGCAAAGGCGAAAATGGACATTCCAGTTTATGAGGGAAACTTGGATGCAGAAGAGTTACTAGACTAGATTAGAGCTCTTGACACCTACTTCGCTTATGAAGATATTGAATAGGATAGGAAGGTCAGACATGCTGTCACATGCTTGAAGGGACATGCAGCATTGTGGTGGGACAAGCTACAAGATGAAAAATGCTGCAAAGGCAAGAAGAAGATTAAAATATGGGATCAAATGATTGCAAAGATGAAGGCCAAGTTCATCCCAAGAGACTATCAAATTACTCTGTTCAGGAGGATGCAGAACCTAAGACAGAAACTGATGACAATGAAAGAATACACTGAGGAATTCTATCGACTGAACATCAGAGTAGGTCATCGGGAGAGTGATGATGAGAAGGTTGCTAGATATATGAATGGTATGAGATACGACATTTAGGATGAATTGAGCATGGTAACAATACGAACCCTGGAGGATGCTTATCAGATGGCTCTGAAAGTAGAAGAGAAGTTGAGCCGTAAGAAAGGTCAGCGAGGGCAAGGCAGAAGTCAGCCCAGAGGAAAAGCAGTTGCCCAAGATAAATAACATAAGCCCAAGGAGGAATGGAAGAAACCTTAGGGTAAGGTTGAAAGAGGTGGGACCTCACAGAGAGGACCATACGTTGAACAGAGAGGGCAGCATACAGAGCAGAGTGGAGGATATGCTGACAATAACACGTTTCCTCACACCAGAGGCAGAGGAAGAGGAAGAGGTGGAGTAATCACATGCTTCACATGTGGAAAGAATGGGCACAAATCATATGAGTGTCCAGACAAAAAGAAGGATAGTGGAGAAGCTCACATCACCGAAGTGCAGAAGTGGGATGTTGAGACCGAAGATACAGAAGGCAGAAGGTCACTGATGATGCGTAAAGTTATTTTAACACCCAGAAAGGAGGTGGAGGACTTAGCTCAAAGGACCAGACTATTCAAGATAGCCTGCAAGACCAAGCACTGGGTATGCAAGGTTATTGTTGACAGTGGTAGCACAGATAATCTCATTTCAACCGAGATGGTGGAAAAATTGGAGCCGGAGACAACTGGTCACCCAAGTCCATACAAGGTTTCATGGCTACAAAAAGGACACCAGGTAACTATTACTCAATGCTTGGTTGAATTTAAAATAGGGGGATATAATGATAAGGTCTTATGTGATGTCATTCCTATGGACGTATGTCATCTATTGCTGGGTAGACCATGGCAATATGACAGAAATGTGGTTCATGATGGGAGAATGAACACATATACCCTAGAGAAGGATGGGAGGACACACAGGTTGCTTCTGATAAAGGATAAGGAGGTGAAGC
The DNA here is from genome assembly GCA_009831015.1 of Picea engelmannii. Taxonomy (NCBI): domain Eukaryota; kingdom Viridiplantae; phylum Streptophyta; class Pinopsida; order Pinales; family Pinaceae; genus Picea; species Picea engelmannii. The sequence continues at coordinate 225,961 of ML778561.1, read as the reverse complement.
CAGAAGTAAGCAACACAGTACTTCTCATGAGTGGGAAGGAACTTCTTACATAGGTGAAGAAGAAAGAAGATCCACAGTTCTTTGTAATCAGAAAGCCGAGAATTGTTCTGACTAGCACAAGAGTGGATGATTTACCAGATGAGATTCAGGAACTGTTGGAAGAGTTCGCTGAAATCGTGGTAGATGAATTACCTCATTTGTTACCACCGATGAGGAGTGTGAGTCATCACATAGTTCTCATACTAGGAGCCAATTTGCCAAACAAAGCCATGTATAGGTTGACGCCACAAGAAAACGAAGAGGTTAAGAAGTAGGTCCAGGAGTTGTTGGGCAAAGGATTGGTTAGAGAAAGCTTGAGTCTGTGTGTTGTTCCAATAGTGCTCAGTCCAAAGAAAGGCAAAGGCTGGAGGATGTGTATCGATTCAAGAGTGATCAACAAAATAACCATCAGGTACCGATTTCCACTGCCGCGAATGGATGATTTGATGGATTGCCTGAGTGGGGCAAGATATTTTTCAAAGATTGATTTGAATAGCGGGTACCATCAGATTCGCATGAGGGAAGGCGATGAGTGGAAGATAGCCTTCAAAACCAACAAAGGACTGTATGAATGGCTAGTCATGCCATTTGGCTTGACGAATGCCCCAAGTACATTTATGAGATTGATGAATGAAGCCTTGAAGGAGTTCATCGAGAAGTTCATCATTGTGTATCTGGATGACATACTGATTTACAGTAAATCAAAGGCTAAACATCTGAAGCATTTGGCCATTGTGATGAGGAAGCTACAGCAAGAGAAGTTGTTGATTAATATGAGAAAATCTTCATTTATGAAGACATAACTCATTTACTTGGGATTTGTTATATCTTCAAATGAGTTGAGAATGGATCCAGATAAGGTAGAAGTGATCAAGAATTGGCCATCACCGAGAAATATTTTTTAGGTGAGAAGTTTCCATGGTTTAGCTAGTTTCTATCGAAAATTCATCAGGAATTTCAGTGGGATTAGCGCAGCAATGATGGATACAGTGAAGAAGTGGCATAAATATTTTCACTGGATAACAGAGGCTGAGAAGAGCTTCAATCTGTTGAAGCAGAAGATCACGGAATGACCAGTGTTGGTGTTGCCGGATTTCCAGAGGACATTTCAGGTGAAATGTGACGCAAGTGGGTTTGCCATAGGCGCGGTCTTAAGTCAGGAGGAAAAACCAGTTGCATATTTTAGCGAGAAGCTTGATGAGGAAAAATTGAAGTACTCCACGTATGATAAGGAATTTTATGCTATCATACAAGCACTGAAGAAGTGGAGGCATTACTTGATCCCGAAAGAATTTGTATTGTACAGTGATAATCATGCATTACAGTTTGTGACTCAACAGGAGAAGTTGAATAAGAAACATGCAAAATGGGTAAAGCATATGCAGAATTTCACATTTGTTATTAAGCACATTTCAGGTACTGCTAACAAAGTGGCTGATGCTTTGAGCAGGAGATGTTTGTTGCTATAGGAATTCCGAGTCAAAACATTGGTTTTTCAAAATCTCAGGGATATGTACGCAGGTGATGCATATTTTGCAGAAGCATATGAAGCAGCTGAGAATCCAGTTCTTAGAGACAGAATCCCTTGGATAGAGTGTATGACCCAGGAGGGATTTTTGTTTAGAGGAAATCAATTGTACATTCCGAATTTCTCCATGAGGGAGAACCTGCTGAAGGAAAAACATAGTGGTGTATTGGCAGGACATTTTGGTCATGAAAAAACATTCGCGAAGATGAACGAATCATACTTTTGGCCAGGCATGTGAGAATATGTCAATAGGTTTGTAGACAGATGTAGATTTTTCCATCATTTGAAGGGGAGAAAGCAGAATGCGGGTCTTTATCAGCCATTGGCCATACCAGAGAGGCCATGGGAGGCGATAAGCATGGATTTTGTATTGGGGTCGCCAAGGACGCAAAGAGGATTTGATTCTGTATTTGTAGTAGTGGATAGGTTTTCTAAAATGTCACATTTCATGCCATGCCAAAAGACCAGTGATGTGACACACATTGCAAACCTATTTTTCAAGGATGTCATTCGACTTCATGGATTACCGAAAAGCATAGTTTCGGACAGAGACACTAAATTCATAGGGAATTTTCAGAGGACCTTATGGAAGAAGATGGGAACTAACTTGGCGTTTAGTTCAGCTTATCATCCTCAGACGGATGGAAAAACAGAAGTGGTCAACAAAAGTCTAGGAGACTTGCTGAGAAGCTTGGTAACAGAGCACCATAGCAGTTGGGATAACATATTGGCACAGGCAGAGTTTGCATATAATGATTCAGTGAATAGAAGCACAGGCCTAAGTCCATTTTAGGTTGTATATGACATGTAGCTGAGAGGAATTTCCGAACTGAGGGATTCAGAACCGACTGCTACTGGTAGTGCTAGTGCAGAAGAGTTCGCTAAGGCGATGAAGGAACTTCACAGCAAGGTGAAGCAACGACTGATTGATTCAAGTTAGGAATATAAGTGCAGAGAAGATTAGCATCGGAGACAACTTCAGTTTGAAGTTGGTGATCTAGTTCTGGCACATTTAAGGAAAGAAAGGTTCTCGAGAGGAACATACAATAAGATGAAAATGAAGAAAAACGGGCCATGCAAGGTCTTGAGAAAATTCGGGGAAAATGCTTATGAGATCGAGTTGCTGGATGGCATCGGAATATCTCCGATATTCAATATCGCAGATTTATACCCATATAGGGCTGGAGAAGCAGAGACTGGAACTGAACAACCAGTAATCCAGTGGATGAAACAATTTCTAGTTGCAAAGAAGCCGCATATGGAATGCATACTGGACAAGAGAGTGGGTAAGAAGACCAAGAGGAAAGAATACTTTGAGTATCTAGTCAAGTGGAGGAATCACCCAGTGGAAGATGCCAGCTAGGAGACTAAAGCAGAGATATAGAGGCATGGACAAACCGTGTAGGAGCTCATGGATAGGAGCCCATGAAAGTTTTCAAGCAAGGGAGTATGATGCAGAAGCATCGCCAGCACATCAAGCGAGCCAACACGGAAGTGGAGGACAGCTGGACAAGCCAACACACATTTTTTAAAATGCTTTGGAATTGTTGTGCAAGTATTTAATGAGGCCATTTATGAAGGCGCACTTTGTATAGTGTATTGGACCTTGAGCCTTTAAGATCTCGTCCTTTAGTAGATAGTCGACATTTAATTTAGTTAATGCTGGTAGGTAGGATTTAAGTCTAGATTTGATAGCTTTAGAGTCCAAGAGGGAAAACGGATATGGACACCCTCATTGTATCATTGTATTATTATCAATCCAGGAAGAGAAGAAGAACAAGCAGAGAATAGTGTATGAAGAGCACCCATGTACATGCATTTGAATTAATAGAAAGCTTTGATTCAAATCCATGGTTTGTTTTGTTTCTCTGTGTGTTGATGTTATGCTTATGAATGTTTACTTCCTGTCATACATTTTCTTTTATGTGCAGTGTATATGATTTCATGTGTGAATTGACGTATGAGAGGGAGAGCGAATGAGTTTCAATTGTTTCTCTAATTGAGTCAGAATATTCCTGCAAGGAGTGCGTTGACAGAAGGGTTCAATTAGAGATAACTTTGGTTCTCATTTCCTTCGAAGGTGCAGTTAGGCACAGTGTCGTGCAAGGAGTGTGCAGGCCAGGAAGAAGTCTCAGAGTTGTGATTCTGAGCGAAGCATCAAAAGACTGTTGTTGCAGGGGTGTGCAGAGTCAAAAGACTTCAACATGGGGGCGTCGTTGAAGGTTTTCCACAAGGAGTGTGTGCAAGAAGTTCTCAGGGAGACTTGAGAAGTCGAGAACAAGCTCAGGAGAAGTAGAGCCTTCAAATCTGTTGAAGGAATGCACTGAAGGTTTCCCATCAAGAAAATCCTTCAGGGAGAAAGGAGCTACGGTCAAGATCTTATGGAGGGAACTCATGTAAATCTCGTCAGCCATTATATCTTGAGGATTTACATAGGGGTTAAGCCCTAGTGTGCAGAGGAGAAGTCTTGGATAAATCATCAGGATATTAAAGTCATCGGGAATTTTGAGAGTGTAGGAATCACGACATTAGGAATCACGATCCATGATATCTCGACAAGATTAGAACCATCCATTTCATGGGACACATGTCAGGAGATCCCGAGAAGTCAGGGTTCGTAAAATTGGGGTTTCTAAGAACAGGAAACACTTGCCACTTGGAATTGCAAAATGCGATATCCCGACGGAAGGGCTGCGTGGGACCATAGCCAAGTTTAGTGGAGGACAGGTGGCATACTATATCGGGAATTGGAGAAAGGTGAGGCTCGAAACCCTTGTCATTAGGATTCATGATCCTGCGAATGCCGAAATCCCGATAGAAGTGATGGGAGGTGGAAAGGTCACCCCACACGTGTGCGTAGGTGTATCGGTATATCGGGAGTCGAGGATCAGCAAGGTAAGCTATTTTCGATAGCGTAGGCACTGAAATCCCGATAGAAGGGTTCCCAATAGGAACAGAAAGCGTTGACAATTACCCATAGGGTTTGGGGGTATTGTAAAGCACGAGGTGCATGACCACGAGACTCACGAAATCGTGAGGTCCAATTTCCCGATCATTAAGGGTGGTTAGTTGGATAGTTGTTGTGGGTAAGGAAGATTCTTGATAGGGAATCAGAAGAACATCTGAGTTCTTTGGGCCAGAACGTAAGAAGATCCTGTGAGAGCGGACGTGCTCTGAGGAGTGCAGCTGCATCAGTTCGTTTATCAGATGCAAAGAAACACAAATATCCTTCTAGACATTTATTCAGAACCTCAGTCATAAAAAAACATCTGTGTAACCCATTTTTGTTTCTCTTCTAAATATAATTGTTTCTCCAAGAAGTACTTAAAACAATCATGGTCCATTTTTACTTTGAAGTGTATTCCTATTAGTTAAGGGTTCGATTTATGGATTGCATGTACTATGCCATATTGTTTTTTTCATAAATGGGTTTGAATAGGTTTTTTCCTGTAAGTTGTTTTCTTTCAAAGGTAAAGTGCCTTCCTTCTTGCATTAACACTGCATCGATTCCATGGCCTAAGGCATCACACTCCACAATAATTTGTTTTGTAAATTCAAGTGTGGCCAAGATGAGAGTTGTACACATAGCCCCTTTAAGTTTTTCAAAAGCATTGGTTCCTTCTTTGGTCCAATAAAATTCTTCCTTATTTAATAATTTTATTATAGGTGATGTTATATGACCATATTTATTGAAAAAATTGTGGTAATAGAATGACAATCCTAAGAATCCTCTAAGTTTATTCAAGGTTTTTGGAATTGATCATTCATAGATTTAATTGTATTTAGGTCCGCTTTTATACCTTCATGAGATACAATATGACCCAAATATTCCACTTCTTGAACCCCAAAGTAACACTTGGAAGGATTTGCATCGATTTGTTTCTCTTCCAATAGTTTTAATACTCTATCAACATGTTGTACATTCTCTTGCCAATATTTTTTGTAGATTATTATGTCATAAAAATATACTAACAAAATTTTTCTAAGGAAGGGCTTGAAAATAGATTTCATCAAGTTTTGAAATGTTGAAGGTGCATTAGTAAGTCCAAATGGCATAACCAAAAACTCATAATGACCTTCATGTGTTATACAATTTGTTTTAGAAATGTCTTCTTACCTCATTATAATTTGGTGATATCCCAAAAGAAGATCCAACTAAGTGAATAATTTTTCTCCATGCAATTCATCTAATAATTCATCAATGACAAAGATAGGAAAATTATCTTTGATGGTCATTTTGTTGAGTTGTCTATAATCTGGACACATACACCATGAACCATCCTTTTTTTTAACCAACACTGCTTGTGAAGAGAAAAAACTTTTGATAGACTGAATGATGAGACCCTCTAACATTTTTAGGATCATGCGGTCAATCTCACTATTCTATACATGCAGATACTAGTAAGGAAAAATGTTAGGTGGTACACTACCTGGTTTCAAATCAATAGCATGGTCATGATATCGAAGAAGAAGAAGATCCTTAGGAATTTCACAAAATATATTGCAATGATTGTTGATAACTATTTGGAGATCTGATGGAGTAGGGGATATAGATGTTTGTGTTGATTAAGGTTGGTTGACATTGATGTCAACCCTTGAAGAAAGCCCTGTAGCACAAAGGTTTGGGTAATGGACCCAATATTGTTTGATTTAAATATGACTTATTATTGTTTTTTCATGGTTTATAAGAAGTAAATATGGATGAACTCCAAAGTGGTCCCCTTATGGTGAAATCCCTCATGGGAAGATGCTTTATGGAGTAAGAGAACCCATGATTAATTACAGAATAATGAGATGAAGGAAACTGATTTTTTTAGGGAAAATATCCTAGATAGATAGTGCTTTTCATTTCATTTCCATTGGTATGTGGAACGTCACATAATTCCTCACGGTTAGAGAGTTATGGCCATGAGAAGTTGGAGACCCCAGGTTTGGGTAATGGACCCAATTTTGTTTGATGGGTAACGATATGAGTTGTGATATATTTTTAGATAATACTATTCTATATGGATAGTAAATATCATTCCATTTTTGGTGTTATGTATAACGTCACATAACTCCTCATGGTTTGAGAGTTATGGCCTTATGAAGTTGGAGGACCCTCATATGTCATCTAGAAGCCCCAAAAGGTCAAAGTAGTCAAATTGGTTTAAGACATTTTAAAAGGTAAATAATAAAGTGAAGTGATGAGTGTATTAAAATTCAAAGTGAATACAAAATAAATTATTTCAATAATAAATTTAATGGGGAAATTAGAAGTGGACCCAACCCTAAAATAAGGAAAGTGGGCCAAGTGACCTAGAAGATGTTTTTAAGGAAGCTACTTGGAGAGTATAAATAAGAGGCAAGGCTCTCTCATTTGAATCACACTTGATCATATTGAATATATATATTTGTTTGAGGTAACCAAGGATATCTAAACTAGATTTCTGAGTGAAGGTGAAGAAAATAAGGCCAAAATGCAAGGAAGGATAAATTTTTTTTATGGTGTTTTCTAAGGTATGTTATTTACAGTTCATCTCACCATTTTTGCTATAATTTTTTTTTCTATAATGATACATACTGTGAAATTACTATGGAAGTGAGAAAAAATATCCAAGTATCTGTGAAAACACATTCATATTGTGGGTCGTTGTATTTTGGGAGTTACACTCTGTGGAAAATAAGGTTTGTGGCCAGTCCTAAAACTAGTCAAAACCAGGTGTTTCGGGTAAAAACGTCACAAATTCCTCATAAAAGATCCAAATTTAGTGAGACCAAATGTGTTGGCTATGTTACAGTCTTTAGTATGTTTTCTAATATTTTCAGATCATTTCATCAAACATTTTGTGCAGGGAACGCTCTACAATGTCTCTCTCTAGAATAAGCCAGAATTCAGCAAGGTATGCCATTTTTGCTATAACTCCTTTTCTGAGAGGTTCCAAGTAGTGACACTTGGAGGAATTGCATTAAACACACTGAATAAAATTGTATATCAGGTTTATATCTTTATACATTACATTTTCAAAGTTATGATTACTTTAATTTAGGGTTGTTGACTAATCCAAAACTAGGCATGTGAGACTAAAGAAAAGTTTGATGAAAATGCTAGTATCTTGTTTTTAAAGTTAAGGAAGGTTTGCAGGAATATGATCATATAAAATGGGTCTATTATAGAGCTACAAATCAGATTTGGATGATGAAATTGATGAGGGATTTTGGTTGTGGTACATGTTGAGTACATGGTTGAGACAAGTAGTTGATGAGTTGGTGCACATACATGAGGTGTATAGTTGATNATGTTGGTACATATTGATGAGTCATAGTTGATGAGTAGTTGACACATGATTGGTACATACTTGGTACATGGTTGCATGCAATTTTTTATGGTACAGGTTGATTATAGGTTGGTGCATGGTTGATGCACTTGTTTATGGTATAGGTTGATTACAGGTTGATGCATGGTTGATGCATGGTTCAAATTTATTGGTATAGGTTTACAACAATATATCTCACAGTGATAGTGTGACAGTGGTTCCATCATTCTACTTGTACTTCAGGGTGGCAGGACGGGGCAAGGATAGGTGGTTTTAGCCACCTTCTGGTTGTAGCTGGAGAACATAGGGGGTTGTAGCCTCATTTTGGTTGTAGCCAGAGAATTGGGGACTTGGAGCTTCCCTCAGGTTGTAGCTTGAGAAACTAGGGTGTTGGAGCCTCCTTCCAGTTGTAGTTGGAAGACAAAGCAAGTTAGTGCTTCTAATGAATGTAATTCTTCAATACATATAAGAAAAATCATTTCATGGTTTCTCCCGATTTGGATTTCCGCGTAAAACACTGGTGTACTGTGTATGTGTATGATTTTTCATTTGTTCATTTCTTATTTACACTCCAATTTTTGGATGATAATGCTTCATTGATATAACACTTGGATTATATGGTTAAAAAGGGATTAAATTTCTCTATTACTGATTCACCCCCCTTCTCAGTAATCCAACAATTTGTATTAGAGAAAGGTTCCTTCAGGAAACAATTTAACCACTGGAAGGAGATCATGGATTATTCTGAGAATGGAGTACTAATGTTTAATGGTCAGAATGGTTTTAAGTATGAGATGTGGAGAGGAAGGACGAAAGTATTTTTACAGGCACAAGGACATTATATTTGGCTATCAGTTGTTATAGGATATGATAGTTCAAAAAGGGAAAAGACTTCAACCAAGAAGGAATTGAAGAAGAATAACAAAATGGAAATGGATTTCATCTGGGAAGGATTACATAAACCGGTAAGAGAAGAGGTTGGTAAATGTTCATCAACCAAATAACTTTGGGATAAGTTACATGACATATATTCTTCACCCATCGCAGACTCAGAAAATGCCAAAGAATATGTAGATACAAAACAAGAAGAAAGATGCTCATCATGTCAGACAGATTCAAAAGAAGAAGAGTATGATGAAGCAGAAGTTGATTACAAAGAAAAATTGATCAGTGTAATTAAATATCTAAGGAAAGAAAGAGAAGAAAACAAGTCATCCAAGAAAGAATTAATGAAGCAAAAGAAAAGTGTTCAAGGTTCTGAAAAGGATCAGCAGGTCATCAAGAATTTAAGAGCTCAACTAGAAGAGGCCAGAATAATTGAAGAAACTCTAGAATATCAAAATAAATGTTTAGAAGACAACATAGCAGCACAAAAGGAAGACGCAAAAAAGAGAGAAAATATATTGATGGATCATCTCAATGAAAGAACCAATGATTTAAACCAACTTGAGGAAGAGTTTGGTCAAGAAGAGAGAAGAATGGAAGAATAAATAATTGCATTGAAAATCCAACTTGAAGAAGCAAAGAGAACAGAAGAGGTCATGAAGTCTCAGATAATGAAGAAAGAAGAAGAGGTTGAGAATATTGAAGAAGAATTTTTCACACTAAGAGTCAAAATCGACAAGCTCAACAAGAAATTTGAAGAGACAAAAACATCCACATCAGTTGTAGAGAATGAAGAGAAGCACTCTACATTGCTAGAAAAGAAGAATGAAGAAAATAGAAAGAGTTATGTAGAAGTACTCAAATGAAGGAATCATGGTCAACTAGAATCTAAGAAAACTATTGAAGATACATCTTCAAGAATACCATCCATGTTCAAGCCACAAAAAAGATTCAATCATGACCATGATCAGTCAAAGAAAAAATTCAGAAGGACTACGCCACAAAGAAGATCATTCACTCCCAGGTATGAAAATTTATTTTATGGTCATTGTTTTTATTGTACTAACTTTGGACATAAGGTTGTAGATTGCGGGGATTATAAAATAAATGTTCAAGCAAACCGTGCCTATGTGGTCGCATGTAACATTGAGTGTTACAAATGTCATAACTATGGATACATAGCCAGTGATTGTAGAAGCATGATCGATACTTCCATGAAAGAGAATACTGATATCATATATAAAAAAGTATGGATAAGAAAACAATAAGAACAGGTGAAGAAAGACCAGGTACCAGAGATCGCAATATTGACAATAAAACAAGATGAATAAAATTCTATAGAGAAAAGGAAAGATGTTAGATATAGAAAGGTTTGGAAAATAACTGAAAGAAAGGAAGGATAGGTAAATAAGGAACAGGTTCAAGATATTGTACTTTCAGACATTGTAGTGAAAGATGAATCCATGGATAGAAAGAAAGAAGTCAGAGCTCAGAGAGATAATGAATCTACCAATGAAGATGATGATGAATCTACCAATGAAGATGATGATGAATACACATCAGAGCAAGAATTGTTTTGAGCCATCCGACTTAGAGACTCCCAGGTAATATGAATATTAGACATGGGGATTCTATGCGATATCTGTGACAGACCAAAGAACCATCCTTCCAGCAACTTACAGAGTTTGAGAAGACATATTCAGAGAAATCAGTTAGCAGAAGTATAATTTGATAGTATAACGATAAATGGGTTAGCATTATGGATAGTTGCACAAGTAGAGTCTTGGATAGTATGGATAGAGATGGATTTGTAAGAATACTTAGTAGGTTTTAATAGATATATGATAGTGGATGAGAGCATAGATTGATATATTGGTTCAGAGAATGGTTCAAAGACAAAGGAACATTTTCGTAATGGATGATAATTACATAGGAAATGGATCAAACAATACTAATGGATTACAAATTGACAGATATTTTTTGGACACAGGTAGTGCATATAATAGTTCACATTCAAAACAAAGTAATGCTCATAAACAACACTTATAAAACTCCCTACGAGATATGGAAGGGAAGACTAGAAAATGTGAAGCACTTCAGAGTTTTTGGAAGTAAATGCTACATCAAAAGAGAAGATGGAAGAATGGGAAAGTTTGACTCTCGTGTGGAAAAAAGAATACTTGTTGGTTACTCAAGTACAAGGAAAGCATACAAGTGTTACAATCTACTATTAAACAAAGTTGTGGAAAGCATTAACGTAACAATTTATGAAACAGGCAGACCAAAATCAAAGAAAGAATAAAACAAATCAATGGAACAACTTTTTGAAGAAGAATATGGAAAAGAAGAAGAAGAAGAGGAAGAGGAAGATGAAGAGAATCCAATAGAAGTAGAAGAGAAAGTTCAACAAGTATCTCCAAATAAACCTAGAAAATGAGTACAGAAGAATCATCCTTCAAATTAGATTATTGGGAACAAAGATGCAGGAGTTGAGACTAGAAGAAAAATCCGTTCACCAACCCCGAAACACTGAAATGATGAAACGCCACTTCGCAATATTTCGCATTTCGCAACTCTGGGGTTTTTCAATGCTAAGGCCCCTGGCTCCTTGTTATCAGGATTTCTGGTATTCTGAATCTTGAATTATCAAAATCCCGAAATTCTTCACTTAACAATTCTTTTTACGATTCGAGAGTTAGAGTGACCAAGGATTTTGGCTTACACTCCGGACTTACAAACTCTGAATCCCCAAAATGATCTGACGGCTCAAAACAGATCACGATCAACGGTCCACATTGAGTCTTACCTTCCGAAGGGTGGATTCATCCTACGCTTAACCTCCTTGCAGATTCACTGAATCCCATGGTCCTCACAACTTTGCGAGTTCTCCACATAGAATTTCAACCGCATGTTTCCTCCTTGAGAGCTTCTGCGAAATGAACCAGTGTTCTTCCACTAGAACTTAACTTCTACGAGGAATTTTCAATCTTCGTCTCCCTTTGAGTACTTTTAAAGGTGCTAACCCTCCTGAGCTTTCACTTATAGCTCAAGTCTCAAAAGGAATCCTCCACACACTCCTTGTGGTGATCTTTCAAATACTTCTAAGTATTTGATTCTTCGACTTTGTGCACCTTCTGCAATAGCATTCCCTTACCTTTTAACCTTAGTTGATAAGTTTAAGGCCTCGACTAGCCTACGCACACCTTGGACGACTTTTGTGCTTCTCCTGCACTTCTACTGGAATGAGAACAACAATATCCTTCCTGATATTTTTGAGGTAAACTCAGAGCCTTGTCAACACACACCTTGCGGATGTTTCACTTCACTCCTTGTAGGAACTCTCTCTCAGGATGAGAAACAATTGAAACTTATTCTCTTTCACTCTCAGACTTCATACATTCAACATGAAATCACACATTCAATACAGCATTGAAGAAAATACATAAACAGAGAAATAAATCAACTATAAGCATACCATTCAACAAATGTAAACAACAAACATCATAACACCATGAAATCTGAGTGAAAGCTTCATATATTAACTCAAATACTTCTATACATGGGTTCTTCTCTACAGCTCTCTGCTACAACTCTTTTCTCCTTCTTTATGCTAATGATGCTACAACTACTATGATACAAAGGCAAGGGTGTCTATATCCATTCTCCCTCCTACACTCTAACTATCTAATCTATGAATTCAAATCTACCTACTTTCATTAACTGGGCTTGAATGCCTTTTACATTGACAGATGAGAGAAAATCGTTCACGATCTGCTTACAATAGCCAGATATAAATGCAAGTACACTTCTAGCTACTACATTAATATCTACTTCTTAATCTTTCAAAAATATTTCAAAATGTGCAAAACGTGTGCTGCGCTTTTCCCATCTATATTTCGCCTTCATGCTCGCTTGGTTGGCTCCTTACGATGCTCCTGCCTCATACTCCCTCGCTTGAAAATTTTCATGAACTCCTGTTCATGAGCTCTTGCACGGTCTGTCCATGCTTCTGAATTTCTACTTCATCTTCCCAACTGACATCTTCAACTAAATGTCCTTCCACTTGACCACGTATTCAAAATACTCCTTTCTCCCGATCTTCCTATTGACTCTCTTGTCAATTATACTTTCCATCTATGTATTTTCAGCTACAGGCATTTGTTTTGTCCATTTAACTTCTTTCTATTTCTCCTCTGATACTGCTTCTTTATCTCTATAAGGGTACAAATCTGCAACATTGAATATCAGTGAGATTTCAACCCCATCGGGTAATTCAATCTCATATCCGTTTTCCCCAAATTTCCTTATGACCTTGAACGGTCCAATATTTTTCATATTTAGTTTGTTATATGTTCCCCTTGGGAACCTTTCCTTCCTTACATGTGCAAGAATCAGAACACTAACTTCAAATTGAAGTTCTCACCTGTGTTGATCTACTCTGTGCTTATATTCTTGATTTGAATTCTGCAATTGTTCCTTAATTCGACTGTGAAGCTTCTTCATTTCTTCTGTAAAGTCCTCTGCACTATCACTTCTTAATTCATTTTGTTCTGAATATTTTAATTCAGAAACTCCCCTTAGCTGATTCCACATAAAATCTGGAATGGACTCTACCCTGTGCTTCTGTTAAGAGAATCATTGGAAGCAAATTCCGCCTATGGCAGAATGTGATCCCAACTGTGGTGTTAAATCACTAAGCTCCTCAACAAATCCCCCAAGCTCCTGTTCACAACTTCTGTCTGTCCATTTGTCTGAGGATGATATGCTAAGATAAATGAAAAGAAATTCCCCATATTTTTCCATAAATTCCTCCAGAAATGTCCAACAAATTTGTTATCTCGATAAAAACAATACTCCTTAGCAAGCCGTGAAGTCTGATGACTTCCTTAAAAAATAGGTTCGTAATATGAGTTGCGTCGCTGGTTTTCTGGCATGGTATGAAATGTGCCATCTTTGAAAATATGTCGACTACCACAAAGATTGAATCATAGCTTCTCTGTGTTCTTGGTATTCCCAATATAAAATCCATGCTCACTGCTCCCATGACCTTTCTGGTATGGGTAATGGTTGATATAACCCTGTGTCCTACCTTTTCCCTTTTGTGTGTTGACAAATTCTGCACCTATCCACAAATTTCTTGACATCTGTCCTCATCCTTGGCCACAAATATGAGCCATTCAATTTTGAGAATGTCTTATCATGACCTAAGTGTCTGGCCAATCCTCCACTGTGTTTTTCTTTCAACAAATTCTCCCTCATGGAGCAATTTGGAATACATAGTTGATTGCCCCTAAATAACAATCCATCTTGGATCATATATTTAGTCCACTGG
>ML778561.1:196700-209366 GCA_009831015.1 Picea engelmannii | reverse complement strand
CCTCTTACATTTATTATATCTAACTACCATAGTGGGACTTATTTAATAATATAGTGGACCTAGTCCACCTTACATTGAATGACCTCCACTATTATCACTATGGGCCCTTTGGGCCCCCCCACTACCTCTCTAGCTACCTTACACTCATATGCTTCCTTAAAATCTGGGTCATCCTTATACATTTCTTTGAGGTTATCAAAACCCAAAGTCTTGACTCTGAATTCCTGCATAAGAAAACATTTCCTGCTTAAAGCATCAACAACTTTGTTAGCAGTTCCAGAAATATGCTTAATAACAAAAGTAAAATTTTGCATGAATTCAACCCATTTAGCATGTTTTTGGTTCAACATCTCTTGTTGAGTCACGAATTGTAAAGCATGATTATCACTGTACAAAACAAACTCTTTAGGAACCAAATAATGTCTCCATTTCTTCATTGCTTGTATGACTGCATAAAATTATTTGTCATAAGTTGAGTACTTGATCTTCACTTCATTCAGTTTTTCACTAAAGTATGAAATCAGCCTGTTGTCTTGGCTCAATATCGCTCTAATTGAAAATCCACTCGCATCACACCTAACCTAGAATGTCTTGCTAAATCCGGCAAAACCAGAATTGGTTGCTCCGTGATCTTCTTCTTCAGCAGATTGAAACTCTTATCTGCTTCTTCTGTCTAGTGAAAATATTTGTGTCTTTTCTTCACCATATCCATCATTGGTGCACCGATCCCACTAAATTTTCGAATGAATTTCTTGTAGAAACTTGCCAAACCATGGAAGCTTCAAACTTCAAACACATTTTTCGGCGATGGCCAATTCTTAATTTCATTTACATTTTTGGGATCCATCTTCAACTCATTTGCAGAGATAACAAAACCCAAATAAATGAGTTTTGTCCTCATAAATGATGATTTCTTCATATTAATCAACAATTTCTCTTGTTGTAATCTCTTCAACACTGCATCTAAATTATTTAAGTGTTCTACTTCTGTTTTATTGAAAATTAATATATCGTCAAGATATAAAATGACAAATTTCCCAATGAAATTCTTCAAGACTTCATTCATCAACCTCATGAAAGTACTGGGTGCATTTGTTAAGCCAAATGACATGAAAATCCATTCATACAACCCCTCATTCATCTTGAATGATGTCTTCCATTCATCACCTTCTCTCATCTGAATTTGATGATATCTGTTTTTCAAATCAATCTTTGAAAAAAATCTTGCTCCACTCAAGAAATCCATCAAGTCGTCCATCCTTGGTAAAGGAAATCTATATCTGATGGTAATCTTATTGATTTCCCTTGAGTCTGTACATATTCTCTAGCCTCCATATTTCTTTGGGTTGAGCACTGTCGGAACAACGCATGGACTCAAGCTCTCTTGAATCAATCCTTTGTCCATTAAGTCCTGAACATGTCTCTTAACTTCTTCATTCTCTTGGCAGGCATCAACCTGTACACTTCTTTGTTTGGTAAACTGGCTCCAAGTATAAGATCAATGTGATGGCTCATATTCCTAATCGGTGGCAATGAACAAGGTAGTTCTTCCACTACTATATCAGCAAACTCTTCCAACAACTCCTGGATTTCTTCTGGTAAATCATCTATCCTCGTACTAGTCAAAACAAACTTAGGCTTCCTGACCACAATAAATTGTGTATCTTCCTTCTTCTTAACCTCCTTAAGAAGTTCCTTCCCACTCATGAGAAGTACAATGTTGCTCACCTCTGTTTTCACTTCTTTATCCTTAATTGGCAACAACATGTGAGTCCTACCATTCTTCTCCAGGGTGTATGTGTTCTTTCTCCCATCATGAATCACATTCCTGTCATATTTCCATGGTATACCCAGCAATAGATGACAAACATCCATGGGAATGACATCACATAATATTTCATCCTTACATCCTCCTATTTTAAATTCAACTAAACATTGTTTAGTGACATTTACCTGATGTCCCTTTTGTAGCCATGAAACTCTGTATGGGCTTGGATGTACGATAGTCTCCAGCTCCAACTTTTCTACCATCTCTATAGATATGATATTTTCTATGCTATCGCTGTCCACTACGACTTTGCATACCCTGTCTTTGGTTTTGCAAGAAGTCTGAAACAGACTGTTTCTTTGGGTTGGGTTCTCTGCCTCCTTCTCTGGCGTTAAGAGAACTTTCCTCATCATTAAGGATCTTTTGTCCTCAACATATTCTGCCTCAACATTCCATCCTTGTGCTTCAGCAATGTGAGTTTCACTACCATCTTTCTTCTTATCTGGACTCTCATAAGATTTATGTCCGATCTTTCCATAGACAAAGCATTTTACTTCACCCCCTCTACCTCTTCCTCTTCCTCTGGCTTGAGGAAAAGTGTTTCTATCAACATACTACCCTCTCTGTGAGCTTCCTCCTCTCTCAGGTTTAGTTTGAGGTTTCTTCCCTTCTTATTTAGGTTTCTAAGTCCTATCTTGGGAAATTGTTTTGCCTCTGGCTTGACTTCTACCTCGACCTCTTTGAACTTGCTTTCGGCTCAACTTCTCTTCATATTTTAGAGCCATATGATAAGAATATTCCACATTCCAAAGGGTCATCATGCTCATCTCATATTGAATGTCATATCGTAGACCATTCATGTATTTGGAAACCTTTTCATCATTGATTTCCTGATGACATGCTTTGATGTTTATCTTGTAGAACTCTTCAATGTATTCTTTCAATGACATTAGCTTCTGTCTCAAATTCTACATCCTCTGAAATAGAGTGATTTGATAATCCTTGGGAATAAATTTGGCTTTCATCTTTGCAACCATTCTATCCTAGCTCTTTATTTTCTGCTTTCCCTTGCAGCGTCTGTCAATCTGCAGTTCATCCCACCATAGTGTCGCATGCCCTTTAAGTCCAGTAACGATATGTTTGAATTTATTGTCTTCCTCGACATCCTCATTATCGAAGTATTTATCCAGAGCTCTAATCCAGTCTAGAATCTCTTCAACATCTAGATTTCCTTCATATACTGAAATGTCCATCTTTTCTCTGGCACCTATCCTTGCAACAACCCTGAATAGGAATTCATCTGCAACATCCTTGACTGCAACTTCTTCTCCTTCATTTCCAGCTTCATTTTCAATTTCAACTTCGTTGATATCCCCAACATCAACTGTGTGCCTCTGTGCTGTCTCCATGGCATCAATTCTGGCACATAACTCACGCATTTCTCTTTCCACAGCTGGATCAAGCATTGGTCTGTCTCTTCTCCTTGGCGGCATGGCTATAAAATGTTCCTCTTTTCTCCGCTACTGAAAGAAAAGAACTTGTTATGTGCTATGATACCACTTGGTGCATATCAAACTACTCCTTTTCCTCTAGATCCTTCTACCTAAAATATATAGACAAAATCAAGCTTTGATACCACTTGGTGCAAACCTCCAACCCTTGGGCTGAGATCTGTTCAGGATCATTCTAAATATGCCCTCCCGAGTTTGATTGAATCTTTGATTTTTCCCCATAGGGAATCCCTCACACACATGATGATGTATCCATAGGTCCTTATGAGTATACCCCATGTGATCAAATACAAAGCATCACTCAAATCTCCTGACCTCAATAATATGATCGCGCCCTTTTCCAAATCAGGATTTTGGGTTTCGCAATATCGCAATTCCTATTGTTGAGTTTCTTGTCTCTTCAACCTCCGTAACCCGAAATGATGAATTGTCGAAATCTTTGGCCATGTCCTCCTCCACAAATACATCACGTTTCAAGACCTCGGGAGTCCCGGAAAAAAGAACCCCGACCTCTTGTCTTCAAAAATACCAAAATGTCGAACCCTGATGCGTTCAACAAAAGATTGGCTTCCAATGGAGCTTTTCACTGATTTAGAGTTTCGGACTTCACGACTTCATGAATCCAGATGCAAGGCTCCCAACTCTTCAACCTCAAAAACCCTGAAATGGTCGACAAGGTTGAATCCACCTATTGACTAGGACACACCACCTATCCACTGTTGTTGGGGAAAAACACCCTACAGACTAGAAAATAGAGTTTAGACTTTGCATGCAGATATGACCGAATAGAAATCACTTTCTACCTTCATACCTAGATTTAAATCCCCTTTTCTTAGTAAATGCATGGAATGATCTACCTACCTCATTACCGGTGTTTGATGTCGATCCTCCATTGTGCTTGATTACTTGTTCGCAATACTCCTTCCAAAGCTAACCTACATTCAAGACGAGCAACAACTATGCATGCATACTACTTATATACTAACGGGTTAGAAATCAAACATAAACTAATCAAACCATAAAAATTTCATGAATTGGGACGAGAAAAACATTCTCTTTATTACTTTGAATGAGTCAACTTTAAAAAGTTGAGACCGGCCACCGCTCCTTGAACCTAATCCTAGGCTCCTCTTCTTCTGTCCTCCAACTGCTTTTCTTTGAATCTCCTTTGGCATAAGGAAAGGATAAAGGGTTGGGACAATGAGAATACGTAAATGGGTAAAGTTTCTTTGCTATATTTTTCCTCCTTCAAATGGGACCCCTACCCCTTCTTTTATAAGCTAGAAGGAGCTAGGTATTTGGACGAACCCTTGGCCATGCATGGTTGGGAGTTTCAGTTAAATCACCCATAGCTTTTTGTTCCATCGACAACTTTCCTTTTTTCATGATTTTGAAGGTCCACGTGGGCTATAGTGGGCTTGCTAGAGTGGACACTGTAGATCCACGCGGGCTGTAGTGGACCAGCTAGCGTGGACTTTTAAAAATGGAGTTTTTAGAAGAGTTTTTTAGTAGTTTTTGGCAAAGAAGGGATATGAGATGGCCTGATGCCGGGTAAGCATGTCTGGTGAAATTTAGGGTTATAACAAATGCCCCCTAATGTGTGAATTCAAAAGAGAATTTGATGGCCGAAATACATTACCAATCTTTACTGATGTGCCAAATGATTGAGCCTAAGGATCAAGAACCAGGAGGTGCCATTTGAAAAATAAAAAATGTCTCACCGAGGCAGGCATACCCATGCTCGGGATAAAATAGAATCATGGATACCAATCAAATACACTATAGATCCATGTCAAATAACTATAAAGAGTAGCCATGAATAATACACAATGGAGCTACATCTCAAAATCAAAAGGATATACATATAGAGTATCCATCTTCCAGAACTTGATTCGACCTGATGGCTGGAGATGAGATCTTCAGAGCTCAAGCAACAACTTCAAAATCTTCAAAACTCGGGTTGGAGTGTAATATGAGTGTACAGCTGCACTACCCAGAGGTCTTTGACAACTCGTCGGTCATGGACTTGATTGGATGTTTAGGATGGTCGGGTATGCGAACAAGAGACATATTGCAGAGGGTCTGACTCAGGCTTAGTGACAAACTTCCCTTGGACAATAGCATGACAAGTGATGAGACTCAGGAAACATGTATGTTAATCATAAGTCTAAAAAGCAGGAGGAAATGCAAACTCTCCATATGTTTGGAAGAATAACCAAACGGTGGAGGACACAACTCTATATAGTGAGAACAGATTCCTAAGGTCGTACTACATCCCATAGTATGATGAAAAAATAGACAGGTGTGCTTTATCCAAGGGTGACTCATTATGTTGCCAATAAAGAAAATACTTTTCCCTTCCTCTTTTTGGGGTATATCTGATTTTTTTGTTCTTTTCAATAATTGTGGAAAAAATAATAAAGGAAGATTACGTTACAATGGAGGAATGAGTATTGCAAACATACAAGTTCAAGGCACAAAGACAATACTGATGTTCTAGTAAAATGATACTCGGGAAAAATCCTCCAGTGGCCAAAGGTGTTAAGACGTAGAAGAAAACTGTCACAAGGTTGGTTTATAACGTATGCAAATGCAGTTAATAAAACACACAATGGTAACATCCTTCGATGTAAGTTTAATGAGACCAAAGAAGGTAAGCTCAGTGGTTTTTCATATTTATAGAGTCTGAAGAAACATAAAAGGAGACTCCATTGGGGTACCTTTTTCAAAGATAGTCTAGTCATCTTGAAAAAGGGTAAACTAGCATCGATTCAAAACTATTTTAACGAGTGTGATAAGGACAAGATCACTCAACAATTTTTTCATTTTTAAGGAGCCTGAAAAAAGCTTAACTATGGACTCCGTCAGGAATATTCTTCTAGACCAATTTAATGAGTGTGAAATAATAAAGTCACTCGACAATATTTTCAATTTTAGGGAGTCTAAAAAGAGCTTAACTATGGACTCTGTGGGGGTTTCTTTTTCGTAAATCTAGTCCCTCGGGCCTGAAAAAGGGATAAAATTATACCTAAGAGTACTCTTCTAAAGAATGAAAGTTCCATAGAGTATACCTTTTTTCGTACAGTCGACCGTCCAGATTGAAAAAGGGGTAAACTACTGCCAGACATATGTGACTTCAAATTTCAGTTTAATGAGCGTGAAAGGCCACAAGATCGCTCGACAATCTTTTCATGTTTAGAGGGTCTGAAAAGGGCTTAAAAGGAGACCTGTTATTTTTTGGGAGTCCTGAGGGTGAGATCAAGAGAGAAGAAGAATCATGCAAATGAGGCTCAAACTCATATTCAGGAAAGACTATAAGGACTCCCAAGCCTACAGTGTTTTAGAGACGGCATGGACACCATAATGCAACCAGGACCTGCCTAGGGCATCCATGTTTTAGTAATCTCTACCACCAAGTTGTGACACTTCTAAAGAATATATGATGGTTCCGTGTCACAACTTGATGGGATCGATCCTATGGCAGAGGAAAAATACAACGAGACACAAAATTCGGGGTAGTAACCTAACCTATATGCTCAAGTTGATTCTTGGAAGAAAATTCATGGACCGTCAAAATTTTCTCAAAACTCAAAAAAGTGTCCCAATACCCAATCAAATCCCTCCCATATAACTCTTGAATCACTCTAAATGGTTTTTGGTATAAAGAAACTGATAAGGGAGGCCAAAAAAATGACAAAAAGAGGCCAAAAAGGCTATAAATAGAAGCTAACAGCTCATTATCACCATTACTGATTTGGAAATTGACTCTGGAGCCAAAAGACCCCCTTTGATAAAAACGATGATTATGGGAGATACAGTGGACGAAATGAACTTCCACTTGGACCAAGTAAGTACAAACTCCCCTATATAGCTATTCAATTCTTCAATTTTTCATTTGCTTTCATTCTTTGGGTGGGTGTCGACCTTTAAAAGGTCGGCCCTAGGTACACGTGGGTTGTCTCTGGATAGGCCACATATACACTTGGGTAGAGTAAAGTCTACCCATGTGTACACGCGACTGCTACCTCTACAGCTCACATGGACCCCCCTTTTATAGAAAAAAGGAACTCAAGAGAAAGCAATGACCCTCCTGAAATTTGTTGTGTTGGAAGGATGTATGTCCAGTGGAGGGAAAGGGAGAATGAAGAAATTAGTGAGTTGGTCATGGGAGATGTGAATGTCGTGGTTGTGTTGATGCAATGTGGTTTACTTAAGTTCTTCCTGTGCCCATTTATGCGAGCGCAACCAAGGTTACCGAATGCCTTGATTGACTACTAGAATCCTGATGTAGAGGCCTTCATGCTAGAGGGGAAATCACTGGTGCCCACCACCGAGGATATCTACTTTTTGACTGGCCTCTCAAGGAGAGGGGAACTAGTCAATTTCAGGACGTTTCCTATGAGGCTGCATAACATAAAAGAACTGATAGCCGAGCACTGTGAGGCTGGGATAAACTGTGTGAGCTCCCACGTGACCATCAGTAAGATCACTAACCTATCGCTACAGGTGATATTATCACTGATTGGGTGGATTACCTGTTCAACAACCTTGCATCAGGCATCTCGCGCACAGATGAACTGTGTTATCCAGTGCTTGAATGTACAGATTTTTGACTGGAGTACCACACTACTTGAGTGTATGAAGAGGCAATTGACAGATTGCTGACAATGGACACAAAGGAACTTCAGGTTCAAGATGATTTTGTGTTCATTCTTCTTTGAGAGAGTTCCGAGCTTTAGTCCTTGGGAAGTGGTATGAGGACATGAGGCCTCTTTTCATGCTATATGTAGATGGGTAGTATTACTGCCACAACAGGGTGGTGGAAGGACCAATGAGTCCTTCAATGATGAATTTTTTGCGTGGATATCATGGCAGATCCCTGTGATCGAGGATTAACCATATGCAGGGATAGATTTCTCTAGAGATCTTGAGATACCCATGCCTCCTGATGAGGAGTGAGGGGAGATGGGTAAGTCTCCACATTTGTAGTTTTTTTTTTCTGTTTGTATATGAAATTTTTATGTCATTTTTGTTATATATATCATTTTTTATATGCCAGAGTATTTGACAGGTATATGTTTGTTGCATGCAGATGTGGGACCCATGCGACTTGTCAATTATGCACGAAACAGGTGTTGTCCTTGGCCGAAAGTCGCAACTTCCGTCATCGAGGGAGGAGCAGTAGCAGAGAAACTCCCAGTCGGGAGGCTGAGAGGGTCCTTAGACGAGTTAAGAAGAACTACACTGCACTCACTCACACAGTCCCAATGGCAGAGATAGAGGACCTACCACCATCCATGCAGCCTCATGTAGTTGGGGCACCTCAGACGTGGGTCTGATTGTTTAGGCATTTAGCCCATGCTGTGGACTACTATAATAGGGCCCATAGGCCTTGAACCTATTTACACTTTTTACATGTCATGATCACTTACTTGTATATATTTTTTGAGGGCATAATCCCTATGACTCATTATTAGTCCCATTTTTTAGGCGATTACATCCATCTATGTACTCTGGTTATTTTGTGATGTTATATAATATGGGTTTTTGATCTTTTGTGTATTATGGATCACATGTGCAAAAATGTATTTACATGCTTATGTCAATGTTCTTTCATATGTCTGAAAAATGCCAATCTAAAATTTGATTAGCTAGAGTATCAGTAATTTGGTTTAATCTCCTAGGAACATGAAAATATGTAATATAATCAAAGTTTTGTTCTAAGAGATGTACCCTAAGGAATCATTAGTGTAAAGTTGGATCATGAACCCAGTATACTCTATTTAGCTATGACACAACTAGTTGAGCATCGAGATAGACCCAGAGATGAGAGATACCCAATGACAAGGTGTCACGAAGAAACTCAATAACTGCACTATACTCGGCGACATTATTTGTGGTGTCACATAATAATATACCTCCAGAAGATAACAACTAGCCCTGAGGTGTAAATATTACCCAAGCTGCGGAGGCAAGCCTCCAAGTGTACCGACTAGAATCGTCTACATACCCAAAGAACACCTCAAAATCACTTGAAATCTGCCATATTGACGAAATATAACATCAATGACACATCCGCAACACTTAAAGGAAACTAAAAAGTAATAGTACAAAGACTATACATATGTTACAAAAAGTTACCCATAGTGACCTGCCTATGAGTAATACTTCTTGAGGTAGAGCCCATTTCTAGGCTCCACCAAAGCATTCCCTTCAAAATCAACCAAACAATAAGCACCCTTTTTTAATACCTCTTTTATGATGAAGGGTCCAAACCACATGGTTTTGAATTTTCCTGCCCCCAGGGGATCCTTATCTTGGTCATAGACCAGGACAAGGTCACCTTCAGAGAAAATCTGAGGATGAATGAACCTATCATACTAACACTTGATTTTATCGTTGTGAGCCTCGTTGGCCAGGGCCGCATCACGACACTGTTCATTGAGCTTCTCAAGGTGTACTAACCGTTCTTCAAGTGGAGAAGTGTTTGACAATAATTGTACTACCAATTTTAGAGATGGGATCTGTCATTCGATGGGAAAAAATGCCTCCAACCCATAAATGAGTTGAAAAGGTGAGAAATCAGTTGCAGTCTTAACATATGTTCGGTAATCCCATAATGTTGAGTATAACATCAAATGCCAATTTGACTTGGCTGAGTTGATAGTTCGTTGTAGAATAGTCTTAAGAGTTTTGTTTACAGCTTCCACCTGCCCATTGACTTGGGGGTAGTAGGGTGATGAATTCTCTTGCCATAACCCAAGATTTGATGTTAATTCAGTCATCATTTGGTTCTAAAAGTGACTGCCATGGTCAGTAATAATCTCTCTCTGGATGCCGAACCTCGCTATGATATGGTTGAATAAAAAGAGAGCTGCATTCTGTCCATCATCTTTAAATGTTGGCATAAATCCGACCCACTTAGTGAAGTAATCTACAACTACGATGATATAGTGGTGCCCCCTTGCTGACCAGGGGTTGCAAGTAGTGTAATCAATCCCCCACTTGGTGAAGGGACCAACTGTGATGACATGAAACATAGGAGTGGGATGTGCCCTCATCTTCTGAGAAAAGACTTGGCACGGATGGCACTTCTTAACCGATTCTATACAATCTTTGATAAGTGTTGGCCAGAAGTAACCTTCTCGTAGAATCTTTTGGGCTATTTCCAACCCAGAAAAATGACTACCACAAGCTCCAGTATGGAAATCATTGAGCATGATGACTGCCTCATCATGTGTGAGACATCGACGTAAGATGTAGTCTACACCTCTCCGATACAATGTATAATTGAGTATGAGATCATTCTTAGCCTGATGGCGTATATGCTGATGCTCATTACGAGAAGCAGAAGTGAGGCACTTCAAATTCAGGAGATAGATAAGTATATCTCTGTACCAAGGATCTGAAGATGTTATCAAAAACATATCTCCCCAGATAGGTGATTCTTCAGGCACAATGTCACCTGACTCAACCAGAAGTTACGAAATAAGATCTGTGAAGACCAATGACTTTTTGGACTTTGCTAAAATGAAGTCTAAGTCAAATTCCTAGAGGATGACTATCCATCTACTAATTTTTCTGCCTATAACCCATGATGTCAACATGTACTGGAATGGATTCACGACAGCAATGACGGTGGTCTTGTGAAACAAAACATAATGACGGAATCATTGAACAGCATGAACTGCTTCCAATGCAAGTTTTTTGATACGAGAATAATTAAGTTTTGGTCCTACGAGGCCTCGACTCAGGTAATATATCATGTATTCTGAGAACAAATCATCTTCCTGAACTAAAACCATGGCATTGGTTGACTCTACAATAGCCAGATATAATAAGAAATCCTTATTATAGTTAGGTGGCCATAGCAGAGGTGCATTTGTTAGGGCGTGTTTTAATGCATCGAAAGAGCATTGAGAAGCTTCGTCCCAGTAAAAAGGAATGTCTTTCTTTAGTAGGTGCATAAATCCCTTGGTGATTTTGGCATAGTTGGCGATGAAGTGTAGTAAAAAGTTTGCCTTTCCTTGTTTTTGAAGGAAAATCTCCCTGCAAATAGGTAGATCTCCTCTTGAGAACTAGACTCTTAACTCTTAAGAAAAAAGATGCTTAACGTGGACACTGACTTCCTTTCATATCTATACAAACTAATGCATGAGGAGGAAGGAGAAAAGAAGTACCTTTTATCGGTGTTTGTCCCTACACGCTCCGAGTTGAACTCCAATCTTTCTCTCTTCGATAAGCGTTGTAGACAAACAAAGTATGATCACTTCCTACTCTATCAAGATTACTCCGAAATAAGTCTATCTACTAAAGAGACAAATTCATGTGATATTGAACACGAATTAGAAAGAAACATGCCAAGCAAATTATATTAATGAGGAGAAAACATCGCTTACAGCCATAAATGAATTGCAGCAGTTTCATCAAGTCCTCCTTGTCTACCCCTTGCTCAAAAGATCCATGATCTGAATGATGATAGCTTCACCAATTTCTCCATATGATATCAAAGGTCTCTTGCTTCCAAAATATCTCTGTTTCAATACCACTTATAAGATAATAAGTTTGGTGTGATTCCCCCTTTCCCATCCTCTTTCACCATTAGAAAGCTTGCTTATATAGCCTTGGAGACGCTTTAACCACTTGAGATATCCTTGGGGAAGTTCAGGATTTTCCTCCTTCAGTTGAGGATATGCCCTAAGATCATGGCTGGGCTAGGGATTTGAATCCAACTGCCTTCCAAGAATGAAAGGATCCTTCCCCCATTCATCTCAACAACTTAACTACTGCCTAAAATAGGTAGCGTTCCCTTAAAAGGGCCATCAGAGCATTGTAGTGCTCCCTAGTAGGATTTAGGGGGGATCCATCACTCCTAAAGACACCAGCATTCCCTCAGAAGGGCCAAAGAAGCTTTATAATTCTCCCAGGCAGTGTAAGGGGGAGAGCTAGCACTCCCAGAAGAGGTATAGGGGAGCACTCTCCTCCAAAACTTAGTTTTTTGAGTGTTTTCAGATGGAAAAAGGTTCATGAGCCTAGTTAACCTTTCCTCCTCTTACAAATAAAATGTTTGAGGTGTTTCAAGTGTCCTTCTCATGTATTTATAGGCATTACATAGGCATCATGGTAGTATTCCTTCTTTGACACTTGTGACACTTGTGAGAAAAATGCGACACTTGCAACACTTATAATGACGACACTTGCGACACTACCGAAGTGAGTATTTTTTATGTGTAACAGATTGCCCCCAAAAGTATGAAGTTAGAAGACAGGAACTAATAACTAAAATGCATTGTAGACTTTCAAGCAAGGGTATAGATGTAAAAAACCTGACAAAATCTACACACAAACATCCAACAAATATTATGACATGTTTCAAACCCAAGGCAG
>ML778561.1:174391-190761 GCA_009831015.1 Picea engelmannii | reverse complement strand
TATTGGCTCATTACCACTTAATTGGGGCATATTAGATTAGTAATGTTATTTTATTTATGTCGGATTTAGGCCATTAGTTGTAATTTAGATTAGTAATTTTATTTTATTTATGTCGGCTTTAGGCCATTAAACCTCCTAGTCTCATATATATACCAAGGAGACATTTTCATTTGGAATCATCTTGTACTTGAACATTTAAGTGGGGTAAAAGGAGGTTGCCCCCTCGACGAGGCTTATTATCTAAAATTATCTCTTTTTCAAGGCGTTGAGTACTTTTCTTGAGGTTTTTCTATGCTATATTGATGTTTGGTTCTTAACATATTGAGACAAGATATTTCTGATGGATGACTCTCAAGACGGAAACTTCCCTTGAACACTGAGGCACAACAATAGAAACATGATATGGACCAAAAATTGATGATGCATTGGATGTTGTGACTTATGTCAGGTGACCCAAAGGAGTGAAATAAACTCAAAGGATTGGTTCAGTGCAGAGGTTCAGCGGATTATAATGTGTGCAAAAGACAAAGTGTCATGTTCAAGCACGACTCTAATAATTACTTGGTAATGTTCTCAACAAACTGCTTGGCTTGCTTCTTTCAAATTTTCTCCCATCCAGATAAACGAGTACCTATTTTTAATTTAACGAGCTCGAGGAGGGTAACATGTGATCGATATAACTCACCTTCGGTAAGTTCCTCTTCCTTTGTTTAATGAACTAGAAGAAGTAAGGGTTCGGTCCCGTATGGGCCTGTCGATGTTTTGTTTAGCGAGTCCAAAGACAGAAAACTCAAAGTTTTTTCATGATTATAGAGTTTGGAAAAACACTTAAAAGAGAACTCTCTCAGTTCCTTTTTCATAAAGTAGTCTGACGAGACCAAAAAAGAGATAAAATATCGCTCAATAGACATTTTCTTCAAATACTTTAACAAGCGTGAAGAGAACAAGGTCGCTCGGTAATCTTTTCATCTTTAGAGAGTCTAAAAAGAACTTAAAGATGACTCCAATGTTGTCCTTTTTCGTAATGTTAGTCTCGCGAGGCCGAAAAAGAGATAAATTATCACTCGAAAGATGCCCTTTCAAACCGTTTAACGAGTGGGAAAGAAAGTAAGATCACTCGACAATATTTTCATGTTTAGAGAGTCTGAAAAGAGATTAAAGGAGACTCCAGGGGGTTCCTTTTTCGTGTATCCATACAGGTCCAAAAAAGAGATAAAAGTCTACCCATATGCATTCTCATGTATTTATGAGCACAAGAAAGAACAAAGACTAAGCTTGGTATGCCCCCAACATAAAAGCTAGTGGCTTAACTCCAGGATGATCAGCAAAGTCTAGAGACATGCCCTCCAAGCTTCAATTCATTCACCAGCTCTAAGGTCGTCACCAATTTCTCTAGTAGATGAGAAAAAGGAGAAGGGTGGATGAAAAGAAGGTTCAAGAGAGATGACTGTCTCATTTTTTAAGGAGCTTGACACAGGAAAAAAACTATGCTTTGGACCTCTGTTTCATTTTTTAATGATCTTGCCATAGAGAAGAGAAACTATGCTCGTGGTTGCTTCTTCATCATGGCTTCCAAGAGGATAACGCTCTGGAAGGATACCATGTCAAGGGACAAAACTCGGTCATGGCTTCCAAGAGATCTTCGTTGGATGGAAGACAATCACTCTGGAAGGAACACATATCAAGGGCCACGATAGGAGTAAGGAGATTAGGCTCCAATAATCCTATCGAAGAAATCACCATGTCCAGTACATGATCCAAATCGTTGGAAGTTGAGGTCATGGGAGACAATGGCACATAATTGACATGCAGTAGGGGTGATACTCTCTACATATAAGAACCACTTAGAGAGGTAACCCAGTCGGGGCCGATGAATGAAAGTTGATCAATAGTCACAATTATTCCATCGTGAGGGAAAGATATCACATAGAAAAGCGTGGATACAATAGCTTTCATGGCATAGACATAATCCTACCCAAGGAGTAAAGCGACATCCAAGGGGTCTCAGACTACAATGACATCAATAAAGACAGTTTTCCCTCCCAAAGTTATAGGAAACTGAGGAAGGATCCCTAAAGGTTGACTAGTTCTTCTGTTAAAAGCTAACAAATTCTGTGTAGCCGGTGCAAGCTGCAGACAACCCAAAGAGTACCAAGCAACATAAGAAAAAATACTAATGGATGCACCTTCATCTATCAGCATTTGAGGAACGTCCCGACCATGAACCTGTACTGTAATTTGGAAAGGAATGTGAGAGGGAAGATGAGGTCCAGTTAGCGCACCCCAATCAAAAAGGATGGCTTCAATACTTGGAGGGGGTTTCACAGGAGAAGGAGGAATGCCCCCCGGCATGGTAGAGTCTGTATTAACAAGAAAAACATGGG
This sequence comes from Picea engelmannii, assembly GCA_009831015.1. Taxonomy (NCBI): domain Eukaryota; kingdom Viridiplantae; phylum Streptophyta; class Pinopsida; order Pinales; family Pinaceae; genus Picea; species Picea engelmannii. Next base: position 188,377 of record ML778561.1, on the reverse strand, counting down.
TAGTATCAAGTTTACTCTCTAGAAGGGGAGTAGGATCAACCAATGATTGGATCGGATCAACCAATGGTGGACTTGGATATACCACTTTAGCACTCTTTAGAGGAAGAGTAGGACTGACCGAGGAAGGGACTGGATCAGTCACTTTGACATTCCTCAATGAAGGAATGGGATCGATCGATTGTGAAACTGGATTGACCACTTTGGCATTCTTCAGAGGAAGAGTGGGATTGACTGAGGAAGGGACTGGATTAATCACTTTGACATTCCTCAAGAGAGGAATGGGATCGACCAATGGTGAAACTAGATCGACCACTTGAGTTTCATTCTCCAAGGGAAGAATGGGGTTGACGGGTGGAAACAGATTGACCTCTTTGGTGTCACTCTCTAATGGGAGAGTGGGATCGACCGAGGAAAAAAATAGATCAATCACTTTGGTGTCACTCTTTTGATGAAGAGTGGGGCTGATCGATGATGGAACTAGATCAACTACTTGGGTTTGTGGTTCAATCGAGGAGGAAACTAGATTGACCACCTAATCAACCGGACTAACCGAGTATGGAACCAGATTGACCAGTCCATCAACTAACGATGGGTCGAGGGAAAGATTATGATAACCTTTTGGAAGTTGAAGTTTTTCCAAAAGAGAATAAGCCTCATATTTGCGAGGACAAAGGTGAGAGTAATGATTACCTTTTCATAACATGCAAGGGAACTTGATAGTTTGCTTCTTCTTACCAACCTAAACATCACTAGTTGATGGGGTATCATTGACATGACCGAAAGAGGCTGATGATGTGGAGGACCACATTTCTAAGACCTGGGTAAGACCGAGGTAATCCCTTAGAAAGTGTTCACCCTTACAAATATTGCAAGGGAATTTGGGTTTCAGATTCTTCATTTTAATCTTGTTGACCTCATCAACACTCCCAGTACTATTAATAGTAACCAGTTTCTTAGAGCCAACATCTAATGTTGTTGGAGCCTTTGTCCTTTTTGGGTTCTTCTTCTTCTTCTCTTTCTGTTTCTTCTTCTTCTGATCACCCTGGCTCCTCGCTTTAGAGCTTTCACTAGGCAAAGATGGAGAAATGGAAGGAGACTTAATGGGCAAAGAAGGTGAAAATTTGACGTGAGGTTGATGTGTGGGTGGTGTATTGACATCCAAAGTATTAGGTGCAACTGAAACATTGGGAGGATTTGGGATCACCGAAGTGGAGAACAACCAAACTGGTAGTCCAATAGTGAGTCCTGGAAGACTCAGTGTGGCAACATATGGAGGACCAAAGTTTCCAAACGAAGGAAAGGTATAAGGTTCCCCAGGAGAAGGGGTTCCTCCATTGGTACTCCTAGGCTTCGATGCCATTAACACTGACTCGACCTAAGGTCCACTAAGTAAAACAAACAACATATGCTATGAATTTGAGAAGCAATCAATCAAACAAACCTTCCTATAATGAAACCACTAGTTGGTGATGAAATCCAATGTCGCAAGATCAAAATAGGAATGGGTGGGGATAGAGCGAGTGGATCAGTTACATTGGCGACCTTCTTAACGGACTTACGCCTTGGTGCAATATTCCACGCAGTAATTGTGGATTTACCCTCCAAGGAGCCCAAGTGAGTTTGAACAACATCTGTTCCAGGTACAGTGAGACTTCCCTTCATCGTCACCTTGTGTGAGACCCTAAATATTTTGGCTACTAAGCTCACCAACTCGTACTTAGCCCCTGGAAAGGTATAGTCGACAGTCCAGTTGGAACGTATGGGCAGGATAATAAGTTCGAAATCAGCTTGAAAGGATCCCACACATAACCATGGGTATACCTTCTAGTGACCCCCAATATACAATCCGACCACTACAAACAGTTGGGCCACGGAGGGATAATCTTTGTAACTCACCCGAATGTGACCTCATGCATAACCCCTGTGTGAGAGGGGGATCCCAGCAAGACAATACGACAATTGGATTTGACTCTCCCTACCACAAGATACTAAGTTTATTTGATAGATTTGGAAAGTTATCCTTTCAACMTATTCCAAATCCCTACACCTTAAACTAATGTGGGTTTGCTAACAAAGATGTAAAAAGTTTGATAAATTTTAGTTAAGTGTTGATTTTAATGGTTGTTGTTTACTCAGAGGGTGTATGAAAGTGAAACTGATGGAATGATGACTCAATCCCCAAAAATATGCATGAAATATGATAAGCAATCATTTCTTTTCAATGAATACCTATTTAAGGGAAAGAGGAAGAGTCGTTTTCACTATCAAACACTTGATAAGGAATGCCCTCAATCAATTTTGTTCTCAATAAAATCCAATATGATGCTACAACATTTCAGAAATGCAAACTAATCACTAAGATGTAATTTTATCATTTGTATGCGAATGATAATCAATTCAATGAAAAATTTCTCCTGCAAACTACCCTTTCAGAACAAGGAGATTCAGACAAGAAAATGCAGATTTTGCACAAACAACACACCCTTTTGCAATTAGACAAGAGAGAGAAGATCAAAAATGCAAAAGGAAGGAGAAATAAATTGGATCATATGACCTCAAAGAACCAAATGAGAAGAGACACAGACTTCTAATGTCCTTCACTAGAGTTCCCGCTCAATCGGATAGGAGAGAAGAAAACAGGGGATCGATTTCAAGATCTCAACAACAAAAAACTCAAAAATAATGAAGAAGGGCATAAAATATGAACAATAATGTGTTTAAAATAATGAATAAGGGAATAACATTGAAATAAGAATCATTGAGTCACAAAGCAGCTTAGCAAATGAAACAACAGGGTCTGGACCTCCAAAAAAATGCAATTTTTGAAGAGATTTTGGGAAAAAAGGGCTGGCGCTCTGGTATAAGGGCCACCAGAGAATTATAAATATCTGTATAGCACTTCCAGGGAGTGTTATTTCTCTACTAACATGGGTAGGGGGGCGCCAGGCTCAAAAAACTCACAAAAAGTCCAAAAAACCCAAAATTTGAATGGAATTTTTGACAGTTAAGCTGAGTGTGATGGGGTAAATAGTCAATAAGAAAATGCAATCATATATAAAGGGGTTAACAAGGCCTAAGAAAAAAAATGTTAATACAAGGCCTATGAGGAAAAACAAAACCAAAAGTTTCGATTCAATTCCCCAGTGGAGTCGCCAGTTTCCGTTGAAGGAAAATCTCCCTGCGGATAGGTAGATCTCCTCTTGAGAGATAGACTCTTAACTCTTAAGAAAAAAGATGCTTAACGTGGAAAATGACTTCCTTTTATATCTATACAAACTAATTCATGAGGAGGAAGGAGAAAATAAGTACCTTTTACCGGTGTTTGTCTCTACACGCTCCGAGTTGAAATCCAATCTTTCGCTCTTCGATAAGCCCTGTAGACAAACAAAGTACGACCACTTCCTACTCTATCAAGATTAATCTGAAATAGGTCTATCTACTAAAGAGATAAATTCATGTGAGATTGAACATGAATTAGAAAGAAACATGCCAAGCAAATTATATTAATGAGGACAAAACATCGCTTACAGCCATAAATGAATTGCAGCAGTTTCATCAAGTCCTCCTTGTCTACCCCTTGCTCAAAAGATCCATGATATGAATGATGATAGCTTCACTGATTGCTCCCTATGAGATCATAGGTCTCTTTCTTCCAAAATATCTCTATTTCAGCACCACTTATAAGATCATAAGTTTGGTGTGATTCCCCCTTTCCCGTCCTCTTTCACCATTAGAAAGCTTGCTTATATAGCCTTGGAGAGGCTTTAACCACTTGAGATATCCTTGGGGAAGTTGAGGATTTGCCTCCTTCAATTGAGGATCTTCCCTAAGATCATGGTTGGCATAGGGATTCAAATCCAACTTCCTTCCAAGAATGAAAGGATCCTTCCCCCATTCATCTCAACAACTTAACTACTACCTAAAATAGGTAGTGCTCCCTTAAAAGGGCCATCAGAGCACTGTAGCACTCCCTAGTAGGATTTACAGGGGCACCAACACTCCTAAAGAAACAAAAAATCCCTCAGAAGAGACAAAGAAGATTTATAATGCTCCCAGACAGTGTAAAGGGGAGTGCCAACACTCCCAGAAGAGGTATAGGGGAGCGCTCTCCTCCAAAACTTAGTTTTTTGAGTGTTTTCAGATGGAAAAAGGTTCATGAGCCCAGTTAACCTTTCCTCCTCTTCCAAATAAAATGTTTGAGGTGTTTCAAGTTTCCTTCTCATGTCATTATAGGCACGACATAGGCATCATGGCAATATGCATTCTTTGACACTTGCGACACTTGTGAGCAAAATGCGACACTTGCGACACTTATAATGATGACACTTGCGACACTACCGAAGTGAGTATTTTTTATGTGTAACACTTGTAGACTCTCAAGTTGTAGAATTGTGAATTGGGGGGGGCAAATAGATTATTGCCTCCACCTTGAGAGGATTGACCATGATCCCTATTGTTGATACGATGAATCCTAACAAACATCCTGATGTTACACAAAAGTTGCACTTGTTTGGATTCAAGCGAATCCTAAAGTAGCGACAGTGTTCGAAGATTAGTCTAAGGTGTGTGGGATGAACCATTCTCTTGTGAGATCGGGATGCTAAATCATCTAAGTAGGCCTCGATTATATGCTTGAGGTCATGAAAAGAAAAAGACATGGCCCGCTGGAATGTGGTCCCAACATTTTTAAGGCCAAAAGGCATTTTACGATATACGAATGTACCCCACAAAAAAATTAATGTCGTTTTGTGTTGGTCTTTGGGTTTGATTTGGATTTGATTATATCTTGAAAAACCATCCATGAAATAAAAGGCTTCGCAACTAGCACATTCATCAATGATCTGGTCAATGAATGGTGTTGGAAAATTATCTTTGGGACATGCCTTGTTCAAATCACGAAAATTGGTACATACATGAATCGTGCCTTGTTTTTTATTGACTGGCACAGGATTTGACACCCATTGAGTCAAATGGATAGGATAGATAAAACCTACCTTTAGCAATTTCTCCACCTCAATCTTGATGGTTGCAACTTTATTGGGATTAACTGGATGAAGCTTCTGTCTAATAAGCTTGGCATCAGGATATGTTGTGATTTCATGTTCAACTATTTTTGGATCAATACCTAGCATTTCCTCATAAGACCGGGAAAAAATGTTGCGAAATTATTTGAAAAGATCTGTGTAGATTTGAATCTCTTTGGGGGAGCAATCCACTCCGATGAAGATGTTCTCCACGACACCAGGGTTTTGGGAGATGTTGATTGGTATACTTTCAACGATAGTCACCATATTTTCCTCAGCATAAATTTCATGTGTAGATAAGAGATTAATAGGACACGACTGAGATCTCATCATGGTAACGGTGAATTCTCCTACTTCGATTCAGCTTAACTCTGGGAGAAAATATGATTTGTGATGAAGATCTTCCCAAGGTTTGTTCGGAATAGTCATTGCTTCGATTACTTCTTCATCAGAGGGAAACACTAAGTCTAATGAATCGACATTAGTGAGGGAACCCTGAGCCCAAATAGGCTCTAGAAGTGGACCTGACTCTTGTGCAGGATTCGGATCAGTGTTAGTTGAAGCTTGTTGGACTAAAGAGTGCACTACTTCAGCGGTAGACAAGGGCATGGACATGCTTGGGTGCCCTTTCTCATCCATCATGGCTGATGGGGAAGGAATAATCCATGGATCCTCGAAGTAAGTCGTTTGGAACGACGAAACTTGAAAAATATCAACCTTATGGTGATTAGATATAAATTTGATATCGCCCTACGGAGGTGGGTAATCAACGGTACCCATGAAATATGGGCACAAACCAACTCCTACGTTGATGACACCTGGTTGAGGATTATCAATCATCGGGACCGTGGATGCCCCCAAAGTTGGGTTAGGCCTAGAGAAAGACAATTGATCAATGGTCACTATCCGACGCGCGTGTGGAAACAACAAAACCTGAAAAAATGTAGCAACCACATCTTGGATAGCATAAGTCCAACTCTATCCTAAAAAGAGGTTATAATCGAGGGGAGCATCGACTACCTCTACTTTGACACACACAGTTTTCCCTCTGAACTGCGCAGGCAAAGAAGGAACAATGCCATGTGGTTGAAACGAACAACCGTCGAAAGCAGTGAGGAGGGTAGGTGATGGAGACAAAATGGGTTGGCCAATGGCCTTCCAACATGCCAATGACATAACGGATGTCGAGGCAACCTTGTTGACCATCATGCGGAAGATATTTCGTGTAAACATTTTCGTGGGGTAAGCCACTGCTATCTGAAATGCTACATGGTAAGGGAGATGGGGTTTTAAGTCGATTGTATCTAACATGATGGTGCCCGGATTGCATGTCTCAGTAGATTCCAATGCAGTTAACAAGGCTTTTCTCTAAGAAGGGCAACTTTGGAGGACCTCCAAAGAAGACATTGCACAAGGGGTTTGTGATAAATCTTCCACCATATAGTAGTTTTGGGTGGCCCTTGCATTTGGGTTATGAGAAGCCTTTTTAAATGCACCTTTTGGAATGTGTGTCATTGTTTCTCCCAACATATTCTCAATCTGTAGAGGAAGAGATGGGAGATCAACTTCTTTGCCCTTCTTAGAAGTGCTTGATTTACTATAATCATGCGTTCTAGTCGATATGAAAGCATCACCCCTAACCATATATACATTTTTGGATGAGGGGTTGTTCAGAGGCGGGCAATTTTCTTGGCAGCCCCCTTCCGTACTTGCAAAGGCTTGAGTTAAATTTTTCCCATTTTGAAATGGGTTTGTCAACACTGCCTGCTGTTGTTGCATGACAAATATTTGGGCCTCTGCAAGTTGAGGACATAGATGGGTCAGGTGGTATTCCATGCACAAGTTGCAAGGATACCTCACCTTTTGTTTTTCAGTGTTGTCCCCGCCATCATTATCGTTAGGTGTTTTATCCCCCTTACCCTTCTTTCATTATTTTTTCTTCCCTTCAAGTTGTTGGGTGGCCTTTGGGTTAGTCGACTGCACTGTGTGTACCTCCGATGTTTGGGTAGGGGGAGGAGCCAAAGCATTAGTTTGGCTAGCCATTGTGTGTTTTATGGATAATTGTTGCAACTGCTTTATCAATTGCTCAGTGGGCTTGGTTTGTGCTGAACTGACAATACCATTGGCATGCAGTCCAACTCTCTGTCTAGTTTTATCCAGTATTGAACATGGCACATATGGCAAGATGTTGTATAATAAATCAGACTGAGAATAGATGAGCTCAAACTGTTGAGACCTCATGATGGCATCTTCTTCAGAGAAAACCCCAGATGTCGCGATGTCTTTGGATAACTGTTGGACCAAAGACTTAAGGAACCACTCAAGTAGGAATGCTAGTGGGATTGGTACTTTGATTAAACTCTTCTAGTGTCTCCATTCTCGGATGTGATTAGAGATATGGTCCACTATTGTCTGTTCGAAATTAGCAAAAAGCTCTGTGCCATTGTCGTATCTCATAGGTAACTAGAAATGGTTAAGGAAATCCATTGCCAATTCTCCAAAAGAAGAGTATCTTGAGTGATCGAGCTCAATGTACCATTTCATAGCACTCCCAATGAGAGTACGTTGAAACAATCACAACTGAATGGAGTCATATTTCAATGAGTTAGATGAGCACCAAAGATGAAAGGTAGTCACATGATCTCTTGGATCTTCATTAGGTTTGGCTTCAAACTTTGGAATGTCTGAAGGCAACTTCGTCGGCATAGGAGGCCAACACGGATCGTGACAAATAGGGTCATTCAACAACCTTGTCAAATCTAGCAAGTGTAAAGTCGCTAGGAACGGTAGTTTGGGTTGCTGTTGATAACCTGGGAAAAAGGGTCTTGGAGTTTGACTAGCACCAGGTTGCCAGGAAAAGTTTGGTTGTTGGCCCAGATTCTGGTAGAAACCATGGCCCTGGCGAGCGTAAGGATTTTTCATATGTGGAGACATCATCGGCTAATTTCCCAAATAGGACATAGATTGTTGGGCATGCATTGTATTCGAAGGACTTTGGGAAGGATTACCCCATGCCGGTCCCACGGGGATAGGCATAGTAGTGTGTCTGGGGTTCCATTGATTGTGGAAATAATTACCCCAAATCAGTATTCTAGAGGAGGGAATGGATCCTTGCCCTAAATTCCAAAGTCCTACTAGGTTTTCCCCCTGTGCAGGAATAGTACCCTGGCTATGAGTAGATTGTCCAAAAATGGGGTTGCCCCCAGTCAGAAAAGTGACTGACGAGAAGGTGTTGCTACCAAACATTTTGTTCCAAGAAAATAGTGTTGAACCTACCGACATACTATGCGAAGGTGGTCCTTGACTCCCCACTCCAAATAAACTATTGTGTGTAGGTTTCTCGGTGGATTGCTGATGTGAACCACCGAGTGACAGGGATGAAGGAGGGATATGACCTCCTCCGTAAGGAAAAGTGTTAAAAGGGATAGGAGTGCCCCCCATGTGACCTTGTAGAGGAGTGCTAGAGCTCCCTGCCCATAGACCCAAATTCTATAAAGTGGAGTAGGAAAGTATAGGACTTGTACCCGAACTAGGCATACCATATGAGAACGGAGGGCCTGTCACACTAGGTGTGAAAGGGGTTGTGGCTGCTGCCAAAGATGGGTTCAGACCATTGTGTGAAGTAGTTGCGGTCGAGACCATGGTGGCTTGGACCAACAATGGTAGATTAGGAAATGACAACTCTCCTATGGTGACAAACGTGGTGGGAATTGAAAAATTCCTAGAAGGAGTAACAACATTTGTTTCCATTGTTGTGTGTGACACTGTCTGGCACTCATGAAATTGAATTTCGTGAAATTGAATTGGTACAATAAAAGGTGCTAAGAAATCAGTGTTTGGGGTTTCAACTGAGCCAAGAGAGGTTTCTTCAAGGTCCAAAATGCTCAATTCCTCCAGGGGTTGTTCAGGAACAATGGTTTGTAACCCAGTCACTTCAAAATACCCTTGTTGGTCTAGCTTCCACCTTAATGGTGGCGGCGGTGGCTCCAGTGTAACCATCGGTAGGCCAAGAAGCCTTCGTGATCGACGGAGCTCAAGATCCTCCACTGTGTGAGAAGATCCAACACACTCTAAGGTAGTCTAAATTCTCAAAAGTAACATCCACTACAAAATAATCCCTAGAAGATAAGACAAGCAAACACTAAATTAATTGGAAGAACAGTTACAACAGCCAACACTAGAGCAACTTACCGGTGCAAGTGAAACTCAAACATGGAAGCACCCTCCAGTTATACTCTGCAAAGCATGGCCTAATGTCTGTACTAGGTACTGCGGTATACCCCCGCAGTCACCTGTGTATGTCCCTAACAAATATTGGCAACTAGGTTGCCAGCACGCAAACAGTCACCAGGCAGGTACAGTCGAAAGTCAGGTAGACCACAATGAGCTGGGTATCGAGCCTGAAACTTGTCAAGGGTATCAAGATAAAATGGTCCGGAAGACAACTAAGGACCTCGAATGGATTCGAGACCCACGAAGCCCAGTGGAAAATGCAAACGACGAAATCCCAAAACAAGCCCTCTATATGTATTCTCCACTACGATTGGTCCGGCGTTGAAGGGGTTATCTCCACTACCTTTCCGCACGCGACCTCGTGTTTATCCACTATGTTAGAGGGGGGTCCCAGATAACTTCCATGAAACTGGACTTAGACACTCCCTACCTCAGACTCCAATGTTTGATTTCAAATGTCCTTGAAGAGTTTCCTCTCCAACCTAATCCAAGGCCCTAGTCCTGAACTAGTTTGTGAACCCTACAAACATAAAAGTCTAGTAGATTTCAAATTTAGCATTACTTTATGGATTTGTCTTATGTCAAGGAGTATGAGGGTGAAACTGATGATGTGTAAAATACGAAAGCAAAAAATGAATAAAAAAGATGGAAACAAAACTTAAACTTGAATGCAAAATTTCAACAGCTTTTCAAAAGAAATATTTTTTTAACTTTTCTAAGATTTTGGACAACAAACTCAAAGGAATTTCACTTGACTACAAGCTACTTATGATCTAAGTAAACTGCAAAAACTTATGAAATAAAAGACTTTTCCCTGGATTAATAATGCAGAAACATACTTTCAACCAAACAAGAAAATGAAAAGTTTTTTTTTAATTTTATTTAAATGATAGTAAAGCAAGAAAGGAAAAATACCGACAAGAAAAAACCAAGAAAAACAATTCTGGCCTAATCGCAGATCGCAAAGAATCATATTTAAAAAATCACACAATAGCAATTGTAGAAACAATGACTCTCACACTTGTCTAAAAACGGTAATTTTTTTTTTTACTTTTCTGAGAACATTTTAAATGAGAAAAAGAAAGCTAAGGGTAATATTAAACCTAAGCTATTGATTGTTCAAACAAAGATTCAAACACCTGAGAGGAATAATTCCTATCAAGGGAAAGGATGATTGCCTTACCCTTAACAAAAAGTATCATGTACAAGCACGCGACTGCTACTCAAACAACACGCGTGCGAACATGGGCTGAACAGAGATAGAGGGCTTGTACACATGGGCTGACCTTGTACAGGTTGCATGTATATATAAAATCTAAGAAAAAAAAGGAAAATAGACAGACAAAACTAGGAAGATACCACTGATATTGATAACCAGGATCCCTTGAAGCCTTGGATACTCTTTCTAACAAAAAAACAAATAATGCAAGGAAAAAATAATGAGGCAAAAAACAATATGAGATAGGACTGTTAGCAAACAGGACTTAGACAGAATTCCAGAAAACCCCCTTAGAATGTGTGATTCTAACAGGGAAGAGGATGACTGCCTTTGAGGTTCTCTGAACTCTACACACTACTTCTACCTCTACAGATAGCATTCACATGTGGGCTATAAGAGGATATGGAATGGGTACACATGTACAGACCTTGTGTAGGCCGCGTGTACCTCCGTGGGTCTCGAAAAACACAGTCAAGCAAAATTCAGGGAAAGCTGGTATGGAAAACAAGACTCCCTGCTATCTCAAACTTTACAGAAATGAAAAGAAAAGATAGGCAAGAAAAACTAGACTTTAAACTACCCAAAAACTAAACAAAATTCTAGGAACCCTAGAGATTCTCCCCAGTATGGTCGCCAATTCTATTGATAGGGAAAAACACTCTAAGGACTAGCAAATAGAGTTCAGACTTTGCATGCATATATGATCGAATAGAAATCACTTTATACCTTCATCCCTAGATTTAAATCCCCTTTTCTTAGTAAATGCATGGAAAGATCTACCTACCTCATTACCGATGTTTGATGTCGATCCTCCATTGTGCTTGATTACTTGTTCAAAATACTCCTTCCAAAGTTGAACTGCATTCAAGACAAGTAACAACTATGAATGCATACTACATATATACTATTGGGTTAGAAATCAAACATAAACTAATAAAACCATAAAAATTTCATGAATTGGGACGGGAAAATCATTCTCTTTATTACTTTGAATGAGTCAACTTACAAAAGTTGAGACTGGCCACTGCTCCTTGAACCTGATCCTAGGCTCCTGTTCTTCTGTCCTCCAACTGCTTTTCTTTGAATCTCCTTTGGCATAAGGAAAGGCTAAAGGTTTGGGAAAATGGGAATACATAAATGGGTAGAGTTTCTTTGCTATATTTTTCCTCCTTCAAATGGGACCCCTACCCCTTCTTTTATAGTTTAGAAGGAGCTAGGTATTTGGATGAACCCTCAGCCATGCATGGCTAGGAGTTTCAGTTAACTCATCCATAGCTTTTTGTTCCATCGACAACTTTCCTTTTTTCGTGCTTCTGAAGGTCCACGTGGGCTATAGTGGGCCTGCTAGTGTGGACACTGTAGATCCACGTGGGCTGTAGTGGGCTAGCTAGCGTGGACTTTCAAAAATGGAGTTGTTAGAAGAGTTATTAAGTATTTTTTGGCAAAGAAGGGCTATGAGATGGCCTGATGTCAGGTAAGAATGTCTGGTGCAATTTAGGGTTATAACACCACTCCAAAGTCTTCTATCTCTGATGTGGACTCTCGCCACCTATCACTCTTCCCAGCTTTCGGGACTTGAACTAGCCTTCGACTGTCATTCGCTTACCACTTCGAAACCCCGAATTCCAAAATGGCACCTTTTACCTTTAGATCTGACAACCCATGCTATTTCAAGCTTTTGGGTACCAGAAGTTCGAGACTCTCGATCCCAAAACACTTKTCACCACAATCCATGAATTCCTGAACCCTGAAGCATTGAAATGCCAAAATGCCACTTCGAAATATTTTGTGTTTCGCAACTTTGGGGTTTTTTAATGCTAAGGCCCCTGGCTCCTTGTTATCAGGATTTTYGATATTCCGAATCCTGAATTACCGAAATCCCAAAATTCTTCACTTAGCAATTCTTTTCGCGATTCAAGAGTTAGAGTGACCAAGGATTTTGGCTTACACTCCAAACTTACAAAYTCTAAATCCCCAAAATGATGTGACGGCTCAAAACAGATCATGATTAGCGGTCCACATTGAGTCTTACCTGTTGAAGGGTGGATTCATCCTACGCTTAACCTCCTTGTAGCTTCACTGAATCCCATGGTCCTCGCGAKTTCTCCACAGAGAATTTCAACTGCACGTTTCCTCCTTGACATCTTCTATGAAATGAACCATTGTTCTTCCACTGGAACTTAACATATGCAAGGAATTTTCAATCTTTGTCTCCCTTTGAGTACTTTTAAAGGTGCTAACCCTCCTGAGCTTTCACTTGCAGCTCAAGTCTCAAAAGGACTCCTCCACGCACTCCTTGCAGTGAGCTTTCAAATACTTCTAAGTATTTGATTCTTCAACTTTGTGCACCTTCTGCAATAGCATTCCCTTACCTTTTAACCTTAGTTGATAAGTTTAAGGCCTCGAATAGTCTACGCACACCTTACACAGCTTTTTTGCTTCTCTTGCACTTCTACTTGAATGAGAACAATAGTATCCTTCCTGAGATTTATGAAGTAAACTCAAAGCCTTGTCAACGCAGACCTTGCGGACATTTCACTTCACTCCTTGTAGAAACTCTCTCTCAGGATGAGAAACAATTGAAACTCATTCTCTTTCTCTCTAAGACTTCATAGTATGAGAAATAATTGAAACTCAAAGGAACATAAGAGTTTGGATTATGGTATCCAAAAGGAAAGGATCTATCACTTATTGCCTACACAGATGCAGATTGGGCAGGTTGTATTGATGAATGACAAAGCACCAGTGGAGCAGCGTTCTACTTAGGTGAGTGTTTGGTATCATGGCTAAGCAAGAAACAATCATCAGTATCTCTATCTACAACCAAGGCAGAGTATATTGTAGCAACAACATGTTGTACACAGGTTCTTTGGATGAAACAAACTTTGACAGATATATAGGTTGAGTATGATGAGCCCATTCCAATATATTGTGATAATACAAGTGCCATCAATATCTCAAAAAACCTAGTGATGCACTCCAAGATGAAGCACATTCCAATCAAGCATCACTTTCTATGGGAACAGGTTGCAGAAAATAACATCAGAGTTGAGTAAGTGGGCACAAATGAACAAGTGGCAGACATCTTTACAAAACCACTTCCATGGGAAGCCTTTGAATATCTTCGCCAAAGACTTGGAGTTATTTCTACTCCAAAAATGAATGATTTTTTAATGTTTTTTGAATTATTTTTGAATGCTTATATTATATGTCTTAGATGTACATGAGGAAGCACCATAAGAGGATAGTCTATCAAGGGGAGCAGCCCCAGATGGAAAGATACCTTTACGATTGATGACAAAGGGGAGAGATTTATCAAATGTAGAGGACAAAGGTATGGTTCCAGGGGGAGAAAATTTATCATATGTATAGGAAAAAGGCATGGTTCCAGGGGGAGCATGAGTGATATGATTTCAGTATTGCATCAGAGTGTTTCCATCAATGCCAAAGGGGGAGATTGTTGATTAAGGTTGGTTGTCATTGATGTCAACCCTTGAAGAAAGCCCCGTA
>ML778561.1:129182-174341 GCA_009831015.1 Picea engelmannii | reverse complement strand
CATCTAGAAGCCCCAAAAGGTCAAAGTAGTCAAAGTGGTTTAAGAGATTTTAAAAGGTAAATAATAAAGTGAAGTGATGAGTGTATTATAATTCAAATTGAATACAAAACAAATTATTTCAATAATAAATTTAATGGATAAATCAGAAGTGACCTAGAAGATGTTTTTTAGGAAGCTACTTGGAGAGTATAAATAAGAGGCAAGGCTCTCTCATTTGAATCACACTTGAGAATATTGAATATCTATATGTGTTTGAGGTAACCAAGGATATCTAAAGTGGAATTCTGAGTAAAGGTGAAGAAAAGAAGGCCGAAATGCAAGGAAGGATAAATGTTTTTGATGGTGCTTTCTAAGGTATGTTATTTACAAGTCATCTCACCATTTTCGCTATAATTGTTTTTCTATAATGGTTCAGACCATGAAATTTTTATGCAAGTGAAAAAACATATCCAAGTATATGTGAAAAAAAAAATTCATCTCGTGGGTCATTGTATTTTAGGAGTTACACTATGTGGAAAATAGGGTTTGTGGCCAGTCCTAAAACTAGTCAAAATCAGGTAAGACACAAATTACATTTGAAATGATGCATGAAGCCCTCAACTTGATCGCACATCCCTTGCATGCATTCCCCCCTCCCCTGGAGAGGTCTCNCCCCCCCCCCCCCCCCCCAATCCCTCTCCCTCCGACTCTTCCAGAGATGTGGCATCCTTCACTGCACTCATCACTTTGCTTCCCAAGCTAAATAAGAAAACCTCACCGAAGTTTCTTAAAAAACTGGAGGAGATCCCCTCAATTCAGATCCAAGGAACCTCTAGAGCCCTCACTTTAAAATTTTTTGAACAAGAACTCATAAGTCAATTCACAGGCATTTGGCCTTCCCTGAGCAATGGCGATCTGGATAGACAAAAACTGGAAACCGCATCTGAAAGGAAACCTCTCACATTTCCTTTGTGGAAGAGGTTTCTTCAAGTTTCTTTTCAAAAAAAGAGTAGATATAGATCTCATCTTCAGAAGAGGCCCATATTTCATGGGCTCCAGAGGTATGTATCTCAATAGATGGACTCCTGATTTCAACCCTGAAAATGATATTCCTAATGCAGTTCCTATCTGGGTTCACCTCCCCTTTCTTCCATTACACTGCTAGAATAATGAAACTATTTGATCTATAGGAAATACCCTAGGAAATTTCATAGACAGGACAGAACCAAAACATGGTCTTCAAGCTTGCACACACATCTGTGTAGAAGTCGATCTGAAAAAAGGTCTCCATGAAGCCATCAATCTAACCCTGGATAAGTGGAATTACCTCCAACAAGTTGATTATGAACAACTCCCCTTCAAGTGAAAAATTTTCCATGAGTATGGGCATTTTGAAAAGCATTGCCCCAAATATCCTCCTAAAATTCTAAATGAAGAAGTCAAGCATTGGCAACAACCTAGGAAGAAAAAGCAGTAGAGACACAGAGCAAATAGCAAAGCCATTCCTATGCCTCCCCAGCCTAATATTATGACTGAGTCAACTACTTCCACTCAGATCCCGACCCAAGATCCACCAAGAGAGGACTTGCCTCCCTTTCCCCCTTCCCCCCCCTTAATTCAACCCCCCGAGTCCCCAACTCCTTCTTCTATGTATCCCTCTCCCTCCCCTCAAATCACTCATCCTATGGAGGACATTTCAAATAAAATCTCAGAGGAAACCTCAGAATCCAATTCGCATGGCTCACCGGTTAGAAAAGTGGGCAGAAAGACAAATCTACATAAAAGAGAAGATTTAGCCAGGAAGGAAATCGAGCTAGGTAAACAAACAACATTGGATCAAATGACTAGAAAGGAAACAAGGTAGACCAGGAAGTAGAGTGGATCCAACCCCCATAAAGGGGGAAACCCTAAAAATAATCAATGATAAAAGTGGTCTCCTGGAATTGGAGAGGATTAGGGAGTCAAAAAAAAATCTCATTAATACATGATCTTATCAAAGCAGAAAATTCACACGTTCTCATGCTCCAGGAGATAGAAAGGAAGGATATTGATATCCTTCATGAGAGTGGTTACATCTGGCGATCATGCAAAGGCGAAACAGTCAGTGCAAGAGGATCCTTAGGGGGAGTCTGCACTCTCTGGAACCCCAACTACTTTTCTCTGCAATCTAGACAATCCACGACACATTGGATTAAAACCTCTTTACTTTATCTACAAACAGGTAAGACTCTGACCTTTATCAATGTTTATATACCGGCCCTTTATCAGGAAAAAATGGAATGTTGGTCTTCTCTCCAAAATATCAAAGATTCTTTTGACCCCAAAGATATAATAATAGCTAGAGATTTCAATACCACCCTTCATCATAAAGAAAAAAAAGGGGGGTCAATAGTATGGGACACATATCGAGAGCATCTCAAGGATCTAATTTCTGCTTATCACCTTCTAGATATAAAGCCTTCCAATGGCAGTCTCACTTGGTCAAACAAAAGGCTCAGACCAGAGAATATCACTGCTTCTTTAGATCATTTTCTCCTAAGTAGCTCCTTCCTTGAATATGATTTTCTTCATCACTCCCGCATCCTACCCTGGATCGGCTCCGATCACAGGCCTATCACCCTCACTCTTTCCCCTCCCAACAACCCTGGTCCCATCCCCTTCTGCTTCAACCCCCTTTGGATATCATAGCACAGTTTCTTCGACATCATCTCAGATGCCTGGAACTTTTGAATTCAAGGTTCTCCCAATTACATCTGGGAACATAAACTAAAAAGAGTTAAGACGACCCTAAAAAATTGGGTGACGAGAAAAAATGAAAAAGAGCAAGAAGCAAAAGATAAGAAAATTAAGGAAATGGAGGAAAATAGAAAGGACATGGAAGAGGGGCCTATCACTTATCCAATTATCCTCAAGGAGAAAAAAAACTTCATGGAATATCAAAATATCTTGCATAAGGAAGAGGAAACTTGGAGGCTCAAATCCAGAAGTCTTTGGCTCACTTCTGGGGACAAAAATACAATTTTTTTTCAGAGACAAGCGAAAGCTAGAATATGGAGGAATGAAGTGAAGAAAATAACAAGAGCAGATGGCACAAAAACAGATGATCGCCATCAAATTCAAGAAAAAGAAAAAATTCACTTTGAAACACTATTAACAGAAGACGATAATACAAATATCAATGCACAAGAAACTCTTCTACAAAATATCCCTAGTGTAGTAAGTCAAGAGGATAACAACAAGCTCAAACAAGAAGTCACTGAAAAGGAGCTTCATGAGGCTTTGTTTCAGCTCCATCCAAACAAATCTCTTGGGCCATATGGTTTTAGTGCGCATTTCTACCAAAAATGTTGGTACATCATAAAAAGAGATCTTTTGAGGATGATACAATATGTTCAAAAATCCGCTAAGATTGGGGGCAACACAAACTCCACCTTTTTGGCTCTCATACCAAAGAACTTGAATCCCTCCTCCTTTTACAAATTTAGACCCATCTCTCTTTGTAATGTTTCCTATAAACTCATAACTAAAATCATAGCCAATAGAATCAAACCTCTCCTCCACAAACTCATCTCCCCAAATCAGAGAGGATTTATGGAAAAAAGACAAATTATAGATAATATTATTTTGGTACAAGAAGAAATTCATTCTAGCAGGAATCGAGGAGATCAAGGAATGATTGTTAAAATTGATATGGCCAATGCTTTCGACAGGGTAAGGAAATCTTTTCTGAAAGCAATTATGAAGAAATTTGGTTTCATCCATGGCTTTGTGGACTGGATCTCAGCCTGTATAACTTCTCCGTGGATAGCACCTCTGATCAATGGATGCCCGACAAGTTTTTTCAAAAGCACAAGAGGATTGAGGCAAGGCTACCCTCTCTCTCCTCTCCTGTATATAATCATGGATGAAACCTTGAGAAGGCAACTAGAAAAGGATCGAATTAACAAATCAATACCAGGAATTAAAATAGGCTGAGGGGTGAAGCATTTAAATCACTCTCAATTTGTTGATGACACTCTTCTCGTTGGGGGAGCCTCCATCATTATGGCCAAGTGCTTCAATACTACACTAGAAAACTTCACTCAAGATTTGGGATCCCTCATAAACAACACCAAATCCAATGTGTATGTTTGGAACACCCCTTTAAGAACAACTCACCTAATAGCAAATGTCTTCCACTTTCCTCTAGTTGAAAAATGACAAACGTTTTGATATCTTAGCATTCCAATTTGCCTCAATTCTCTCCCAAACTCAACCTGGACACATATTCTTGAAAAGATAAATACAAAATTGGAGCATTGGGGAGCCTTTTGGCTTAACTTGGTAGGACGCATAGTTTTGCTAAAATATGTTCTCGCAACTCTCCCCATCTTCCAACTCTCCTCTTTGCTTGCATCTCAAAATGTCAAAGTGGCAATTTCTAGGCTTCTAAGACGCTTTCTTTGGGAAGGAGGAAAAATAGATAAGAAAAAATTCAACGTAATTAATTGGGACACAGTCAAGCAACCCAAGGAAAATGGAGGTTTGAGCATTAAGGACCTGATCCTTACCAATTTAGCAATGGGAGAAAAAATTCTATGGAATCTTGTTTCAGGAAAGAATGACTAGTGGAAACAAGTGCTAAAAAAGAAATATCTAATAGGGGATAGATTAAGGTGTCTGGATCAATGTGATTCTTTAAGAGGAGGATCCATTATTGGAAAATTTCTCTCTACCTCCATCCCTCTCATACAAAGTCAACTCACATGGATACCAAGAAATGGATGAAAGATCCTAATAGGAGATGATAGTATCATGGGAAAGAAACCTCTTTGACACCATCTGAATATTCGTCTTCTTATCAGCTAGCTAGATCGGCAATGAAAAAATCACATTCCTGACATTTCCACCTGGAACATGGAAACTAGGGACTGGATAGGATGGAACTTGGAAAACACTCCAAACAATTTGCAAGAAGAGGGGAGACAACTACAAACATTGTTAAAAGGTTCTGCCCCCATCAACACCGCCTCTAAGGATCAAAGAGGGTGGGGAAAACGAAATTACACAGTCAGGCAAGGTTATGTGTAGCTTCTCTCTCAAACGACCTGCCTCCCAAAAGACAAAATCTGGAATTACATCTGGGCAAATGACAGTCTGCCCAAAGTAAACTCTTTCTGTTGGATACTAGCCCACGGTAAACTTCTAACAGGAGAAAATTTGATGAAAATAAGCATGTATGGGCCCTATAGATGTGAAATTTGTGACAAGGCTATGGAAACTTCTCACCACATATTCCTTGTTTGTTCGTTCACTCTCATGGTGTGGAAAACAACCCTACAAAACCTCTATGATAGAATCAGATGGTCAGTCTAGCCCAGATAATTCTTTTCATATTGGGTCTCCAGATATCGGGACACCTCTGGAAACCCCCTCTTCAAAGCCATGTTTAAATCCCTACCAAAATACATCTACTGGAAATTAAGGCTTACCAGGAACCAAATCATATTCTCAAATGTTCGCACTCCCCCAGAGATGGTAGCCAAAAATGTTGTAGGCCTCCTGGCAGAGTACTTCTCTTCCAAAACCAAAACCTTTCCCCCCACCTCCATATCAATGCCCGAATCGAAGTGGATCAACTCTCTCTTCCTTTCCCCTTCCCCATCTTCTCCCCTCATTCTTCCCTCTAGATCCAACTGGTAGCTTCATGAAGAGACTGATTACCTTAGCTGGAGAAATATGCACCAGGGTCAGATTCTCTATTTCGACGACGCTTCAAAAGGAAACCCCGGGGTGGAAGGAGTAGGAGGGGTGATCATCTTCCCTCGAGGAAATCAAGTGTTATCTTATCATTGGAACCTGGGCATAGCCACAAATAATCAAGCCGAAGCTTATGCTCTATACCAAGGACTCCATCTTGCCAACAACAAAAATATACACTCTATCACTATGATAGGGGACTCCAAGATAATCATAGGGTATGCTCGCAATGGATCCCACCCATCAAATTTACACTTAAGAGCCATTCTAAAAAGAATTTCTACAATGCACAAGCTCTTCTACAATATACAATTCCTTCATGTCCTCGGGAAAAATAATAAACTGGAAGATGCCCAAGAAAACCAGGCAATTGAGCTTGAGAAAGGTGATTTAGTTGTAAAAGGAACTTCTCAAACCATGCCAATTCCATGATTCTAAGATTTCGACAAAATGCCCCACAGAAACCTCAACAAATAGAATGGGACACGATGGAAACCATTCAATATAGGACAACTCACCCTTATGATCCAAGTAATATACCCACCCATCCCAATGCACACCTCTCACCCCATCCCCAAAAAGACACCACCTGTCCCCTCCACACGCCCCACCCACCATCTTTCTCCTTTACGCGCCTCCCCTCCACTTGCCTCCTTAATTCTCTCATCCTCGCTACACAATATCACTCTTTTATATATCAACTCCTCAACACATGCCTCTCATTAANCAAGCTTGGGAACTCTCCTCACTGTACTATGGACAACCTCTGAGTGTGGGAGAGATATCTGGAACAAGGAACTAAGGAGCAGGGTGACGTCAATTATGTACAGCTAAGAGCCCTCTCCAAATACATCTAAGATCCCTCTGAAAATATAGCTAAGAGCCCTCTCCACACAGGTTCTCTCAATTACAAAAATCACCATCCAACACAGGAGCGAGCAATAGAGAACCAGGGACGAATGTGAGGCGCTCAGACAACAGATAGAGGAGATCAAATTTGTGTCCATACCTGTATCACCCAACATGAGAACCTCCCTCTCAGACAAAGCCTCCTCTCCAAGATTGCATCTTCGACTGGATCGCAACCTGCAGCCTCCAACAGAGGTAGAGCATAATGCACTAGGCCAGAACTGAATGTAACTAAATGCAATGTTTTTTTGCGATTTTATTAGGTACTTTCTGCAAGATATTTACCATAGATGCACAGTCAATATTTAGTGTGCTAGTTAGAGCCTCCTCTATCCTCCATTTCCTTCATGTAGAGAATAGAGGGGAGCATTTTGATAGAAACCAATTTTGTAACTAGGACTTTGGTATCCTCTGTGCGGTCTTTTAATATAAATTTTAATCAGTTTCTGTAAAAAAAAAAACTAGTCAAAATCAGGTGTTTCGGGTAAAAACATCATAAATTATTCATAATAGATCCAAATTCAGTGAGACCAAATGTTTTGGTTAGGATAAATTCTTTAGTATTCTTTGTAATAGTTTCAGATCATTTCATCAAATATTTTGTGTGGATCATGCTCTACAAGGTCGCTCTCTAGAATAAGCCAGAATTCAGCAAGGTATGCCATTTTTGCTATAAATCCTTTTCTAAGAGGTTCAAAGTAGTGAAAATTGGAGGAATTTCATTAACTAAATTGAAGAACATTGTGGATTAGTTTCAGATATTTATACATTATAGGTTCAAAGTTACGATTACTTCAAGTTAGGGTTGTTGACTAATCCAAAACTAGGCATGTGAGACTAAAGAAAAGTTTGATGAAAATGTTAGTCTCTTGTTTTTAAAGTTAAGGAAGGTTTGCAGGAATGTGATCATATACACCAGGTCTATTACAGAGCTACAAATCAGATTTGGATGATGAAATTGATAAGGGATTTTATTTTTGGTACATGTTGAGTACATGGTTGAGACAAGTAGTTGATGAGTTGGCGCACATACATGAGGTGTATAGTTGATGATGTTGGTACATATTGATGAGTCATAGTTGATGAATAGTTGAAACATGATTGGTACATACTTGGTACATGGTTTGATTCACTTGTTTATGGTATAGGTTGATTACAGGTTGGTGCATGGTTGATGCACTTGTTTATGGTACAAGTTGATTACAGGTTGAGGTACAGGTTGATGCATGGTTGATGCATGGTTCAGATTTATTGGTATAGGTTTATAATAGTATATTTCAAAGTGATAGTGTGACAATGGTTCCATCATTCTACTTCTACTTCAGGGTGGCAGGACGGGGCAAGGACAAGTGGTTGTAGCCACCTTCCGGTTGTAGCCGGAGAACATATGGGGTTGTATCCTCCTTCTGGTTGTAGCCAAAGAATTGGGGAGTTGGGGCTTCCCTCAGGTTGTAGCCTGAGAAACTAGGGGGTTGGAGCCTCCTTCTAGTTGCAGTTGGAAAACAAAGGAAGTTGGTCCTTCCAATGAATGTAATTCTTCAAGATGTATAAGAAAAAGCATTATGTGGTTTTCTCCTGATTTGGGTTTCCACGTAAAACACTGGTGTACTGTGTATGTGTATGATTGTTCATTTATTCATTGCTTATTTACTCTGCAGTTATTGGATGATAATTCTTAATTGATATAACTCTTGGATTATATTGTTAAAAAGGGATTAAATTGCTCTATTACCGATTCACCCCCCTTCTCAGTAATCCAACAATTTGAACATCAAGTGAGAAAAATTGTGCAATTACACCCCGATGTCCCTTTTTGATAAATTTTGTCATTCCATTAGATATTGTCACTTTAGAGTATTTCCCTTGGATACCTCTACACTCAATTTCTTTCCATATGAGGAAAATTTCATGAAAATATATTGAAAATTAAAGGTCATTCTTCCCAATGTTTGTAACCATTGGATCCCTAATACAACATTGGAAACCCCCGTTTGGATGGAGATCGTGGGACTATCCATAAAATAGTCCCCCATGTTGAGATTAATACTATGTAATTTCCCTTAGAAATTTATAGTACTTCCATCTCCAATCATTACTTGAAACTTTGGTACAAGATATAAAAAGAAATTGAGATATTTTGATAATTTGTAATTGATGAAATTATGGGTACTACCCAAATCAATCAATATTATTTCCTTTTTCTTTTTGATGTATCCTTGTATATTGAGGGTTTTTGAAGTATTGATGTCAGACAATGCATGAAAATATATTGTTGGAGTAGTCTATACTAGATTTGGATCTTGTGGCATCTCCAACTCCTAATCTTCTTCCTCTTCACGGTCTATGTAGAATAATTTCTTCTCACCACATTTATGCCGCTTACTGTACTTGTTGTCAAAATTGAAACATAGTCCCTTTTCTCTTCTTTCATCCCTTCTTTTAGGCATGAACCTTGTTTCTTGAGGTATTCTATATTCCTCCTCCTCACATCCTATGTAGAATAATTTCTTCTCACCACATTTATGCCCCTTACTATACTTGCTGTCACAATTGAAACATAGTCCTTTTTCTATTCTTTCATCCACTTGTTTAGGTGTCAACCTTGTTCCTTGAGTTATTCTATCTTCTTCCTCTTCACAATATCATCATTAATTTACAGCCTTAGAAGGATCTACCCACATTGAATCCATTTATCCCTAAAAGGCACTAGTCTTCAACCCTTGTTTCTTGACAAGAATCATAGAACTTCAAACTCAATCTCTCTACCTAATACCCTACTAACCTAAACTAACTTGATAACCTAGCCTAGGAACACTAACCACCAAGTTTCTCATATTATAATCACTACTACAACCATCATTTTTCATCCTATCTAAACTTGTTTGACCACTTAAATCAATCCATAAATTATATAAGGAAAGGTACAATCAACCAAGACTAAAGTGTGCATCAAATTTCCTTTATAAATTCTTTTCTAAATGTTTTACTAATATTTTCATTACTTTATTTTGTTGTTTCTACAATTATCATTGGAAGCCTCTTAGAGTTTATTGTCTGATTGACATATATCTAGAAATTGTATGAGACTAGTGTTATCATTTCAGGACATCACAATATCTTGTTATATTTTCTATTCAAGTGCATTTTATCGATGTTATTATAGCTGTAATTAATTAATTACTACTTCTATATATTTATCACTTGCTTCATACATTGATTGGTAGAATTCATCTCTCTAAACTTGAAGTCTTGTTGAAGCATTCATCATCACTTTTTGCTGCCATAACTTTTGTTGTTGTATTGATAAGGGGAAGGTACACTTTATTCTCATTTTCTTCATCCAACAAGAATTAATTTTGTTTTGAGTGACCTAGAGAGAGGGGTGGTTATCCTTACCTTTTCCCTTTCCTCAAACCCCCTAAGTCTTGGGATGTCTCCCTTGGAGTGGATTTATCCTTCTCCTAAAGAGAAAGAGGTACCCTATTGGGGTCACAATGATAGGACTACCTCTGTGTTACGTCAATCTAAGCCTACTTTCCTTTAGGGTTTGGAAAAGTATAGATTGTGCAATAAAAAATTTGGCACCATTGTTGGGCAACATCAAGTCAATTTTTCTCTATTGACACTTTTTTGATAAGCCTTTATCCAAATCCTTTAATTCACAAATTTTACTTGTCAAGTCCACCTAGGGTGATTCCCTCTTTTCCCTTTTATGATACCTAGAAGGATTATTTTTTGACTCCACTAATGACAAATCCAACCATGGTTCTCAATGGGACCCAGGTAATTTTAAAGCCTTAGATATGACTGAAATTCCAGGTTACCCTCGACAAATGCCTTTGAGGTATGAAAATTAGCTCCCTAGATTCACTGGTAATGATGGGGTTAGGGCTAAAGATCACATGGATAAGTTTTTTGTTTTCTTTCAAATCCACCCTATCAGTGATGATGTTGAAGATTTGGCAATGAAACTTTTCTTTGCCACTCTTCATGGAAATTCTAGGAAATGGTATGATGATCTCCCTAATGCTAACATCACATCTATGTACCAGTTAGAAGAAACCTTTCTCAAGAAATGGGGTATTAAATAAGAATATATACACATGCATACCAAGGAATTGCATACCAGGTTTAATAATTTTCTACAATAAACTCCTAGAAGCCATCGTATTGAAGACAAGAACCTCGTTTACCTCTATACCAATGCACTCTTAGTGAAATTAGGGTTTTTCCTCAATGAAAAAGGGCCAATAAAAATCCAATAATATTATCACATGGCTATACAAATCAAGGAAAATATATCCTTGTTCAATGGAGAACAACTCTTTACTCTAGAAATCAAAGTTGATGACCCCAAATATACCCCATATACTCTTAGTCTAGAGAGATTAGTTTCCCTTGAGATATTTGTTAGTAAATTCTAGGAAATAAGGGAACAATTAATTGACCAACAAGAGGTTGAGGAAAGGGATCCTAATGAATGTTTCCAATCCCAAGAGGAAGAGAAATAATTTACTCATGCTTCTACCAAGGACAATGAAGACCTGGTTGAAGAGTGAGAGCCTAAATATATCAAACATGATGATGAATTATTAATGTGTGCTCCTCCCTCTGATGAAACCATCCAAGATCCTATTCCTCATACACAAAAAGAAGAGGATGGGTTTAGTCACTTTCCTTTTTAGGTTTTTTATGATACCCTATTCTATGATTCAAAAGGTGAAGAAGAAAGGGAATCCTTGGACAAGATAGAACCTTTGTATTATGAAGCTAAATATGTAGGGGAAAGTCATGAGGATGAAGCATTGATGATTTCTCTTTCATTTGATGAAGTCATCCAAGTCTTCAATGCTCCTGCACAACAAGAAGTGAATACAATAAGTTATTTCCCTTTCCAAGATTTTGAAGATTCTTTATTTTGTGATTTGGAAAGTGAAGAATGGTTAGAGGATCCCTTGAATGTTTTAAACCCTTCGTATTATGATAGATGTAATGACATGGTTGATAATATTGATGAGTTCATACATGTTGGGAGATGTAAATGGCATGTGATTGGGTATGATTGGTATCCCATTTACGACATTGAGGGTCATTTCCAAATGTTTCCTTTACAACTATCATATGAGGTTACTACTAATTTTGACATTTGGTAACAAGGAGATGATGTAGTTGTAGATGTTTTCCAGAAACCCAAGGGTGACCTAGTTTTATGTTCTCCTAATGAATTTTGGTCATAGATTGAGGATTTTGATAAGTATTCCTTTGAGAAATTGGATTTATTATATGAAGCATGTTATCAACGACTATTGTGCTCAGATCTTGATCAGGGTAAGGATGTTTCTTTCCTAAAGCAAGATACTTATGACAAGGTTTTCTATCTCCCTACGATTACTTTAAATCTTAATGTCAATAAGGATGTAGTTGGGAAAAATGTCCCTTTTCCTAATGTTTCTCTAGGGTAGAGACTTATTTTAGAATTCAAGGGTAGGTTGAATACCTTAAGAAGAAGTTTGTTATATCAGTCTTTCATCTTTCCCCTAAACAATTGAAAATCATCCTCTGGGTTATTTCTAGTCCCTTCCCATACCTCGAGATGTGATGACATCCAAGGTAGCCAACATTCATAATCTTTGTGTCAATCCTTTGAGCCCTTGATTTTTCGCAATCTCGTTCTGAGATGGATTGAGCACTTTCCTAGAAGTGTAACTTGGCATAATTTTGTCCCTCCCTCCCGCCTCCATGAACTAGACTTTACGATTTCCTATGATATGATCTATGCTATAAATCATTTTATTTTTGTGCTTGATTGGTCATTGTTTTGGTTTATGATGAAGCATAGAGGCAAGTATTATGAGGTATTTCTAGGATGGTTTCATTGATTATATGAATACACCTAGTATTCAACCAACATGTAAGTAGAGGTAGGTAGGAATTTGCATCCATTGTATATACCATTTGCATATCATGTCAGCATAGTTGTAGTTGCATTTTCATATTTCCTTGATTCATTATGTATATATGTATGCCCATAATCATATGTTATGGGCATGATTTTTATCATATATGGATGAGGGGTGATATCGCCACCCTAGGTATTACTAATATAATTTGTTGAGGTTTAAGGGGCACATGTCATACTAGATATGATGAGGTTCTCATGTGCTCTACAATGGGAACATATCCCTAATTTGGAGCCATATGTTATCCCATAGCCTAGGGATAACTAAGGATATCACATCTCAAGGCCCATAGGTCCTAGACATGGAGTACCGAGAGACAGAAGACTTGAGCATGGCCTTGGAGGGACCCTCTTTTATTCAGTGAAGTCCACTTATCACCAACAATAGTATCCATCACACCAGCCTAGTCCTGAAGTAGCGATGAGTATTTCTCCATGAGGTAATGAGTCCAAGTATCATGGTATGTATCACTTTGATTTTTGAAGCACTTGAATATGTTGTATTGAATCCTTCTTCAATTTCATGACGTTTTCTTGGACATTATTCTCTTTGCCTCGTTCATACCTGGAAGGGTGACATGGTTCCCTAGTAATTTTATTTCCCTTTAGGATGGGTTTTTGTTGGGTGGATCTATGAAAAGTAAATGTATGTTCCCTCCATACTTACCAATTTCCATATTTATTCTTGTCATCTCCCCTATCCTTGTTTTGGAATTGGGATTGGCTACACTAAGAAGGGTTGTAACTTACCTCATGGAAAGAAGGGGTTAAATGCATAGAGGGTAAAAGTAGTTGACAATAGTTGAAATCCAATTTTGAAACCTTTGAGATGCTTTGCCCAGTGATCCTAGAGAAAGTAGTGAAAATATTCTTAGTAAGAAAAGGGTACCCATAATATAACATAAACACTCGAGGTACTAGTTGATGGATAGGAGGTCTCATCATGAGTTTTCCTATCATGACCATGGGCATGTAGTGGTATGACACTACCACCTATCTGGTCACCAAGCCAAGGTAGTGGCTCTTGGTGGCATAGATAAGAGAAAGAGGGTCTCATCATGATCCAACCTTCTTATTTTCATAAAATGTTTATGTATAACATTGTCACCTCTGGTCATCAAGCCAGGAAAGTGCCCCTCAACTACTTCCTTGAAGCACAAGAGAAAAATTTCAAAAGAAATAAAGCTAAGAGTAAAAGGAAATGAATGGGATAGGAAACAATTTCATTCATGACAAGGTTTAGCTCACCATCTACAAAGGAACCCATAGGTAAGACTTTACATTTCCCTGTTATCACATGCACCCCATGCCACCTCATACACTTACATGACTTGGACTATATCCCACCTAGGAAACACTCAAAACTTAAGAGAGGTTAGCCCAATGGGAAACCCTACAACCTTCTCCAAACCTAAATTTTCAAATTGCATGACATCTTTGAGCATTTTTTTGGGTTAAAAAGGGTTTGATGAACATGTTTGGGTAATTTAATTATTGGATGTGATTTACATGCTATGATCCCTGTGACTTATGAACCCTTGGAGGGCATACTTGTTTTTTCTGCACGACCTTGCCAGGTGGATAGGTGCACATGATGGAATGATTAGATCAGACCTTCATCAAGCTCAAATCCCACTGATGGATGTTGAGACCCTAGCCAAGGGGCATGACAGGGATTGAAAACTTGTACTAGGAGAAAGAAGGATGTTGCCTTTGGAGGCACCTTGGAATACCTAGACCTAAGGGATATTGTTCCTCCCACATGGATGTTATCCCTTGAGGTCCATAGAAGTCATAATGGATACCCTAGATGTCATTTAGAAATGGTCTAGTTATCTTGGATGGAATTTATGATGCATTGGCACATGTGGGCAGGGTTTCAGGCCTTTGGAGGCCCAACATTTCACCTTCCCTTCCCAGTGTTCCATACTTGGGGATCAACGTCACCCTAGATGGGCATAAAATAACCCATGGAGTGATTCTTAGATGCAAATTAATTTTATTTTGTCAATATTTAATTTGTGTAAAAAATTGGCCAAGTCGGCCCAACAATTATGAACTAAAATTAATTTTAGGTTAAATTTTGTATAAATAAGCAGAAAGTGACATTCATTTTCAACACAAACTTTTCATTGGAGACAAGAGGTCTAGAATGTTTCCCTATTAGGGTTATTGGCTGAAATTGTGAGGCTCCACTCTTGTTTAAGGGTCATTTTTGCAACTTGGATCAATGTTTTCAAGTTTTATGGTGATGTTGCATGGTATTCTAATGATTATTGTTGCAAGTAAGTGAAATCTACATTTTTTCATCTATTGAATGGTTTATTGTATGGTTTTATTTTTGCATACAAGATTATGAAATTGTATGGTGTATTTAATGCTTGAAGTAAGAAACTTAAGTTTCTACTTTGTTACTTTTTATTTGACAAACTTTTCACTAAATTGATCTAGTAACTAGTGAAACCCTAAAGCCCTAAATTGATATCACTCTAAGGGATTTCTGTTACACATCAAAATCACTCAACTAAATAAGTGTTGCATATGCTTCTCACTTGTCATAAGTGTCGCAACTTCCTTACAACTTTCGCAAGTGTCGCAAGTTGGTTACAAAGTGTCACAAATGTTGTTGAACCATCCTACCACGATGATGACACTAAGGAGACACTTGAAAAATCTCATGTACTTGGTTTGAAGGAAGAGAACTGGTTCACTGGAGTCAAACATCTCTTAAAACCTGAAAAGGGCTTTTCAATCAAGAGTTTGGAGGGTGAAAGCTCCCCTGAAACAGCCTTAGGAGCGTTGGCGCTCCCCTATAAGGCCTCAGGATCATTATAACGCTTCTTCACCCCTCTGTAGGAGTGCTGCCCAATTCTGAAGCGCTGGCACTCCCCTTAACCTTCTCAGGGAGCGTTCCAATGCTCTGAAGCCCCTTCTGAGGGAGCGCTGCCTATTCTG
Source organism: Picea engelmannii (assembly GCA_009831015.1). Taxonomy (NCBI): domain Eukaryota; kingdom Viridiplantae; phylum Streptophyta; class Pinopsida; order Pinales; family Pinaceae; genus Picea; species Picea engelmannii. The sequence continues at coordinate 158,800 of ML778561.1, read as the reverse complement.
GGTCAGTTGTTAGCCCGTTGAGGAGAATAAGGGGAGGATCATTCGAGATTAGGAGGTAGTTGTGCTCGAATTCTTGGTTTCATCAAGAAATCCCTGATCTAAGGAGGAGGTTCCCAACTAGTTCTAAACATAACTCAAGAGGTTAGGCTCCTCCCAACCTATATAAACAAGCTCTATGATGGTGGAAAGGAGGAAGAATTGAAGCTATGAGACTTATGATCTTGGAGGGAACTTACAGTCACAGTGATAAGTGAAGCTGTTGTTATCCAGGTTGTGGATATTTCAGGCAAGGGTCAGATGAAGGGGACTTGATGAAGCTGGCGCATTCGCATTTATGATTGTAAGTACTGCTGTCGTTATTCTCATTAATATGACACGCTTGGCCTATTTCTTTCTAGTTTGTGTCTGATGTTACATGAACTTATCATTTGTTGGTAGATCTGTTTTCAAGCTAATATCAATAGAGTAGGAAGTGGTCGTATCTTGTTTTGTCCATAGATCTCAGCGAGGAGAAAAGGATTGGAGCGCAAGTCGGAGCGTGCAAGGACAAACGTCGGTTAAAAGGTACCTCTGTTGTCCTTCTTTCTCATATGTTAGTTTAGATAGATTTGAAAGGAAGTTAGTGTCCACGTTAAGAATTTTCCTATCTAGGGTTGAGGTCAAGCTCTAGAGGTGATCTACCTGCCCATAGAGAGATTTTCCTACAACAGAAACTGGCGACCATACTGGGCAGATAGCCTCAAATCGAAACTTCTTGTTTGGATTTTTCTCCTCATTGACCTTGTTCTGCCCCTTGATTGTTTCAGACCTGGTTCATTCCTCTCTGATTAGTTTCATGAGCTGATTGGTTCCTTAACTTATCACACTCAGCATACTTGTCAAGCTTGAATCTCAATTTTTGAAATTTTTTGACATTTCTGGAGTTTTTAGACCCTGCCGCCCCTGTCCTAGTGTTAATAGAGCACCAGCTCTCCTGAAGGCTTTGCACAGAGTGCTATAACGCTCCTTTCCCTTGGCAACAAAGCGCCAGCCTCTTTTTGGCCCAAAAACCTTCCAAAATTGCATTTTTTGGATTTTGCCTCTGTGTTCCTCTACTGAGTAACCTTGTGGGTCAGTATTTCTTCCTTTTCAACCTTGATATCTTTCTTTTAATTGAAGAATAAGCACATTACCGTTTGGATCTTACAGCCTCCTTCACCTTTTTCATTAAGATTTGTCATGTTGAGTGAAATTCGAAACTTATGTATTGTTCTTCTCTCCTCATCAGCTGAGTAAAAACCTTGGTGAAGGTCATCAAAGGCCTACAAACCTCTTTATCTTGATTTGAGTCAAGGTCATTGTTCTTCAACTTGTGCTTTGGGTGTGAAGTTTGCTTCTTTCTTTGATTGTTTCTTTTCTTTCGCTTTATCGTTTTGATTGCTACGAAGGGTGTATTGTTTGTGTGACTTTTGCTTATGCTAGTTTGGTTTTCATTCATACCGAGAAGATAATTAGCAAAGATAAGCATTGTGTTGTATTGATCATCATTCATAAGCAAACAATAAAAGATATCTTCATGATTGATTGAGAATATTAGAAGGCATTTAAAAGTTTTGAATTACATCAGGATTTGATTGAGAAAAGAATTGTTTGAGGGCATTTTGTAGTTGTGCTTGTTAGTGAAAGAACTCTCTCTCCCTTAACTAGATGTTCATCGAAAGGAAATGACTGCTTATCATGTTCGATGCATTCTTTGGGTCTGAGTCATAATTCCATTTGTTTCACTTCCATGCACCCCTTTTGCGTAAAGAACAACCATAAAAATCAACGCTAATTAAAAATTATCTAGAAATTTTTCTTTGCTAGGATCCTCCACCAATAGTAGAATAGGTGTAGTACTTTGTATTAGGCTGTGAGAAAAACTCTCCAAAGTTTTCAAAAAAAACAGTAGCATCCTGAGTTAGGGAGAGTAAATCCAGTTATCGTATAAGTCTGCCTGGGATTCCCCTCTCACACAGGGGTTACGCACGAGGTTGCATTCGGGTAAGCTACGGGGACTAACCCTCCGTGGTTTAACTGATTGTGCTGGTCAGATCGTATTATGGGGATCACTTTGAGGTAAATCCACAATTACTACGTGGAAGCTTCTTAGTTGGTTTCGGGCTTGATACCCTGCCTATACGTTCGGATTGAACTGTCGACTGTTCTCGCCCAGGGGCTGACTGCGAATTGGTAACCTTAGTGGCCATAATCTTTAGGTTCTTACACAAGGTGACGGTGATGCGAAGTCTCACTGTGCCTGGAGCAGACATTGGTCAAACTCAATCGGGCTCCTTGGAGGGTAAATCCACAATTACTGCGTGGAAGCTTGCACCAAGGCGTAAGTCCATTAAGCAGGTCACCATTGTAACTGTTCTACCCTATCCCCGCCCCTTCTGGACTTGATCACGCGACGTTGGATTTCATCACCAACTAGTGAGGTCATCAAAAGAAGGCCCTGTTTGCTTGGTTGCGATTCTTAGATTTTCTAGCGTGTGCTGTTTATTTTCTCTAGTTTTCCATAGATTTCTTTCGCCAACTCTTTTCTGCCAACATTGGCCCTCCACGCTGTTCGCGGAGGCTACAGGGACTTCCTCTAGAAAATATGGAAGGAAACACCCCTTTACCCCCTCATTCTACGGAGGAATCTCCTCAATAGAGTGAGGTTCAAAACACTACAACTTCCCAAGAAGAAGTTCCCATCCCTTTGGAGAATTTTCGAATTGTCTCAGAATCTTCGGAAGCTTATCGCATTCCGGAGGGATATGAATGACAGATCCTCCACCTAAATTCTGCTGGAGAATTTGTTGTCATCAACCCTTCTGACATTCCGGCCGAGTCTTCTCAGAACCCTTTAGCCAGTGACCCTTTTTGGACTGCGGACATTGTTCAGAGTCCACCACGCTTGGTGCGAGATCTTTATGGAATAGGAGAAGGTGCTGACGCATCTTTTTCCTATACTATACCCCCAAATCACTTCATCGGTACTACCACTTTTACAGCCACACCAACCGTTGGTCCGAACATACCATTCGTCGGTCCAAGGCCTTCTATTCCCCTCTAGATGGCCCATTCAATAATGACCCCGCACATTCCGACTATCCCTACCGGTAATGCGGTAGTTAGTCAAGCCCCGATTGGCACACCTGTAACACCAAGACCTAATATCCCTTTTGGATTTAGGGCACTAAACGCATCTGCTATCACCACTGCCCAAACCACTACTCAAATTGTATCAGGAAGTTCCATACCCATCCAACAACCCAGAGGGACTAGCCTTGGTGGTCCTAACCCGATCGACAATGTTGGTTAGTCATTGGCATCTGGCTTTCAGATCCTGGGAACTCTACCTCAAACTGGGGGGCATCCTCCCACTAGAGGACAAATTCCATTCAGGGGGCACCCTCATGCTGGGGGGCAACCTCAAGTCGGAGTCCACCATCAACCACAAGGACAAAATGTGTCTGTCGCACCCAATCCGTGGAGCGTCCCTTTTCAAGGAAATCCGCATGCCTCCACAGGACAAAATGTGCCTGTTGCACTTAATCCATGAAACGTTCCTTTTTCAGGGAACCCACAATTCCCCGCAGGACAAAATTCTTAGGCTCCACAACAACCTCCTTATGGACAAATGCCCAACCCAAACCATAACCCATCCAGTTATCCCCCGCTCACCCATGCTTCTCAAAACACTTCAAATCCTATGTACCTTGGTCAAAACCAACCTCATATGAGAGGGCCCACGAGTTACAATTATCCACATAACCCAATATTGGGCCCCACTGGTGTCCCTCTGCCACACCAACATTACCCATAGGTTAACCGACAACTACCTTTCCTAGCCACCCTGGACCTTCCAGACTTGTCTCGGTTAATGAATGATCCCATTTATCATTCTCCGGTTTGGCCAGCTATTCCAGCAAAAGTTCCCTCTGATATCCCAAAATTCAACGGAAAGTCCGGAGAAGACCCAAACAACCACACGATGACTTTCCATTTGTGGTGTTCATCCAACTCCCTCATGGACGACTCTATTCGCTTACGTCTTTTCCAACGAACACTTACGGGTTCCGCAGCAAAATGGTACATTGAATTACCACGCGCATCTTTTCACGATTTCAACTCCCTCACCATGTCCTTCCTCACACACTTCCAATTTCCCATTCGATACGAGATAGGTACTGAACTATTAACCTCCCTTCGTCAGACAACTTCCATACACATCTTCGACCATATCCATGAATGGAGACGACGACGAAGGCTAATCAAAGTGGTCATCCCCGACCAATTATTAGCGGAGTGGTTCACAAAATCATTATTACCCCAGATCACTCGTGATGTTGCCATGGGTGGTGTGGTCATCGAGGAAGAAACCATCACCTGAGCTCAGTACCTAGACTTAGTCTATTCACAATCCGGTACTCTATATGAGTTGATACCGAACGCTACCCATTCCACTAACGATCCATCCAAACCATCGACTGCTTCGCATGCAGATGGAGTTATTGGCTCCGTCAAAACTCAATCTACTACCCACTCTACTGGAACAATCCAGCGGCCTGCTTCCATGGCCGCTCCCAGTTCGACTACACCCTCTTCTACCCCACCTCAAACTCAGGTTTCTAATGTGAATGCGGTCCAATCGACCCCTTCACAACAGCTCGGGGGCAAGAAGAAAGTGAGAAACAAACCAAAGAAGAATAACAACAATGAGCAATCCAAGACCCAACCACAAACCCCCACTGCCGGAAAACAACCACAATGCAAACCGAAATTCCCATGTCTCATTTGTGGTGATGATCACTACACTCGAGACTACCCACATCGCGATGAAGTGGCCAAACTTTTCAAGGGAAATTCACAACCCGCTGTGCTCACTCAGCCTTTTCCGCAGCAACAATCCTTGGTTGCACAAACCCCCATGCTGGGGGGCAGTTCCAACCAACCCCATGATGAGGAATCAACCAGTGCCCACATTTACATGTTTAACGGGGTTAATCTAACCACTCGTTCTGTGACATACGACATGCCAATTAAACCCGACAAGTAGAAGACTGCTAATGGTTCTTCGCCAGATCCTTTACCATCTGTTGTTAATCCTCCATCTGTTAGCCCTCCATCTGGGCCACTTCAGATTGAGAAACCTTCTTTTGACTCCATCTTACACCCTCCTAAGAGCACCATCTGAAAATCCAATTTCAACCCTAACTCACGGGCTACCCAAAATTGCAATATTGTAGAAGATTTGGCCCAAGCCCCGTGTGCCATGTCCATATTGGAAGTTCTACAACACTGTCCTAACCAACGTAGGATGCTCTTAGCTGCTATTGGTGCTTTCGATCCCGAGTCATCAAACTACATCACGTTTAATCTGGATGATCATCAACCACGACTCTCCTAGCAGTTAGCTTTCCAAATCGATGTTGTTGTTCACAATCAACAAATCCACCGAACTATCCTGGATGAGGGAGCCTCTACCTGTGTCATGTCTCTAGCCTGTTGGAAAGGCCTAAAATCACCAGCCCTTCAAAATTCCCCTACGATGTTACACACTTTTGATGGATGAGGTTTCCATCCTCACAGATTACTACAATCCCTCGCTGTTCAATTAGGTGGTAAAACTGTTACCGTTGATGTCGAAGTGGTCGATGCTCCCCTCAATTACAATTTATTACTTGTAAGAAGTTGGTTCTATGCCATGACTGTTGTCACCTCGTCGGTGTTTCGATGTGTACAATTCCCTCATTAAGGCAAAATTGTCACTGTCGATCAACTTGACTTCTGTACACCCGACGCTCGCATCCCTTCCACCAACAACATTCCTTTTTTGGGAGACCACCCAGTTACCTATGAAAGCGTTGGTGTTGGCTTATTGAAAGATTCTAGCCTTATGGGTACTTTCCCTACACCACTTCCAGTTACTGTACACCACATTGCTACCGTCAATATGATCTCGACTATGCCTTATCAATCCTTGGAGTCATCTGATCCGTGGATTGTACCTAGTCGTTTGGAATTCGATGTGCTCAGTGACACCATGCCACTCAGCCCAGCCAAGGCCGCATATGTAGCTATTCAATATGTCTCTCCCTCTTCGAACACTTCACATTCATTGGCACTCGAACCTTACTCGGTGCCCTCATGGTTGGATTCCCTATCATCTTCCGTCGATTACATTTCCCACATTTTTCCTTTGGATGAATCTATCATGGAAACGCTTGGCATTGACGATCTACCCTGGGATGACAACCACCATCGATCCTCTTTTCTTCCACCATTGGAGGAAATCCAAGACATATGATCTGTCTTCCCCCCTGATGTTACCGAAGCTCCGCAATATCCTATCCTCACAGCAGATACTCTCTCTGAGGGGAACATGGGTAACATCTCTACTACTATCACGATCGACATTTCAATCAAAGAAGGTGTCGTAGAAAACATCAACCTTGGTGCTAATTGCACACCCGACGAAGTGGTCTCTTATACTGCTTTATTCAAGGAATTCCGCGATGTCTTCGCATGGAGCTACGAGGAAATGCCAGGGATTGACCCTTTAATCGTCATACATGAAATCAAGACTTACCCTGATGCAAAACCGGTTCAAAAAAAACTCCACTCGGTTCACCCCAAGAAACTGGCATCTATAAAGGCAGAAGTTGAAAAAATTCTAAAATATGGCTTCATCTACACTGTCCCTTTGACGAAATGGGTCTCTAACCTCGTTCCAGTTGCCAAGAAACAAGGGACCATGCGTGTCTGCGTAGATTATCGTGATCTCAACAAAGCTTGTCCCAAGGACAACTACCCTACACCTTTTATCGATCAGATCATTGATAATTGCACAAGAAGCGTAATCTTCTCTTTCATGGATGGCTTTTCTGGATACAACTAGATTGAAATCTTACCTGCTGATCAACATAAGATGACCTTTATCTGCCCTTGGGGAACTTTTGCTTACCGAAAGCTACCTTTGGGCCTCAAAAATGCTAGTGCTACTTTCCAAGTGAGCCATGCCATATGCTTTCGACGACATCAAGCATATCGCGGAACCTTACCTCGATGATTTACCCGCCCATTCATCCAACCGACCCGATCACATTGGTCACTTGCGGGCAATTTTTCTTCGATGTCGTTTCTATCGTATTCGTCTGAACCCACATAAATGCATATTCGTTGTTGAATCCGGTCGACTCCTCGGTTTCATCATCTCCAAAGACGGGATCAGGGTGGATCCCTTAAATATCAAGGCCATCCTAGCCTTACCCCCACCCACCAACTTAACCCAACTTCAAAGTTTGCAAGGAAAAGCAAACTTTCTCCACCGTTTCATATGCAATTACGCTGAGATCACTAAAGGATTTATGCGGCTACTACAAAAGAACGTCCCTTTCATCTGGGATGACACTGCCCAACGGTCATTCAACGCTCTCAAGCACACTTTGACCCATGCTCCTTTGTTACATCCTCCCAAATATACAAAGGATTATATCCTTTACTTGGCCGCTTCTACTTCTACCATTTCTATGGTGTTAGTTCAAGAGGACTCTAACAATGAAGAACATGTGATTTATTATCTGAGCAAGAGTTTATCCGGACCCAAACTCAGATATTCACATGTTGAGAAACTGGCTATGGCAGCCGTCATTGCTGTCCAAAGATTCTGCCACTACATCTTATTACACACCACCATGGTAATCGCAGACTCCAACCCCATGTACCACGTCTTGATGCGTCAAGTACTTGGGGGAAAATATTTGAAATGGATCATTATTCTTCAATAATTCGATCTCGAGTTTACAAAGGCTAAAGCCAAAAAATCCCTGGTGTTTGCCGAGCTCATCTGTGCTCTCCCAGGTGTTGATGAAAACATTGAACCTAGAGACCCTCTCCCTGATGAGTCTCTCTTCCTCATCAACACCTCTGACCCTTGGTATGGAGACATTCTCCTCTACCTTCAAACCCAACGTTTTCAGCCAAACATCTCTCGAGAAGAGTGTCGATGCATCCGTCACCACTCTTGTCGTTATCTCATCCTTGGCGACACTTTGTATTTCCGTGGTATTGACACCATTCTTCGGCGATGTCTGATTCATGAAGAGGATGAACGTGTTTTGAACGATTGTCACCTTGGCACCTGTGGCGGTCACCTTTCCGAGATGGCCACAACCCAAAAAATCTTATGTGCTGGCTACTTTTAGCCCTCGATTTTCAAAGATTGCATCGAGGCTGTCAAAAAATGCCCACCCTGCCAAATCTTCAACAAGAAGGCACGCATCCACCATACTGCGTTGCACCCCATTATTTCCATCGACCCCTTTTCCAAATGGGGTATTGATTTCATGCATTGTAAGCCTACCTCAGCCGGGGGGCACGGTTACATCATCTTCGCCATCGATTATTTCACAAAATGGGCTGAGGCTATGCCTACCTTCCTGAACGATGGCCGTACTGTAGCTCTATTCCTCTTCAACCACATCATTACTCATTTTGGTGTACCACACGCCATTGTCACCGACCATGATGCACACTTCAAAAACCAGATGATGAGCGAATCACACGTCAAATTGGGTTTTCGACATGAAAACTCGTCCCCCTACTACCCTCAAGCGAATGGGAAAGTTGAGGCTATCAACAAAGTCCTAAAAACGATGATTCAATGCATGGTAGGGAAAAACAAAACAACGTGGCATTTACAACTGTTTTCCACTCTCTGGGCCTATCGCACTTCAGTGAAAACCTCAACCGGATTCACTCCTTTCTAGTTGGTCTATGGCATTGAAGCCGTCCTACCAATCAAGTGTGAAATTCCATCACTCAAATTGAAAGTAGAACTCCTGCCCCATACTTCTGCAGAAGAAGAACGATTCTTGTACCTATCCAAGCTGGACGAAACACGCCGCGATGCTGCCCTCGTTAATGAGGCACATCATAAATGAATTAAGAATGAATATGACAAATCTGTCCAACCTTGAGCCTTTGCAGAAGGAGACTTAGTCCTCGTTTACGACCAAGCACACAATAAATTGGGAACATGAAAGTTAGAACCTATGTGACACAACCCTTACATCGTGAAGCATGTTTTACACAGAGGTGCTTATGAACTAGTAGATCATGATGGAATTTCCCTGGGAGAGCCCCAAAACGGTCTTTACCTTAAAAAGTACTATGCCTAGATCACCTAGCATCTGTACTTTGTACATTATTGTATTTTAGTTTGGTGTGTCTTTTCTTTCGTGTGCTCAAGTCTCTACCGTTGCCACTCATGACTGTGCCTGTGTTTTCATGTGCAGATGACGTCTGCCTTTCCTATCTTTTTTGGGTTCGCGGATGGTGCCAACCGACATACCCGGAACATTGCCTTGGCAGCATGGGTTATTTATCAGTTTGACGAGGTGGTGAGTTCAGGAGGCATTTGTTTAGGACCAACAACCAACAATATGGCAGAATATCACGCTGTCATTGGACTGTTAACCCAAGCCTCCTCTCTAGGTATCTCTCATATCATTATTTACTTAGACTCCCAACTCGTGGTTTATCAACTCAATCGTATCTACACTATCCATAGTCCTATCCTGCTACGTCTACACTTGCAAGTTTGTCGTCTTGAGCGAATGTTCAATTACATTGAGTATAGACACATTCCGAGAGAACTTAATAGTGTTTCAGATTCATTAGCTAATTATATCATGGATCAGTATTTAGCCCACAGATCAGATTCAAGGAAAGAAAAAACTGTACATTACATGTAAATTAAAACACATCGCAGACATCATCATGTACAAACCATTGGCATCATAAAAACTCGAAACTATATATATATATATATGGCATGACCGAAATGTTTACATTACATCAAAAAGTGTGTAAGAGAGCAAAATATTGGGCCCATCCACCCATACAACATCGCCTGACAAAGCATACAAAAAACATAATCACGGGGAGATTCTAATCTCCCCGCGCTGCGTTATGCTGTGAGTAACATACTACCGCATGCACTACATGCCTCAAAAGAGAATTGATATTTTCTGGCACCCCTACAGTGTGCCACTGCAGATTAAAAGGCATGTCCCCCCTCTGCAAAGGAGGGATACCCATCGTAAGGCCTTGGAGGTTCCTCTCAAACTCCCGGAGGCCGACCACCGGTACTGCTGGGTCTGCTACAACTGGGGTGCCGCCACGACGTCCTGGCACTGGTATATCCACTGGGCGCACTGCTCCCTTATCTACATGTTGAAAACAAAACATCTGTTAAAACTCTTTTACATACCCAAAAAAAATACATATACATCAAAAAACTCAAAAACAAAACTAGACAAGGTACGGCTTAGTCTCTTACCTGACTCATCCCAATCTTCCCCCACAGGAAAAATCAAGTCCATACTCCCACGGAAGTCTACATCGGTGTATGGGAATTCCTCTATCCAGAGGTACTGTCGTCTCAACCAGGCAAATAAATCACCAGTGAAGTGGAACTCTGACTCCGATACTAGTCTTGGAGACAGACTAGTCCACCTCTTCATCTGAGGTTCGTCCACTGGGCGTACTGCCAACGCTATCTGAGGTTGCACCTGAGAGATGCAATCTAGGAAGAATGAGACTAAGAACAAGCCATAGCCAAACTACTTTTGGCCATTCCTGCACCGTGAGATTTGTTCCTTCACATTCCGAAGGAACGCTGAACTCCAATTGAAAAGTGTTGGCTCTAAACAATAAACACCATAGGCCACCTGTGATCTCGATGCCAAATGAGCACTAGTGCTACCAGTCACGCTTGTGATAGAAAATAATATCGATCGAAGAGGCATATCTCGTATATTCTTGATAGGGATCTTGCCCCCTACCAACCTTGCTCCCGGAATACAGTGATGTGCCAGATTCACGTCCACCTGCTCAGGTAATGCCCTCTGCCCTGTAAAAGCTATGGGGACCCCTCTTTTCGAGAGGCCAGTCAGAAAGTACACATCTTCCAACTCAATGGTTAGGAATTGTGTACCAATACAGAATCCATGTTCCGTAACATCCCAAAGGCCAATCATGTGCTCAATCAGTAGAATCTCTCTCTTCATTTTTTGCAATTTGAAAAACTTGAGCAAGCCACAGGCCCTCAAAGACGCCTGCGTACGGGGACTCTATAGAGCGGCTAAATCATCCATCTCATGTTCCCTCTTTTTCCATTCAATCATGATTGCCGAAGACACCTACAAAACAAAAAACCAAGATCTTCATCATTCCTCACATTTTTGTGATTTCGGCAATTTTCAAAAAGCATTTTAAAACATAAAATCAAATTCCCATGACATCTAAAAGCAACCAATCATCCTTTTTAAAAACCACACCCTTTAATATTTACCAAACAATGATTAAAACATGGTAAAAATGCAAAACGATTTGAGGGGGTGTGTGGGCCCATGAGGGGAATTTTCATGGGTTCCTTTTGTTAAAATGGTTGGTCTAATCAATTGTAAGGATGTAGACATTCTAACAAACCTTCTCCAATACATTTTTGTAAAAGATTCCCCCCATTTCATTAACTTTTAAAAGGAGGCCGATTTGGTTCAAAAAGAGGCGACCTAGGGCTTTGTGTTTTGAATTAATAATGCCATGAAAATAAAATTGAAACCATGCAATTGAAAGAGAAAGGAATGAACACCTATCTGGTTTGAATGGTGTACGAAATGATCAATCGTAGCTCTGGCAGCGAGGAAAACAAGATTTGCTCCAATTGAGATTCTCCAACACTCCACAAATCCTTGCAAATGAAATGGTAAATAAATTTCCAAATCAATTGTTATTTATAGGATTTCATTTTTTGTAAGGTATGGCTGTTTTTGGGTTTCTCTAATGGTGCAAATAGCTTCACTAATATCTGGCTTGCAGTTTCTGGCATCGCAGGTTTCTTGGCAGTTCTAATGAATATTTCACCTTGTCATATTTATGAGCATAGTCTTAGTTCATTCTTGAGCTCAACAATATGAGAACATAACCGGGTAAACTTTTATCTCTTTTTCGGACCCATACGGAAACGATCACATGAAAAAGGAACCCCCTGGCGTCTCCTTTAAACCCTTTTCAGACTCTCTAAATATGAAAATATTGTCGAGTGATCTTGCTTCCTTTCACACTCGTTAAAAGGTCGGAAAGGGCGTCTTTCGAGCGATAGTTTAACCCTTTTTCAGTCTCGTCGGACTAATGTACGAAAAAGGAACTGAGAGAGTTCTCTTTCAAGTTTTTTTCCAAAGTCTATAATCCCGAAAAACCTTCGAGTTTTCTGTCTTTAGACTCGTTAAAGCACACATCGAYAGGCCCATATGGGAACGAACCCTTACTTCTTCTGGTTCGTTAAAMAAAGGAAGAGGAACTTACCAAAGGTGAGTTATATCGAGCATGTGTTATCCTCCTCGAGCTCATTAAATAAAAAAGAGGTACTCATCTATCTGGATGGGGGAAAAAATTGAAAGGAGAAAGCCAAGCCGTCTCTTAAGAACATCATCCAGCACGTCTTAGAGTCGCCCTTGAACATGACACTTTGTCATCTGCTCATTCGCTGAATGTCTGCACTGAGCCAATCTTTAAGTTTCCTTTCACTCCTTTAGGTCACCCAATGCAGGTCGCAGTATCCATTGCACAATTTTGGTCCATGTCATGTTTTGTTTTTGTGCCTCAGTGTTCAAGGGAAGTATCCACCTCGAGAGTCAACCACCCCAAATATTTTGTCTCGAAACCCGTGTCAGTCCATGTCCATTTGATCTGCCAATTACGTCTCCATGTCTGTTTCGTATCGTTGATGGGGGATACATCAAGGCCCTCCCTCGACGAGTCTATTCCTGTCGACTCCAACACATTATCTAGGAATTAGACTTAGAAACTAGCTAGTACTTTGGGACCTGCATGCCTTAATGGCAGGCCTCCTCACATTTGAAAGTGGGTATACATCATTGACCTCTGATCGAATGATTCCATGAATGTTCGAATTCAGCTCACCTATTCACATTCGGTGGAATGTACTAAGGTACCTTGGGAATCATTGACATTAATGGTGATCTCCCTCGCACTTGTTAATGGTTTACTTCATTGACCGGTAATCAAGTGGTTTTTGCCATGTTCGACATCAAGACATCTATTCACATGGTCAGATTCGTACCATATTGGGATTGGTAAGAAGATCTTGGGTTGAGTAATCACTTTGATATATGCTTTGCCCAGGTTTCGAAGGAATCTTATTGAACGATGACACATCCACTGTCACATAGATCCACTTTGTATTGGTCGTGGCTATGTTTTGTCATCTCGTAGATCCACTATGTATTCTTCGTGGCTACGATCAATCTGAGTCATCAAGGTATGGATCCACATTGTACTTTTGGTGGCTATACCCTTTTTATCAATACAATCATGGATCCGTAGTGTATATTATGGCGGCCATACCTTACAAGTCTCGATCCCCCAAGCATAGGTATGCCTGCCTTGGGTTTTGAAATATGTCATGATATTTGTTGGGTGTTTGTGTGCAGCTTCCTTCAGGTTCTCCGAGTCTATACCCTTGCTTGAACGTCTACAAAGTACTTCAGTCATCAGTTCGCATCTTCTGACTTCATACTTTGGGGGGCATTCTGTTACACATCAAAATCACTCAACTGGATAAGTGTCGCATATGATTCTCACTTGTCATAAGTGTCGCAACTTCCTTACAACTTTTGCAAGTGTCGCAAGTTGGTTACAAAGTGTCACAAATGTTGTTGAACCATCCTACCACGATGACGACACTAAGGAGGCACTTGAAAAATCTCATGTACTTGGTTTGAAAGAAGAGAACTGGTTCACTGGAGTCAAACATCTCTTAACACCTGAAAAGGGTTTTTCAATCAAGAGTTTGGAGGGTGAACGCTCCCCTGAAATAGCCTTAGGAGTGCTGGCGCTCCTCTATAAGGCCTCAGGAGCGTTATAATGCTTCTTCACCCCTCCGTAGGAGCGCTGCCTAATTCTGAAGCGTTGGTGCTCCCCTTAACCTTCTCAGGGAGTGTTCCAGCACTCTGAAGCCCCTTCCGAGGGAGCACTCCCTATTCTGGGTTAGTTGTTAGTCCGTTGAGGAGAATAAGGGGAGGATCATTCGATATTAGGAGGCAGTTGTGCTCGAATTCTTGGTTTCATCAAGAAATCCTTGATCTAAGGAGGAGGTTCCCAACTGGTTCTAAACATAACTCAAGAGGTTAGGCTCCTCCCAACCTATATAAACAAGCTCTATGATGGTGGAAAGGGGGAAGAATTGAAGCTATAAGACTTATGATCTTGGAGGAAACTTACAATCACAATGATAAGTGAAGTTGCTATTATCTAGGTTGTGGATCTTTCAGGCAAGGGTCAGACGAAGGGGACTTGATGAAGCTGGCACATTCGCATCTACGATTGTAAGTACTGCTATCGTTATTCTCATTAATATGACACACTTGGCCTGTTTCTTTCTAGTTTGTGTCTGATGTTACATGAACTTATCATTTGTTGGTAGATCTGTTTTCAAGCTAATATCAATAGAGTAGGAAGTGGTCGTATCTTGTTTTGTCCACAGATCTCAGCGAGGAGCAAAGGATTGGAGCACAACTCGGAGCGTGCAGGGACAAACGTCAGTTAAAAGGTACCTTTGTTGTCCTTCCTTCTCATGTGTTAGTTTAGATAGATTTGAAAGGAAGTCAGTGTCCACGTTAAGCATTTTTCTATCTAGGGTTAAGGTCAAGCTCTAGAGGTGATCTACCTATCTGTAGGGAGATTTTCCTACAACAATTTCATTTGGTTATTGTTTCATAAGTTCTACTCCATAAAAATACTAAGGAGAGAAAGGCGCTAGGGCCTAGAAGTGCGTACACCCTATCACTTTATCTCTTGAGGTCAAAATCTAGGAGGACTTGAGTTACTATTTCTCATAGAATTTTTCCCTCTTAGTCTTTTATGTATCATCATTAATTTCCATCCTTAGAAGGAGTTTCCCACATTGACTCCATTTACCCCTAAAAGGTACTAGTACTCAACCCTTGTTTCTTGACAATAATCATCAAACTTTAGACTCAATATCTCTTCCTAATACCCTACTAACATAAAATAACTTTCTAACCTGGTCTAAGAATATTAACCACTAAGTTGTTGTTGTTATAATCACTGCTACAACCATCATTTTGTAGTCTTTCCAAACTTGCTTGACCACTTAAATCAATCCACAAATTGTTTAAGGCAAGGTACAATCAACCAATACTAAAGTGTGCATCAAATTGCCTTTCTAAATACTTTTATGAATATTTTACTAGTGATGTCATTACTTTATTTTGTTGTTTCTATAGTTATCATTGGCATCCTGTTAGAGTTTATTTTTTGATTGGCATATATATATATATATATATATATAAATTGTATGATACAAGTGTTATTATTTTAGGACTTCACAATATCTTGTTATATTGTCTATTCAATTGCATTTTCTGGATGTTATTATAGTTGTCATTAATTAATTACTACTGGTATATATTTATCACTTGCTTCATACATTAATTGGTAGCAATCATCTCTATAAACTTGAATTTTTGTTGAAGCATTCATCATCACTTGTTTCTACCATAAATTTTGTTATTGTATTGGTAATGGGAAGGTACACTTTATTCTCATTTTCTTCATCCAGCAAGACTTAAGTCTATTTTGAGTGACCTAGAGAGAGGGGTGGTTAGCCTTACCTTTTCCCTTTCCTAAAAATCCCTAGGTCTTGGGATGTCTCCCTTGGAGTGGTTTTATCCTTCTCCTAAAGAGAAAGAGGTACCCTATTGGGGTGACAGTGATAGGACTACCTCTATTTTATGTCAATATAAGCCTACTTTCCTTCATTCTTTTGGAAAGTATAGAGTGAGTGATAGCACACCCAAGTAAAATTCCAACAATTGTTGATCACTTATGTCATCCACCGTTGTGGCCAATAACTAAAATTCTGAATCACAATCTTCAATATCACATAAGTTCTTGATTCTTGTCAATTTACTGAAGTAGTCATGTTCCCACACTTCCCCACAGTGTGCTTCTAAAGAGGGGGCTACCTTTTCACTATCCATTGATACCATTGATATGGTTTTATCTCAAAGTTCAACTTTTCTACGTGAATCATTTTCTTGTCATCCATAATATTATGTAGTTCAACATATTTATCCATTTGGTTCACCCAGGTAAAGACCTTTGTTCCATCAAACTTCTTTAATTTAATCTTGGGAAAGTTGAATTTAATACTGCCACCATAATTAAATCCACTATTAGAGTTAGATTCACTAGTTGGAAATATATAATTATTGGCAATTTGTTAAACATGAATACTACCTTTATTTTCATGAATTCCTTTTATTTTGATATCTCCTTTAGGGAGTCTCTCTTCTAGAGCTTGAAAGATCATGGAAGACATGGAATTTTGCATTTCTTTTATGTAATTTTTTTATTTCTTCCTTAAATTAATTTTTATTTTCTTTCATCTTATTTTCCATTACATCCATCTTCCTTTCCATTTCATCAATTTTTCTTTGTGATTTTACGCAATTATTAGACTTGTCACTCAAATCATTAAGTTGTTCCTCCAATTTGGACAACCTGTTATGTATGTCCTCATTTTCTCATTGAGTCGTAGATGAGACTTATGGAGGCTTAATTGGCGTGATCACCTTTTTTCGACCCATATGGAGTAAAAATAATAATAATCTATTCTATCTTTATCAAAAATTTTGAATCACCGGAAACAAATATTCCAATAACAAGTTATGCCAATTATAAGTTACATACCTTTTAAACCCTTAATTTGGAGTTTATCCTCCTGGCAGACCTTCCTTATAATGTGATTCTGAATTTTTTTCCCTTATGAGTCTAAAATTTGTGCTTGTATTAATATGATATATCCTCTCTTCAATTCCAAAAGTATGATCAAAATTGGATGTGCCAAGTGGAAGTTAGGGTAAATTCCCCACACCTTTCTAATTTTTGTCCTTTCTGGGAGAGCAAACTTGTACATCATGCCACACGTAAAATATTTGATACCTAATTCTGAAACGTGTACCAAAAATACTACAGAATGTCCACTTTCCCATACAAATGGTCTCATGGAATTTGTATTCTCTCTAAATAAGATATGACTATTTTACCTGGAACACTTGTTTGATACTAGTTAATAGGACTAGTCAGATACCCTATCTATATATATATATATATATATGAGACAAAGGGGTACAATTATGATGAAAGGGTGCAATGAAGGGTTCTATCCAACCTATACATATAACACTAGAAATGTGATAATTTAATATCCAGGGCTTAATAAGGGGTTTTATACATAGAATAGGGATTTGTCCAGGGATTAACACTTTTATCCATCATGATTATTATAATCTGTGTCCATATATGTAATATTTTATTCTTGTCTCATCATATTAAATTATTGAAATCATTGGAATTAATAATCATCTTTCATGGTAAGGAGAAGTTGGTACTTTTCTGAAATATATTAGATGCAATTTCTAAGATTGAAAGTTTGGCATTTTCAAATTCACAAGGAACTTATTCAGGGTAGTTATTTTAGAGGGTTTGAGTGTTTGTGGAATGTTTCAGATCAATAATTTGAAAAAAAACATTGTTGAGCATTTCCATTAACCTATGTTGTTATGTGTTGGGAGATATTTACTTGTTTCACCAAATGGAAGGGAAATTTTATATGGGTCAATTAGTTGGGATAGTTTCTATTGTTTGATCATTAATTCTCATGGCCTTGCTTATTTTTCCTTCCAAATTCTGAACTTTACCCTCGGAATATATCTTTTGGGATTTATTTTGAATGGTTCATCTATCTTGTCCAACTCTTGCCCTCGATATCACTGGAAATGATTTTTTTGATGATATTCATGATGTGTCCCATAATGTTCAGATTTTGTGCTTAAATTTCAAGTTGATTATTCTTTTAATGAATAACATAGTTCTCCTTTTATTTTATTTTCGGTATAGTTTATTTACTTTATTTATTTTTATATGTACATAATTTTACTTCCTTCTTTGCTTGATTTTTCAATCGTGACAATGGTTTTATTCTCTTATCCCATCATATGTGAATGGTAAAATAATTGGAATTATTAGGATTAATAATCTAAGAGGAATCACATACCTTGGTGAATGATAATCAATGAAATTTCTTAGATTGAAGGTCCTTCACTTTCAAAATATTATTTTACCAAGACCTTATACATGGAAGTAAGTTTGTCCGTTGTGCATTCTTGTGAAATGTAACTCATGAATTTATTGAATCTTATTTTTGAGCATTTCCATAATTCAAATTGTTGTCACCAGAAAAAGTTTAAATTTATTCGAATAAGGAGCTTCATTTGATGTCAATTTGCTTGGTCATTGTTCCTCATAATCTCATTGGTCTTGATTTCTAGATTATGTACTTGGTCCTGGAAATAATTCTTTCTTAGTTTTAGTCTATATGGAAAGTTTATGTAGTGAATATTTTCCCCTTATTTCAATTCCTTGAGTTGTAATGTAAATATTTTTGTATGTATCATTTGTACTCTGTTTCTTTCTCCCATGTTTCCATGTTCCCTTTTTTCATTTTTTTTTTGGTTTTATAACTGACATTTTTCCTTCTAGGATTTCGTTTAGTTTAATTTTCTTTTATTGTATTTTTCATGATTGTTTTTAGTTTCAACGCTTTCTTTCCACTTATGCATATTTTTCTAATATCTTATTTTTAATGTTGGTGTTTCGTAAGATGATTTAACACATTCATTTGACATGATGATTAATCTTTGAGATTGAGTGCAGGGCAGATCCAAATCTAGTCATGCACTGAATTTATTCTTACAAGTCATGGAATACATGGGATTCTCTATTTGAAAAAACCTCCATAAATTTCTTAGCGATGGATATTGACTGATAGTTGTTGTGGAACACATGTTCCTACTAAACATACCATGATAATCCATAAGTAAAGGAAAATGTCTATATGTTGTCTTCTTTGAGCTCCATCCATCTCACATTAATAAGATGGATACTACTATTATGGTTCTTAGGGAGACCTGTGGGTTAAACTTAAATGCATAACATATACTTATCAAATCAAAGCAACTCTCGTACCACCCATCTTCCTTCACACCCTATTTTCATATGCAATAGTAATATACAAATCTAAAAGAGTGAGAACAATTTTAAATAAAAAGGAATTTGAAATATCTATTAATACTGTGGAGAGTACAAGTAAACCCATCAGGGCTATGGATGCTCACTGACAGTTGGTCCATGCTTGTATCGTACCAAGGAAATTTTTTCATGGCTATGAATGATCGCTAGAAATGAAGCAATGTTAGGAGAAGAGATATGAGGAACACACTCATGTAGATGTCTTCTTAATATAAAAGTAAAGAAAACCCCATGGTCAAAACAAAACCAATCACAAGTGTGAAGCCAACTAAACAAATTTACCTCACTAATTAGATTTTTAAAAAGGGTATGCTAGATGACCGGTACTTGAAATTTTGGATCATATATTTTAGAAATTTGGAATCATTTTGGTACACATAACCTTTGGAATTTTTCCTTCAGTTTATGAGCTTATCCTTAACATTCAGATTAGAAGTAAAATCCCTAGTGTTTTTTGATAGAGATAATTGGTTCTTCCATTGTGTCTTCATTTGTTATGACCACAACATCCCCACTTTTATTTTTATTTTATAACCAAATTAAAAGGGATTCCTATCAAAATTTTATCTCTAATGCTTAATCTACTACCATTGTGACTCCATTGTATATTCTTTAACTACCTATGGGGTTAGAGGTTTGGATATTTAATGGTTTCTTATCATTGAAGAGGTTTTTATTGCTTTGTATCTCTTTGTTGATTGCACATTCTTTTTGTTTTTATTTAGTAGGTATTTGTTTCCTAATTCTCCTTCTATCCTTTAACATGATCCTTGTAAATAGTACTTTGCAACTCTTTTACCTATTGATTATGTTCATTGACTCTTTCAAGATAATGTTTTATTGATATTTAATTCCTATTTTGGTATGATGGCTTCATGATTTATATTTTAACTCGGTTTGAAGTGGTGTTATTGAATTCATGAAGGTACAAGTTTTCTCAAAGTGGGTCTAAGATTTGCCACAAATGAGTCAAAACAAGAAGGTATTGATACATTGTATGGATGAGGAAATGATGTTGTTCTTATAGTGTGATGATGATGTTAAGGACTCCTAAGGTAAAGAATGAGTATCCTAGGATAACCTCTCTAATCCCTCATCTATCCCTCTATATCAAACCTAGGTAACATTTCATTAAATCTCTTAGGACTATTCATGGTATTAATTGACCTTTCGAATTTAAGGTTTGATCATTCTTTTTTTCTTTTAATGATTATTGATGCCATTAGTAGGAGGTGTAGGAAATGTAAATCTCAATCTTATACGAATTTATTAATCCAATATAATAATATTCTGGTACATGTTGATGATTAACTTTTATTTCACCCTTCTTCTCATCTCTCATTTTGCAATAAATTTGGAAAGATGTGCTCTCACTAGGTTAAATGTCATTTCATTAACTTGATTTGAATGTATTGTTAATCATATTTTATTACAAGTTTTAGTTCTCTATATTTCACCTTGTGTTATGGGAAAAAAAATCACAAGGATGTCACTGAATAGATCAGTAAGATATCCCTAGGATCAACCTAGTTATCCTAGATAGGAGGGAGTAGACTTATTATTGGATTCCTAGAAACAAGCAATATAATCACATACAAAGAGATAAGTATATAGCTTACCTTTTCATGAAGGTTGTCCTTAGCATCTCCTGACCGTTGTAGTCCTAAAGTTACAACTCCAGCCTCTACAACCTACTTTCTACATACCAAAGACAAGACACAACCACTCTACTTGATTCCCAATGTTAGGATCCTAGATCTAGCTTGAATCTAATATGATCTATAATCTACAAGATCATATCTGAATATTTATACATCAATTGAAAAATATTCAAAGGGGGGAAACCAAATAATCTATTGATTGTAAATAAGAACTTACATCCAGATAGAATACCTCAAGTTTTGATGTAGGCTCCTTCAATATACTTTCTCCTTGCTTCTCCTTATAGCTCCTTGGTCATTCTAGGCTCCAATGACTTCTGGCTAAAAAATTCTATAGTTTGGCATCATAACCTTTTTATTCAATTATTCCCCTTTCTTTTCCAAGGCTTTCCTTTGTTATATAACTATTGGAGGAGAATAAGGAGAGGCTTCTATATATTATAGAGAACACTATAAAATCAAATGATGTGAGTTCCTAGGCTATTAACACTGAGATTCAACTCATCTCTCACCCCTCCCCTCGTAACTCACTTTTTTTAGAAGTTTGGCAGTGCCTCGCTTGTTGAGCCACTTTTGTTTAGCGAGGCCTATATTGTTGCATGCTAGGTGTCATGCAAGGCCCTCCAAAAATGCTTTGGAAAAGGTCAAACCTTAGGTAAAATTTACATTAAGTCTTCTATCCACTAATGGCTTCCTATATAACCTATAGGGTGGAAATTAAGGCTATACAAAATTCCCCCCAATGTGTTAGTTCAGGAAAGGAGTGGATGGAAAAAATACATTACAATAATTTCCATGTGAAGAAGCGTAGGAGAGAGAAAAGGATCTTCAAAAACCAAAGAAGTCCTACAATCAAAAACTGAGGATGAGCATATATAGACCAATCCCCTAGGTAGACATAATCAGAATCAAAATTAGCATGGTTTCCAAACAATACACTATGGATCCATGAAATGAAGTGCTAGACCATGGGCATGAAAGGATACAATGGATCCATGTCATTAATAATACTGTAGCCACAAGAAAATACAATGTGGATCTATGTCATGAACTCAATCATATCCACCAACAAATACAATGTGGATCTATGTCAAGAACATAATCATAGCCACCAAAAGATAAATGTGGATCTATGACACATCATATAGATGTTAGGAAGACAATGATCATTGGGGAGAGTTCCCCCAAAGTCTTCATATACAAGTGAGATATTCCATCACAACATGGGAGGGGATGTTGTGAATGAAGAATGTGTCCCTGAACCAAGGGTATTCATCATAAACCCCAATGGAATGATTCTACATCATGAAAATAGATTAACTAATGTTGAGCATGGTAGAAACCACACGATTACTGGTTATTGAGGTATACCATTAATATATGCAAGGGGACCCACTGATGATGAATATGGACCGCAAGGTACCTACTACAATCTAGCGAGTGTGAATAGAGGATCTGATATCTAACACTCATAGAATCAATCGATTAGTAGTAAATGAAGGAAGCCCACTATTGATCATAAAAAGGCCTACCACTAATGAATGCAAGCTCCAAGGCACTACATGGTTTCTAGATCCCTAGCCAAGATAATGTACTAAAGTCGATAAGAAGAGATTTGTCTAAGGAGGTCCTTGACGTATCCCCCATCAATCGACACAAAAAATACACTGAGAGATGATGTGAAGAGAGAGTATCACAAAGTAAAACTGGCATAGGGATGGCTGACTGGGAAAGTCAACAAAACAAAAAATGGTCGACTCAGGATTAAACTTCCCTTGAACATATAGCATGACACAATGGTGAATTGGAGGCAAGACACAAGAGTTGTATGAATATAGTGCAACAATGCAGAAGGAATTGAAGCACTCTCCATGATGACTGGAAGAGTAGCCAATCATAGGATCATCTTTGACTCATATTACTAGGATGGCTCCTAGGAAAGTTAAAACCCAACTGTATGATGAGGAATCAAACAAGTGTTATAAAAACAGGACCACAGAGAAATAAAATAAAACAAATGCGAAAATAAAACACAAAAGATACATAATTAAATGTAGACACAAATATACATGTTTCACCCAGTGTGGGATACGTCCACCAGAGAAATTGCCAGGTCCTTACTTTATTATTATCCATCAAATGAAGGGATACAACCTACAACACACCCACTATAACTTCCTCTTCTTTCTCTCATGGTATCCTCTCTCAAAATAC
The DNA here is from genome assembly GCA_009831015.1 of Picea engelmannii. Lineage (NCBI taxonomy): Eukaryota > Viridiplantae > Streptophyta > Pinopsida > Pinales > Pinaceae > Picea > Picea engelmannii. The sequence continues at coordinate 135,713 of ML778561.1, read as the reverse complement.
AATATCGCAATGATACATGGCCGCAATACAATTCCCTCATAAAAGAGGGTTTCCTTATAGGGAAAAAAACCCTAACATAATTTCTATCATCAGATCTACGACCTTATAATGAACGATCCAGATTTACTATGAAATTACAATATACATTTACAAGGTAATTTTTCTTTTGAGGGCTTCTCCCCCGAATCCTCGTTGGCCCCCAGACCCCCTAGCCAAGGGGATGAGCCCCTCGGACCCCATAGGGGGGAAATACCCCCCATGCAATCCCCCCACATGGAGGGGTGTACAATCTTCATGGGGTATAAACACAACTAAAAAAAAAGACCTCTGAATCAGGAACATAATTAGGCTCCACAATCAACAATCTCCCACTTGGAGACTAATCACAAAATCTCCACCACTTTTTTACTTTATAGACTATGATCCACCTCGGACCTAGAAAATTTCTCACCTTCACATTCATTCTTGAAGACCAACTAAAACTAAGAAGGAACTCAATTTCTCTCTAGTTACTCTCTTTTTTAACATGTTTGCATGATTCTTTCTAGTGTGTATCTTTTCCAACTTCAAATTTCCATATTCCAAGATGGATCGTATGAAATGGTACTTGAGATGTATATGATTAGTCTTTGAATGGAAGGATTAGTTATTTTGAATATGAATGGCACTCTCATTGTCACAGTACAACCTACTATTCTTTTGCTTCTTTCCCAATTCCTCCATAAACCTCTCTAACCAAATCATCTCTTTACTAGCCTCTGTCGCAGCAACATACTTTGCCTCTTTTGTTGAAAGTGAAAAAACCTTTTGCAGTTTCAAAATCCACCAATGGTAAAAACATACCCTGTGGTGCTCCTCCTGCTATATTTATCACTTTCCATATCTGAATCAACATATCCTTGTAGAATAGTGTATGATACTCCAAAACATAATGCATGAGTAGCAGTACCTTTCAAATACCCGAGAATCCACTTTACTTCCTCCCAATGTTCTTTACCTGGATTTTTCATATACCTACTCACAACTCCCACTGCATGTGCAATATATGGTCTTGTACAAACCATTGCATACATCAAGCTACCAACTGTTGATGAATACGGGACCCTGGACATGTATTTTATCTCCTCCTATGTCTTGGGACACATTTCTTTGGTTAATTTTAAATGGATGTCCAAAGGTGTACTATTTGGTTTTTCATTTTGCATTCTAAACCTCTCCAACACCTTCTCTATGTACTCACCCTGAGACAATGTCAAATTATGATTTTTCTTGTCTCTTGTTGTTCTCATACCTAGGATTTTATTTGCAGCACCCAAATCCTACATTGGAAATGAATTAGCTAATTTTCTTAAGAACATTTATATCTTGCATATTAGACCCTGCAACAAGCATGCCATCTACATACAATAGCAAGATAATATAGCTTCCATTTTCTAGCCTTTTAAAATAAACACAATGATCAAAATGACATCTACTAAAACTGTGTTCTGTCATAAATATGTCAAACTTCAAATACCACTTCCTTGGAGCTTTCTTTAGGCCATACAAGCTCTTCTTCAAATTGCATACCAAATGTTCCTTCCCTTTGACCTCATACCCCTGTGGCAACTGCATATAAATCTCTTCCTCCAAATCCCCATGGAGAAAAGTTGTTTTTACGTCTAACTGCTCAAGATGAAAATATTCTATTTCCACAAGACTTAAAATATTCCTAATTGAAGTCATATTAACAACATGAGAGAATATTTCATCAAAATCTATACATTTCTTTTGTGCAAACCCCTTTGCAACAAGTCTAGCCTTGTACTGCTTTTTTCATCCATCTTCTTCCTTCAACTTGTAAACCCATTTATTTTGCAATGCTCTTTTTCCTGCAAGAAACTGAACCAAGTCCCAAGTCTATTTATTTACCAAGGAATCCATTTCCTCTTTCATGCCTTGCTCCCACTTCTTTTTAGTTTCTTACTGCATTGCCTCTTCATAACTTTCTAGTTCACCAGAATAAATCAACAATAAATAATACAATGGAGGAGAGTATCGTTTAGGGATATACTTAACATGGTAGATATTATAAAAACACTTGCAGGAGTTTGAGGTACATGTTTCTCTTTTTGTTGTACATTTTGATTTTCAGATACCTTTGGAATTTATTTTTCAATGATCTCATCAAGCACTGTGTATTCTGGTTTTTCTTTTTCTTGTTTCTTTCCCTGCAATTGATCTTTGTACATGACCTTCTCATTGAATATGACATCTCTACTTGTAATGATTTTTTGATTTTCATAATCCCATAAGGAATAACCAAAATCATTAACAAAATATCCAATAAAGGTACACTTCTTGGATTTTGCCTCAACCTTTGTTCTATTTTCTTTATCAATATGGACAAATGCTTCACAATCGAAAGTCTTCAAAAAAGAATAATTTACCCTTTTACCTGTCCATGCCTCCTCTGGAATTCCACCATCCAAAGAGATTGAAGGTCCTTTGTTTATTAAGTAAACATCAGTATTTACAACATCTGTCTAAAACTGTAAGGGAAACCCATAATGCAATCTCATACTCCTTGCACACTCCATGAGTTCCATGCTTATCCTTTCTGACACTCCATTTTCTTGTGGTGTTCCTGGCATTATTTTCTCTCTACGAATCCCATGGTATGAATAGTAATAATCAAACCCCTTGATGCAATATTCACCTCCATTGTCTGATTTAAGACACTTCAACCTTTTTCCTATATCATTCTCAACTAAAGCTTTCCATTTCTTAAAAGCATCAAAAACATCATATTTTTGTCGAATGTAGTAAAAATAGTTTTTTATAGTTGCATCATCAATAAAAGTAACATAATAAAGATAACCACCAAGAGATGATACCTGAGTTGGTCCCCATACATCTATATGAAAAAGCTCTAACCTTTCACTCTTATTTTCTTTTCCAACTCTGAGAAGTATGATTGTCTTATGTTTTCCATAAAAACAATGCTCACATAAATCCAAATCAATTTGTTTAAGATCTGGAGAAAACAATTCTTTTGTGAAGTATCTACATCTCCTTCTCACTCATGTGTCCAAGCCTATGATTCCATAGTGATGTATCCACTCCTGTAGAAGCTAAAGAGATAAAAGAGTTAGTGTTACTACTACATAAATACAATGTACCTACCTTCTCTCTTGCTATCACCAGTGATCCTTTGGTGACCTTCCATGCCTTATCTGTAAATATATATATACAACCTTCACTTTCCAATTGCCATGTTGAAATCAAAATTTTCCTTAGATTTGGAACATGCATTACCTATTTCAAAAACCATTTGTTTCCATTCTTTTTTTTATTTGTACCTTTCCCATTCCAACAATTTTTCATGGTGGATCATCACCCAAATGAACTTGTCCAAAATCACCTTGAACATAATATAGAAAATGGTTCCTATAGGGTGTGGCATGAAATAAAGACCCTTAACATACTACCCAAGACTTAGAAATATTATCTATAGAAAGAATCAAATCATCTTGTAGCACATCACTTGTTACATTTGCTTCTTGACTTTTCTCTTGTTGTCCATATCATTGTTTTTTTGGAGCTCTGTAGTATTTCTTCAAATGTATTTTCATCCCACAATTATAGCACTCTATCTTTCCTAGTCTAGATTTGGATCTGCCCTTCCAGGAATTCCACAGTTCCCTGATCCCTTCCCTCTATCATTTTGTATCCCCCTGTTCTCCATGTTTAACGCATTACCTGATGTCTCACCTATGTTTTTCGTCACATTTCCTCACTAAGGGTAACACCAAAAACATCATCAAATTTTAGCGTGTTTGAACTAGAGACATAGTTACTTACAGTCATGACCAAGCCATTCCATATTTATGGCAATGAGAACATGATTGCAGGAGCCCTAACCTCATCAACAAAGTCCAATTTTACAGAACTTAGTTGATTAGTAACCATATTAAATTCATTTAAAAGATATGAAATAGACCCACCTTCTAACATCTTCATATTAAATAATATTTTCATTAGAAATACCTTTTTGGGCACTGAGGGTTTTTCATACAGTTTATCCAATGCGTCCATCTTATACTTCATTTTTTTTTTTTTGAAATATTGAAAGCTACCAACACTTTCAGGCTCAACTGTATCGTTCCTAGTGCCTTTCTTTCAAGAAAATCCCATTCTTCATCCTTCATGGTTGTCGAATTCTTTTCTATTCCACCCAATGGTAGGAATATATCCTTCTGATACAAAAAAATATTCCATCTGCATCTTCTATAACTGGTAGTTTTGGCCATTAAATTTCTCGACCCTAAACTTTCCATCTTCCACCATTGCTCCCACTTGAACCAGGAACCCCATTTTCCTGCGAGTTACCTTTCACTCTAATACCAATGGTTATAAAAACAGGATCATGGAGAAATAAAATAAAAAATGCGGAAATAAAACACATAAAATACACAATAAAATAGATACACAAATATACATGGTTCACCCAGTGTGGGCTATGTCCACCATAGAAATTGCCAAGTCCTTCCTTTGTTATTATCCATTGAATGAAGGGATACAAACTACAACACACTCCCTATAAATTCCTCTTCTTTCTCTCACACTCTCCTCTCTCACAATACAATATTCACAATGATACACAACCACAATACAATTCCCTCATAAAACAGGGTTGCCTTATAGGGAAAAAACCCCTAACATAAATTCTACCATCAGATGGACAAACTTACAATGAATGGTCTAGATTTACTATGAAATTAAAATATATATTTACAAGGAAATTTTTCCTTAAGGGGATTCTCCTCCGAATCCATGTTGGCTCCCGCACCCCCAAACTGGGGGGATGAGCCCCCTGTACCTTGCAAGGGGGAAATAACACCATGAAACCCCCCTACATGGAGGGGTGTATAGTCTTCACGAGGTATAAAAATAGATGAAAACAAAGAGCTCTGAAACAGGAAGAAAATAAGGCTCCACAACCAACAACAGGTGCCATGTTTAAGGGCGACTCGATTGATGCTGCCATTTTGTGAATAGACCAATGGTGAAAAACCCCCACCTTTTTTTTTGTATTTTCCATCTCCTTCATGGTTTAATGATAAAGAAAGAATGAAACAAGTATGCTCAGTTTCCTTCATGGTTTAATGAGCATGAAAGCGTTATCCAAGTAAGATCGATGTTATTTTTCATAAATTTAGTACCCCAAGCTCGAAAATGTATAAAACAATGCAAGGGAGAACTCTTCTAAACCAGGTGGAATAGAGTATTCATTTTTCATAAGTAGTCCATCTAGCTCGTAAAATGGTTAAAATTATACTAAATAGACATCCTTTCAAACCATTTAATGAATGTGAAAGAAAACAAACTCACTCGACAATCTTTTCATGTTTAAACAGTTTGAAAAGAGATTAAAGGAGACTCATTGGGAGAGATCGACTGGCTTAACAATATGTTCCTATGTTCCAAAACAAAGTTACTGACTTAACGAGAACTATGACCTCAAAACGAGAAATCTCTCCCAAAAAACCCATATTTTTTTATAAAAACTATGAAAATCAACCTCCAAATCAAAAAGTGGTACTACCCGTAGCACCCTTTTTTCAAACGGGGCCAAAATTACAACATTTTTCAAGCATGGTCTTCAAAACTCAAACAGTAGATCAAAAAAACCTTAAAATTAACACCTAAATAAAACAAGTGATGCTAAAAAAAGTTTTTTTTTTCTAAACATTAAAATTATGGCTCATTATGACCTAATTGAAACCGTGGTTTTGACAATAGATCCCTATGCAAAAAAAAAAAATGAATACAAAATGGTCACTTAAAATTTATTTACTACTTTTTTTTTCTTAAATTTACATTGAAAAATAAATAAATAAAAAGGAGAAAATCTTCCCAATTTTATTTTTTAAATGAAGAAAAAAACACATTCAAACAAATATATTCAAACCCCAAATTAAAAAAAATAATAATAATTAAAAAAATGATAGAAAAAAAAATAAAAAGAAATAAATAAAAATTTAAAATTTCCCCAAAACAATAATCTAATATATGTAATTCATTTTTAAGGTCACGGCCAAGCCAGACACCAAAATGGTGGATGAGAACCCTTGATTGTGGGACAAGGGACCCCCTCCGCCCAACGATTTGACTGGTAAAGTCAACGAAGGTATGCATACCCCTACCCCCCTCTGGATTTGAACTTGTGACCTCTTAAAAGGAAACACATGTTCTTAACCATTAGGCCCACTCAAGATATATATATATATATATATTATATATAAAAAGCATATGTATATGATGGGGATGGTCGGTGGGTGATGCCAGGCATCGCCACAGGCCCCCTGCAGTCTAGGTCATGGTCTCATCGCATCAGTTGTCTATCGGTTAGAGGGTCACGGGGGAGATGTTGGGCATCACCCCAGCCCCCCTCCCGTGGGCCAAGTCATGGTTCCGTGGCCCATAAGACCACGACCTAAAATGCATAGGGGAGAGGGGTTGGGGTGATGCTCGACATTGCCCTCGCGA
>ML778561.1:98950-129121 GCA_009831015.1 Picea engelmannii | reverse complement strand
TTTTTTTTAATTCCTCATTTTCTCTTAGGTTTTGTATATATATTTTTTGTTTTTTGTTCTTTTGCCCTTTATTTATTTATTTATTTTTATTATTATTAATTTCATTTTTTTTTCTTTTTCTTAGTTTTTTTTAGTTTTTAATTTATCAAAAAAATTTCAAATTATAATTTTTTGCTAAATATTCAAAAATAGTGTTATTTAACTACAATAATTTTTTATGTATTGAAGTAAAGGTAAGAAATATGTTAAAAAATATGTTTTCCACTATATTTTAAAAGTATGGAACCATAAATTAATTAAGTAGACACAATTATATGAAAAATCTTAATTCAAAAAAGTAAATGGTAAAAACTATTTTTAAGATTGAAAGAAGCATGGAAAAATGAATAAAAACATTGCTGAAACAAAATTGAAAATTTTGAAAATAGATGAAAAATAAGCATTTAAAAAAATAATGTGGAAACATTATGGATCAGAAAATTTAAAATATCAAAATACCACCTAAAAAGGGAGGGGGGTGCTACTAGTAGCACCATTTTTAAAAATGGGGTAAAAAATGTGACCACCCCAAAAAATGAGAACTCAATAGAGTTCTCGTTATGTTGCTAACTATGTTCCAAGCGCGTGGAACCGACCTAAGTTATGACGAATGCAAATGCTACTAGAAAGTGAGCTCCACTCTTAGTAGTTGTTCTCTCCCTAGGTGGGTATATGCAAATCAGAGACCAAACAATGCAAGAAGCATATGGTCAAGGCTATTTCTTAGCGGTAGGCAGGATATGGGAAACATCAGTGCAGCGACAAGAGGCATGAAATGAGAAACAAATGCATAGGTGACCATTAAGCAATAGAAAGTTTTTGGGAACCCCCACAGGATATGTCCAGAATAAAAGAGAAGAGAGGAGAATGAGGCTCAATCTTAGAGTCACTGCGGGGCTAAACGAGGGATCCCAGGCCTATAGGAAAATCACAACATGGGCACCAAATGGAATTATGGGTGCTAACTATGGTTCCCATAAAGGGTAGGAACTATCGAACCAGTTATGATGTGAAAAACAATGGTGAATGTCGCAATTGGCTGGATTGGGACCTAAAGCATCATGATGGTACAACAGACGTTTAATAATGAAAAACATGAAAGGCAAGGAAAAACCTATCCCTATATGTCAATTTAGAATAACATACCTCAAGTGTAGTGGAAGTGGCCATCTTCATGAAAAATACTTGGAATCCTGTTAAAACACATGAAAACTACAATCCCAAGGGTAATTAGTGAAAATGGAATAATAATAAAATGAGCTCTTAATAAAGTGAAAAACCCACTTTTGGTATCTCTTAGTAAAAAATGAATATTTTATTCCCAAAAAATTTATAAAAGGGAGAACTTAGCTTGGAGAAGTTTCATTCTTCACTTTGCAAGGAGAGAGTGTGGAGAGATTGAGGATAAGCCCTCATCCAAGAGGATGTTTGTGTAGCTCGGTGTGGAGATCTTTGTCAACCATTCATTTAGCATAATCCAGATCACGGGGTCGAGGGTCGACCATAGTTTTAGGTTGCCTCAGAGGTTGCATAGGCCGTGTCATGAAGGGCCTCATGTGACAGGCTGAGGTTATCACGTAGGGCCCTGCGTGATGCTTTGAGGGCATCCCGCAAGGCTAAGAAAAGTTTTGGGCATTTCGCTCGAGAACTCAAGAATTAGGATTTAAGGGAGGGACCCAGATTTAGAGTGACATTGTGGATAATACATATATATTGTTATTGGATACAGAAAACAAAGGGAAGATGATCGATTGGAAGGAAAGGAAAAATGAGGCATATGACTATGCTTCCCAAGGGGACCAAATGACCCTAGAATCCGTTCGGTAATGTGATATGTTAAAGTTTTTTGTTTTCCTATGTTGAGCTCCATGGAGTTTCTATTAGACCAATTGGTTTGATATTAGGAGCCGGATCAAGAGTTTTTTATATTCCAGGGTAAGTTCCTGCTGTTAGAAATAGATGACATCAATTTTTCCATGGGGATATCTCATCGAGGTATACTATGGTGTGTGGGGTACACACCAGGAGGGGACGGTCATTCTATTACCATCTATATCAAGGAATATTGTCATGTTGGTGCTCATAATATGAGTGGCCAAATTCCAATATGAGATATCAAGGATATTTCGTTGAAGACCATTTTATTTTTCACTACTTGGGATTAAGGTTTGACGACTCCTCATTTAGTTTTGAGTCCAACATGCTGGTGGCTCTCATGTTCTTAAATAAAATGGTTTTTAACTAGGGTGAGGGAGTGTTGTTAAACATGAAGAGTTAAATGATCCAGTGAAAATAGGGTGGGAAGAAGCAGTTTGGGTATGGATCCCTTCTTGTGACCATCTCCATGGAGAGAGTGCCTCATCTAGCTGTGCAGATAGCACCTAGACAGGAAGGACCAATAGAACCATAGATGGTATTCTGGGCAGAGTACATGGGAAGGATACGGGGTTGGGGGGGACATCAAGACCATTATGGTGTTGGTTTTACAATATGGTGACGACACTAGATTGGGAGCATATAGGATTTTCTATATGCATAAATGGATTTTCAGAAAGACCCAAAGTTTTCGTTGCCCTCAAGTGAGGCATGGGGCCCCACAGGTAAATGTATTTTTGGAATTTTGTCATATTTTCATTTTTTATTTTTTTGGGATTTTAGTATATTACATTTTTTTGTTGGGTGCATACTGACACAAGATTATACTTTGCATATGTAGGTTCGAAACATCTAGAGGGGTGGGGCCAAGGCTGCCACAAGGATTCATCAAGAGGGGCGAGAGGTGGAAGTGGTGAGGAACTACAACGTGTATGACAAATTTTGTAGGGGATTACCACATTGGGAGTCCTTGTGAAACTAGAGCATGATGTGCCCCAACACATGAGGTGACATAGCAATATTCAAGATAATTGAAATAACGTTCAAGAAGACACTCCCTTAAGTACTTATGAAAAAGTTAGAGATGTCTGACACTATATGTGCAGTTCAACTGTGAGACCATGAGCTAATAGTATAATATAATGATAAGATTGTGAATTCCAAGGGTAGGTGCTTTAGAAAACATTTCAATGATGGAACTATATTATGCAATATTATTGGTTGTAGGTCCAAGGTAGACACCTCCTGAACTCACAAGCTCATCAGTGGGTGATAAGATCACCCAAGAGGCGGAAGCAATTTTTTGGGTACTACGACTAGCACCATCAGCGTATCCCACATAGACTGAGGTGGACAATGACATCTACAAATCAAGAAGAAAGAATGATAAGAAACTAAATGAGACAATTAACATGCGTATAAAAGAAAAAACACTCCACTCCAAAACTAAACTAAAACACACTTATGTACAAAGTATCCGGTGGACAAAAGGCCAAAGCATAATACTTTTTGAGGTAGAGCCCATTGCAGGGATCTGAAAGAGGATTCCTATCACATTCTACAAGCTCGTAGTCCCCTCATTTTAGGACATGTATAACAGTGTAAGGACCATGCCAATGGGGTTCAAATTTACCTACTCCCTAGTGGAGTTGAAAATCTATTATGGGAAAAAATCTCACATGGATCTCACTAAATAGATCAGTAAGATTTCCCTAGGATCAACCTAGTTATCCTAGACATGAGGGGGTAGAATTCCTATTGGATTCCTATTAAAAAAAAAAATCACATACAAAGAGCTAAGTACATGGCTTACCTTTTCCTAAAGGTTGTCCTCGGTGTTTCTTGGTTGTTGCAATATTGAAGTTCCAGCTCCATCCCCTATAACCCGCTTCCTGGACACCAAAGATAAGATAACACCAATCTAATTTATTCCCAATGTTAGGATCCTAGATCTAGCTTGAATCTAATCTAATATGTAATCTACAAGATCAAATCTGAACATTTATACATCAATTGAAAAATATTCAAAAGGGGAAAACAAAATAATATATTGATTGTAAATAAGAACTTACATCAAGATAGCATACCTCAAGTGTTGATGTAGGATCCTTCAATCTCCTTGCTCCTTGCTTCTCCTTACAGTTCCTTGGTCATGCTAGGCTCCAATGACTTCTAGCTGAATAATTTTCCAGTTGGGAAGAATAACCTTGCTATTCAATTCTTCCCCTTTCTTTTCCAAGTATTTCCGTTGTTATATAGATCTTTGAGGAGGCTTAGCAGAGGCTTCTAGATATTCTAGAGGACACTAGAAACTCGAATGATGTGAGTTCCTAGGATATTACCACAAATATCCAACTCATCTCTCACCCCTCGCCTCGTAACTCCCCTTTTCTAGAAGTTTGGAAGTCCCTCACTTGTTGATACATTATTGTCTAGTGAGGCCTCTCTTGTTGCATGCTAGGTGTCATGTGAGATAATGAGATGAGATCAATTAGATATATCATAGACTGCCAAAAGGGCAGAGGTGGAAATTCATATTTCCAGGAGGCCAATGAGCAAAGATCAGTGAGGGATCTCGAAGAATTCTAGGAGGGCAGGACAAAAGTTTCAAGTTGCCAGGTGGGCACAGATGAAGTGAGACTATCTGAAAGTCTCAGGAACTTGAAAGTGAGTTCAGATGACATAGGAACGATGAAAGAGGAGGAGGATCAAAGATGTGTCCTGATCATTGGGGGAATCAAAATATTCCTGCAACATATCCCAACAGAGGCCAGTGCATGTACTGCACATGAGGAGGTGATGCAACAAGCATCTGAGGAAGAGGCCATGGGGCCAAACGTTTTTGAATCTAACAATTTGTGTATTGTAGATGTAACAAATTGGAGACAACCAACAATGACTATCATAAAAGAGGAGAATGAGCACACATTAAAATATTCCCAATAGATGAGAGAAGAAGAAGAGAATTCGACCAAATTGTTTGAATTGTTTTTTGAAGGAGATGAATAGGATATCTAAGATAAGTCAAGGAGAGAAAATACTCATGAACATGGGATAAGTGTTGGTATTTCATTTATGTAGCTCATCCAACACTTAGCTTTTTTTCTAACTCCCTGCCTCTATGTACCTTCCACCATGGTAGTACATGTCACCCACCTCCATGTCATCTAACACGTGGCCCCCCACATCATTCTAACATCAGCGTACAGAAAAATACCAATTTTTTTCCAATTTCTCCTATTTTCCAAAATTCCAAAAATGCTCAAATTCACCTAAAAATGGAATTCCTTCTTGGACCATCATTAGAGCTTTGTGACTAATATTAATATAACCAATTCAATCCCTATATGTATACATGTGTACACTATTTTCAAATTCGACTCTTTCACTTCGAATTTTCCATTATTTAGTTGTAGGAAATTGAGGCTTTTGCCCAATTTCATTCCATTTCACCATGGTTGATCTGCAACCATTAAACTTATTTGATTTCATTCAGTCGAACATATCCTTATGTTGACTTAAAATTCGACCAATTTCAAGTCCATTTTTTCTTGGACAAAGATTAAAGTCTACAAAAACTCATTCTTGGACCAAATTTCCCAAATTCCTCATGAATTTAATAACATAAATTGGGGCTTCAACCTAATTTCGGTCAAATTCTCTCGATTTCACCATAGAAACACCGTAAGAAAATTTGTTAATTTTTTTTCAAATGAACTCTTCCTGATATTATTTCAAACAAATCACTTGCAAACTCTATAACTTCACTTCTATGCTCTGGTAAATGGCCCATGCAAGCTCAGTGTTGAAATATGGATTTTGATACCACTTTGTAATGTACCCAGCCACCATGGCTGGGCCATGTCACACAAGACATATCTCTTTATCAACTATAATATAACTTTGTATTTCCCCCATTACCTACATCTCAACAAAAAAAATTATTTGATACCAATTTTAACATCCCCATTATCAGGGACTAAAAACAAATTCTCTTGTAACGTTCCCAGCCTTGATCTGGTCCATGCCACATGGAATTAACAATTATGATATCATTACATTAAATAATGAATTGTTCATTTGAACAGAGTTAAGCAGAATTAATAACAACATGCCTGCAACAATAAAAATTCATATATAGAATTTAACAATAGGAAATTCTATGACAAAAACTCATAATTTCACACACACAATAATTGAAATAAGTACACGAATGACACTTATCTCAATAATTAAACACCAAATACATGCAGACCTTCTACGTTCCTCCCATCCTTAGACCACATTGCTCATAAATCTCAGCAGTGGGTCACCCCCGATATGGGGTTAAATTCCACCAGGGTAAAGGGTTTCTAACCTAAGATAAGGTATATTTAACAACATATAAAATCATACACATGTGCATATTCAAACTAGCATCCTATAGTCTCTCATTCCCCACATGCATGTCCCACCCAGAAAGTGTTCCCCTTTTCTGCTCTATAGTGTTTCAGTTGTCGCACTTCCCTTCCGAGTCTTCAACAACAAGTCGAACAAGAAGTCTCAGAGCCCTTTATTTGTAGTTTGGAAACTTGGGAAATCAATTCCCAGTAGTTCTCTCACCTAGAGATAATGATCACAGTCCTGAAAACCCGTGTATTCCATTCCACGATCATGATAACCTACTTCTTCAATCCAACTCTTGATCTAACCAGTGCAGGTACAATTTCCTCATTATAGTCCAGTACCATAAGGTGTGATTCACAACTACCTCTATGGAGGAATAATGCCTCCTTTGCACTGTGTCCCCAAACATATATATGCATGTGTCTTTTAAGGCATTTGGAACCCAAGTGACTCCCTTGTACCTACTTTAGAACTTAGGATATATTCATATCCATTAATTTATCTTTAAGGAACACTAATATAACATTCCATTTGGATTAATCCCCCTATCTTATCCCCTTCCTAGACTCTTATCCCCCCCTTTCCATTTCTAGTGGATTTTATCCCCCTATACTCATTTGTGGGTCGATCTGCAACAATGATGTACTTTATTAATAATATAAGTGTTTACATATTACAAATATAGGCTCATTGGCCTTTATCATCTAGGATCTCTGGCCTAATAACCACATAAGCACCCTGGCCCAAAATATCCTGGCTCACAAGGCTATATGTTCATTTACATTTAAATGTACAATTAGGGTTAGACCTAGGGGTATTACAATTATCCCCATCTATTGGAGTGACAACTCATGCATTGTACTTGATGATTACCATGAGTAAAAGTTATAAAACCCTAACCCTAACTTCCTCACTCACTCACCAAAAGTGGTATTGAACGCCCACCTTCAGCGTTAGAGTTTTCCCTCCTTAGCACACATCTCACATCCATTTTGGGGAAATTATATATTGTTAAATAATATCCATTATCGATCTATCTACTACCAAAGTTCTCCAAAGAATCTACAATGGGTTATTTATAAACTATGCTCATTTTTCCTCATTGGCACATGCTCCAGCATGTCCATTTGGATAATTGTATGATACAAATGTTGAGTACAAAGAGAGGGAGATGAATGATTGGTCCATTAAATAATGGAACAAATAAGTTAATAATGCGCACCTTTGCCACTCCTATCCATTAAATAATAATCGATTATTGCATGAGTTCGAAAATAATTGATTATTGCAAGGTTTAATGGGCCACCAACTCATGTGTTGAGAAATAATCCATCCAAAAGGATTATGGAATGGAGAAAGAATAAAAGAGAAAATAAAATTAATCCCATTGAATATTTCTTCTCCAACAAAGAAAACATATGAGCCTTTGTCATGTGAAAATTCTAATGAAACATATATCATTTTAAACTTTGTGCCCAACTTTTGTTACGAAGTTTTATTCTCAATTCTATGCCCTAAAGGAGGTGTTTTGTGTGAATTGTCGATTGGTTGATTGAGGAGATTATCCAAGAACAAACCAAGGTCCCCCTTTATCATTTGTTTCCACCTAATTATATAAGGGTGGAATTACTAGTCTAGAAAGATCAAAGAAGTGAGTGTTTGATTACTAAGAGGGGGGGGGAATCAGTAATAGATAAATTAAATCCTTTTTAACCATAGAATTCAAGTGCTATATCAATGTAGCATTATCATCCAATAGTTGAAGAGTAAATAAACAATGAACAAATGATGAATCATACACATACACAATACACTCGTGTTTTTACGTGGAAACCCAAAGCGGGAGAAAACCACATAATTCTTTGTTTATATGTATTTAAGAAATACATTCATTGGAAGCACCAACTTCCTTAATTTTCTATATGCAACTAGAAGGAGGCTCCAATCCCCTAGTTTCTTAGGATACAACCTGAGGAAGCTCCAACTCCCTAATTCTCTGGCTACAACTAGAAGGAGGATACAACCCACTATGTTCTTTGACTACAACTGAAAGGTGGCTACAACAACATGTCCTTGCCCCGTCCAACCACCCTAACATATAAGTATAATTATGGAACCACTTTCACACTATCAATGTGAGATATACTGTTGTAAACTTAAACCAATCAACCTACACCAAACAACCTGTAATCAACATGTACCATAAACAAGTGTATCAACCATGCACCAACCTATACCATCAACGAGTGCATAAACCATGCACCAAATATGTACCAATCATCCATCAAATACACATAAACTATGACTCATCAAGATGTACCAACATCATCAACTATACACCTCATGTATGTGCCAACTCATCCAGTACTTCTCTCAACCATGTACCTCAACCAAAATCCCTCATCAATTTCATCATCCAAATCTGATTCGTAATTCTATAATAGACTTGGTGTATATGATCACATACTTGCAAACCTTCCTTAACTTTAACAACAAGAGAATAACATTTTCATCAAACTTTACTTTAGTCTCACATGACTAATTTTGGATTAGTCAACAAACCTAACTTGAAATAATCATAACTATGTATCTGTAATGAATAAATATTTGAAAATAGTACACAATGTTCTTCAGTGTCTTTTATGGAATTCCTCCATGTTTCACTGCTTGGAACCTCTCAGAAAAGGAGTTATAGAAAAAATGGCATACCTTGTTGAATTATGTCTTATTCTAAAGAGCAAGATTGTAGAGCATGCCCCGCAAAATATATTTGTTGTACAGATCTAAAAATGGTGCAAAGAATACTAAAGAATGTAATCTAACCAATACATTTGGTCTTACTGAATTTGGATCTGTTATGAAGACGTTATGATGTTTTTACCAGAAAAACTTGTTTTAGACTAGTTTCAGGACTAGCCACAAACCCTATTTTCCACAGAGTGTAACTCCAAATTTATAATGACCCACAAGCTGAAATTGTTATCACAACTACTTGGATATGTTTCCTCAATGGAATCCATATTTAACGGTCTAAATCATTCTATACAAAAATTTATTGAGAAAATGGTTAGATGACCTGCAAATAACATACCTTAGAAAGCATCATCAAACGAATTTATCCTCCCTTCAATTTTGGCCTTATTTACTTCACCTTTCCTCTTAAATTCACCTTAGATATCCTTTGGTTACCTCAGTCACTTATAGATATTCAATATGCTCAAGTGTAATAAAAGAGAGAGACCCTTGCCTCTTATTTAAACTTTTATGTAGCTTCCTCAAGGGGTTACCTTTTAACCATCTTAAACCATTTTCCTTATTTTAGGGTTAACCCTCTTCTAACCACTTGTCCACTTAGTACTTTCTCCATTAAATTTATTGTTTAAAAAAAAAAAATTGCATCCACTTTGACTTATAGTACACTCATCAATTCACTTTATTATTTAAATAATTTCTTCTTTGTAACAACTTTGACTACTTTGACCTTTTGGGGCTTCTATATGACTCATGAGGGTTCTCCAACTTCACATGGCCATAACTCTCTAACCGTGAGGAGTTATGTGATGTTCCACATACCACCAGAAATGACATGACATGTACTATCCATCTAGAATGGTATTATTTAAATAATTTCTTCTTTGCAACCACTTTTACTACTTTTACCTTTTGGGGCTTCTAGATGACTCATGAGGGTTATCAAACTTCACATAGCCATAAATCTCTAATCATGAGGAGTTATGTGACATTCCATATACCACCAGAAATGGAAAGAGATGTACTATCCATATAGAATAGTATTACCTTCAAATCTATTAAAAATCATACCATTATACATCAAACAAACTTGGGTCCATTAACCAAACCTTTGTGCTACTAGAATTCACTACCAAAATTTCTTCAAGGGTTGACATCAATGACAACCAACCAAAATAATCAATAATATCCCCCTTTGGCATTGATGGAAACACTCTGATGAAATACTGAAGTCATATCACTCACGATCCCCCCATGACCATCTCTCCCCCTGGAACCATGCCTATGTGCTCTTTCTCCAAGCATTTAGCTTTGCATATGATAAATCTCTCTCCCTTTGTCATAAATGGAAAACGTATCTTTCCATATGGGCCTGCTCCCCCTGAGTGAACTCTTTCTGAAATAGATCTCCCAACCTAAATTGTCCTCTTTATGGTGCTTCCTCATGTAAATATCACACATATAAGATAATCATTCAAAAGAATTCATTTTGGAGTAGAAATTAATCTGAGTCTATGGCAAGGATACTCAAAGGCTTCCTTTGGAAACAGTTTTGTAAAGTTGTCTACAACTTGTTCTATTATGCCCACATATTCAACTCTGATGTTCTTCTCTACAACCTATTCCTGTAGAAAGTGATACTTTATTGGAATGTTATTTATCTTGGAGTGCATCATCGGGTTATTTGAGATACTGATGGCACTTGTATTATCACAATAGATTGGAATGGGCTCATCATAATCAACCTGTATATCTGTGAAAGTTTGTTTCATCCACAAAACATGAGTACAAAATTCTGTTGTGGCAATATACTCTACTTCGGTTGTAGATAACAATACTGATGATTTTTTCTTTCTTAGCCAAGATACTAAACACTCACCCAAGTAGAATGTTGCTCCATTAGTGCTTCATCGGGCATCAATGAAACCTACCCAATATGCATCTGTATAGGCAATAAGTGATAAATCCTTTCCTTTTGGAAACTATAATCCAAACTCTTATGTTCCTTTGAGATATCTGAAAATCCTCTTCACTGCTAATACATGTGATTCCTTTGGTGTTGCTTGCACTCGTGCCACCTATACAACTTCCTACATTACATATAGTCTGGATGTTGTCACATATAGTAGGATACCAATCATTGACCACTATTTCCTATGGTCTGTATACTTTGAATCATCATTTTTCCTCAACTTGCAACTCGTTTGCATAGGAGTGGTAACTGGTTTAGAATCTTCCATTCCGAACATCTTTAGCATTTCTATGATATAGTTAGTTTGAGAAATCAAAATTCCTTAGTTTCTTTGACATATATGAAGACCAAGAAGGATAGTTCTCCAAGTAATGGCATTTCAAATTCATTCTGCATATCCTTTGCAAATTTATGGCTTAACATGTCATCATTACTTCGAAAAATAATATCATCAACATAAACTTCAATTAATAAAATACTATCTTGAGTTATCTTGATGTAGATGTTGTTGTCTGCAMTTCCTTTTCTGAACCATGTCTGTTATAAATATTTATCCAGTCTAGAGTACCATGCTCTAGGARCCTGTTTTAGACCATACAAGGCCTTCTTCAATTTGCACACGTAAGTTACGTTCTCTAACAAATGAGATCCTTCTGGTTGTTCGATATAGACTTCTTATTCAATTTCCCCATTCATAAAAGATGATTTCAAKTCCATCTGATACACTTTAATATTCTTGGAGCATGCATAAGCTAAAAGAAATCATATTGCTTCCATTCTGGCAACTGGGGAAAATTTCTCTTCAAATTCGATTCATTGAACCTGTGCGTATCCATTACATACCAATCTAGATTTCTTCCTTGTAACATGTCCATATTCATTCAATTTATTTCTGAAAACCCACTTTGTGTCAATCACATTCTTATTCTTTGGTCTTGGAACCAATTCCTAAGTGTCATTCTTCTCTATTTGATCGAATTCTTCATCCATGGCCTTATTCAAGAATTCATCCTTGCTAGCCTCTTAAAAAATGTTTGGTTCAATCGTAGATAAGAGTGCTAGGTGTATTTTTTCTAGTGAACGGATTCTTTTTCTAGTCTCAACTCCTACATCCTTGTTTATGATAATCTGATTTGAAGAATGATTCTTTTGTACTTGTTTGCTAGGTGTATTTGAAGGCACTTGATGAACTTCCTCTTCTACTTCTTATTCATCTTTTTCTTCTTCTTCGTAAAGTTGTTCCATTGATTGATCTTCTTCTTACTTCGATTCTTGTCCACCTATTTCATCAATTGTTACATTGATGCTTTCCACAACTTTGTTCAATCTCAGATTGTAACACTTGTATGGTTTCCTTGTACTTGAGTAACCAACAAGTACTTCTTTTTCCAGACGAGAGTCAAACTTTCTCATTCTTCCATTTTCTCTTTTGATGTATCATTTTCTTCCAAATATTCTGAAGTGATTCACATTTGTTGGTATTCCTTTCCATAGCTCGTATGAAGTTTAGTCATTGTTGTTTCTGAGCATTACTCTGTTTTGAATGTGAATTTTGGATTACTGAGAGGGGGGGTGAATCAGTGATAGATAAATTTAATCATTTTTAACTATATAATGAAAGTGTTATGTCAATGTAGCATTATCATCCAATAATTTCATAGTAAATAAAAAATGAACAAATGAGCAATCATACACATACACAGTACACCAGTGTTTTTACGTCGAAACCCAAAGTGGGAGAAAAACACATAATGTTTTTTCTTATACTTCTTGAAGAATTGCATTCATTGGAATAACCAACTTCCCTTTTTTTCTAGCTGCAACTGGAAGGAGGCTCCAACCCCCTAGTTGCTCAGGCTACAACCTTAGGGAAGCTCCAACTCCACAATTCTTTGGCTACAACCTCCTAAGTTCTCTGTATACAACCAGAAGGTGGCTACAACCATCTATCCTTGCCTCATCCAATCGACCTGAAATATAAATACCAAATGTAGAAAACCTGTCACTATAACTAAATCAACCACTACCACTGTAAACCTATCACTGTCAACCTGTACCAATAGCCTGTAACAACCTGTACGAATCAACCTACACCAAAAAACCTATACCAATAACCTGAACCGACATGTACCATGCATCAACCATGCATCAACTTCGAATCATCAAGATGTACCAACATCATCAAATATACACCTCATGTATGTGCCAACTCATCAACTATACACCTCATGTATGTGCCAACTCATCAACTACTTATCTCAACCATGTACCCAACATGTACCTCAACCATATACTAAAGACATAAACCAATATAACCATCAAAAGTTATCTAACAATTCATCACTCTATCCATAAACCAAATACCATAAACTCTTACATCAATGCATGTGCCACAACCTCACTGTTATGTAGCCTCAAGCTAAACCAACAACTTCAACAAAACATCACAACCAAAAGACCAATGCCCATATGCCAAATACCAACAACAAAATACCAACTGTATCCCTCAACAAATATGATATATGCAGTAATACTAAACATCAATTACCATCTCAAGAGATAAACCCTAGCTCACAAAATATACCTTAAACATGATGTGCCATATCTCTCATAAATAGACCCCAACCATGTTGCTACCATGATTTTTCTGCCGCACTTTTTCTGTCGTGATTTTTTTGCCGCACTTTTTTTGCTGCACTTTTTCTGTCGTGATTTTTCTGTCACACTTTTTCTACCACACTTTTTCTACAACGATTTTTCTACCACACTTTTTCTGCCGCGATTTTTATGTCACACTTTTTCTACCACGATTTTTCTATCGCACTCTTTATGTCGAACTTTTTCTACCGCACTTTTTCTGCTGCACTTTTTTTACCGCAGTTTTCCTACCACACCTTTTCTACCACACTTTTCCTGCCACACTTTTTCTGCTACAAATTTCCTCTATCAATAATACGTGCCCAAATAACCTTTCACAAAAAAATAGATATTCAATGATATTCAAGTGTGATTAAGTGAGATATTTTTTCCTCTTATTTATACTTTCATGTAGCATTACACTTTCCTTATTTTAGGGAGTTCTCCATTTACTTTATTATTTGAATAATTTCTTTTTCAAACACTTGATTTTGGGGGCTTCTATATGACTCATGAGGGTTCTTCAACTTCATATGGCCATAACTCTCTAACCATGAGGAGTTATGTGATGTTCCACATACCACCAAAAATGGCATGACAAGAACTATCCATCTAGGATAGTTTCACTAACAAATTCACTGACCTTGATCTCATTATTCCACAATTAAGCATGGGTTCTCTAACCATACTTCTATGATAACTCAATCCACAAAGCATCTTCCTGTGAGGGATTTCACCATAAGGGGACCACTTTGGAGTTCATTCATTTTTACTTCTTATCAACTATGACAAGACAATAATGAGTCATCTTTACATCAAACAAACTTGGGTCCATTACTCAAACCTTTTTGCTACCAATCTTACTTCAAGGGTTGACATCAATGACAACCAACCTTAATCAACAGTGAACTGTTGTAAGAACTGCATGTGTCCAAAAAATATCTATCAATTTTGAATCCATTAGCATTGTTCGAGCCATTTCCTGTGTAATTAACATCCATAATGTTACTTTTCTCTGAACCACTCTTTGAAACAATCTATGAATCCATGCTCTCGTCCACTGTCATATATTTGTCCAAACCTGCTATGTGTTCTTACAAATCCATATCTATACATATTGTCCAAGACTCTACTGCACAACTGTCCCTAATGATGACCCATTTATTACTATACTATCATGAAGTCTTCACTACTACAACTATCAAACTGTACTTCTACTAACTAACTGCTCTGGATTTGTCTACTCAAACTCTGCAAGCTGCTCGAAGGATGGTTTTTTGGTCTGTAACAGCTATCGCATAGACTCCCCCTATATAATATTCATGTTAACTGGGAGTCTCTAAGTTGGATGGCTCAGAACAATTCCTACTCTGATGTGTATTCATCATCATCTTCATTGGTAGATTCATCATCTCTCTGAGCTCTGACTTCTTTCTTTTTGTATGTGGATTCATCTTTCACTACAATGCTTAAAATTAAAATCTCTTGAACTTGTTCCGTATTTACATGTACTTCTTCTATTTCATTTATTTTCCAAACCTTTCTGTATGTTTGGAAAATCTTCTGTGGTAAACCTTTCTGGTTTACCATGATTCCTTATTTTGAGTACTTCTGCATAATTCTTTCTATTTTCTTCATTCTTCTTTTCTAGCAACCTAGAGTTCTTCTCTTCGTTCTCTATAACTGATGTGGATGATTTTGTCTCTTCAACGTTCTTGTTGAGATTGATGATTTTACTTCTCAATGTGACAACTTCTTCTTCAAGCTTCTCAACCTCTTCTTCTTTCTTCATTATCTGAGACTTCATGACTTCTTCTGCTCTTTTCGCTTCTTCAAGCTGGATGTTTAATGTGATTATTTCTTATTCAAGTCCTTTCTCTTATTGACCAAACTCTGCCTCAAAATGGTTTAGATTGTTAGTTCTTTCCTTAAGATGATCTGTCAATATATTTTCTCTCATTTCTGCTTCTTCCTTATGTGTTGCTATGTTGGCTTCCAAATATTTCTTTTGATATTTAAGATTTTCTTCAATCTTTTTGGCTACTTCTAGATGAGTTATTAAGTTCTTTATGACTTTTTGGGCTTCTTCAAAAATGTGAGCACTTTCCTTTTGTTTCATAACTTATTTCTTGAGTGTCTTGTTTTCTTCTCTTTCTTTTCTTAGTTCATCTAAAGCACTGAGCAATTCTTCTTCATAATTGTCTTCTTTTTCAATTAGTTTTTCTGTCTCATTTCCTTCATGGCATTCTATTTCAAGATGTCTGCCTTTTTCACAATTAAAGAAAAACAACATACCTCTATTGATTATGTACTCTTCATATTCTGAATCTGTTTGACATTGTGAACATATTTCTTCTTGATATGTACCTGCATCTTCTTTGGCATTTTCTGAATCTTCGATGGGTGAAGAAATATATCATGCAACCTATCCCAAAGTTCTTTGGATCATGAACATTTACCAACATTTTCTCTTACTGGATTAGTTAATCCTTCCTAGATGAAATCCATCGCTATTTTTTATTCTTCTTCAATTACTTCTTGGTTGCAGTCTTTTCCCTTTTTGAACTAGCATATCCTGTAATGATTGATAGACAAATATAATACCCATGTTCTTGTAAAAATAATTTCTTCCTTCCACTCCATATCTCATACTTTAAACCATTCTTACCATTAAAGAGTGGTACTCCATTCTCAGAATAATCCATGATCTCCTTCCAGTGGTTAAACTGTTTCTTGAAGGAACCTTCTTTGATTCCAATTGTTGGATTACTGAGAGTGGGGGTGAATCAGTAATAGAGCTATTAAATCCTTTTTAACAATAAAATACAATTCTTATATCAATGTAGCATTATCATCCAGTAGTTGCAGAGTAAATAAACAATGAACAAATGAGCAATCATACACATACACAGTACACCAAAAACCCAAAGCAGGAGAAAACCACAAAATGTTTGTTATTATATGTATTCAAGAATAACATTCATTGGAAGCACCAACTTCCTTTTTTTTCCAGCTACAACTGGAAGGAGGCTCCAACTCCCTAGTTTCTCAAGCTACAACCTGAGGGAATATCCAACTCCCCAATTCTCTGGCTACAACCAAAAGGAGGCTACAACCCCCTATGTTCTCCAGATACAACCGCAAGGTGGCTACAACCACCTATCCCTGCCTCATCCAATCGCCCTGAAATAGGAGTAGAATGATGGAACCTCTGTCACACTATCATTGTGAGATATATTGTTGTAAACTTGTACCAATTAACCTGCACCAAACAACCATGTAATCAACATGTACCATAAACAACTTGCAATCAACTTGTACCATAAATAAGTGCATCAACCATGCACCAAATTGTACCTCAACCTGTACCATAAATGCATCAACCATGAACCAAATATGTACCAATCATTCATCAAATACAAATAAACTATGACTCATCAATATGTACAAACATCATCAACTATACACCTCATGTATGTTCCAACTCATCAACTACTTGTCTCAACCATGTACCCAACATGTACCTCAACTGAAATCCCTCATCAATTTCATCATCCAAATCTGATTTGTAACTCTGTAATAGGCCTGGTGTATATGATCACATACTTGCAAAACTTCCTTAACTTTAACAACAAGAGACTAGCATTTTTATCAAACTTTACTTTAGTCTCACATGACTAATTTTGGATTAGTCAACAACCCTCAATTGAAATAATCATAACTATATAAATGTAATGAATAAAGATATGAAAATAGTATACAATGTTCTTTAGTGTCTTTTGTGGAATTCCACAAGGTTTCACTACTTGGAACCTCTGAGAAAAGGAGTTATAGCAAAAAAGGCATACCTTGTTGAATTATGGCTTATTCTAGAGAGAGAGCTTGTAGAGCGTGACCTGCACAGAGTATTTGTTGTATGGATATGAAAATGGTACAAAGAATAATATAGATGGTACTCTAAAGAATACATTTTGTCTTACTAAATTTGTATCTGTTATGAATAAGTTATGACATTTTTACCCGAAACACTTGTTTTAGACTAGTTTCAGGACTAGCCACAAACCCTATTTTCCACGGACTGTAACTCCAAAAATGAAATGAATTGCAAGATGAAATTTGTATCATAGATACTTGGATATTTTTCCTCAACAACCTCCATATTTGATGGTTTGAATCATTCTATAAAAAAAATTATTGCGAAAATGGTTAGATGACTTGTAGATAACAAACCTTAGAAAGAATCATTAAAAGAATTTATCCTCCCTTGAATTTCGATATTCTTTACTTCACCTTCCCTTTGAAATTATCCTTAGATATCCTTTGGTTACGTCAATCACTTATACATATTCAACATTCTCAAGTGTAATTAAAATGAGAGACCCTTGCCTCTTATTTATACTTTTATGTAGCTTCCTTAAGGGGTTACCTTCTAACCATCTTAAACCACTTTCCTTATTTTAGGGCTAACCCACTTCTAACCAGTTGTCCACTTAGTAATTTATCCATTAAATTTATTATTTAAATAATCTATTTTGTATCCACTTTGAGTTATAGTACACTCATCACTTCACTTTATTATTTAAATAATTTCTTCTTTGTAACCACTTTGACAACTTTGACCTTTTGGGGCTTCTAGATGACTCATGAGGGTTCTCCAACTTCACATGGCCATAAAATTCTAATTGTGAGGATTTATGTGACGTTCCACATACCAATGGAAATGGCATGACATGTATTATCCATGTAGAATAGTAGTATTTAAATAATTTCTTCTTTTCGACCACTTTGACTACTTTGACCTTTTGGGGCTTCTAGATGATTCATGAGGGTTCTCCAACTTCACATGACCATAAATATCTAACTATGAGGAGTTATATGATGTTCCACATACCACCAGAAATGGAATGGCATGTATTATCCATCTAGAATAGTCTTACCTTCAAATATATTAAAAATCATACCATTATACATCGAACAAACTTGGGTCCATTACCCAAATCTTTGTGCTAGCAGAATTTTCTATCGAAATTTGTTCAAGGGTTGACATCAATTAAAACCAACCCAAATAATCAATAGAGAGAGGTTTCTGTGAGACAAAGGATGGAGGCTTGGTATCCTAGAAAAGATAGAGATATCTATGCCGAACATAGAGACAAACTGAGATAAATAGAAGAAGTTAAATTTCCACATAGGTATCCATGTTGGTGAAGTGAGTGGGATATGAGCCCCTTGATTGCAGATCATATGGTATCATAACATTTTCATCCTTAACCAAGACACTGCTTCTAGAACCATGAACAAAATATTGTAGACTGCAACATGAGAAAAGAAAGAAGAGATAAGTTGGAAGATTTATGCTCCAACAATACCAAGCTTCAAGAAGAGAATGAGAGCTTGAAGGTGCAGGTTAATATGTTTGACCAAAGGATGGAAGAGATAGAAAAGAAGATGGAGAAATTTTCCAAATTGCTTTCATTTCTCAAGAATAAGTTTGAATAACTTCAAGACACCCTCACAGTAGTCATGTCATATTGGTACCAACACAAATAAGAACTTGCACACCTTGGTGAGAAGTTCATCCAATTAGATAATTGGCATGAGGATATGCCCACATGGATGATGATGTAGTTGCAAAAAGAGTTGGCAGAGAAAGAGAAGGCCTTGGAAAGGCTTCAAGCAGTTGTCTAAGAGAACAAAGAAGAAATGAATACTTATATTTCCACTACATATTCTATGACCATGACTCATACCACCTTAGTAATCTCACCTTCCATATACATCTCTTGATATTATCTTGGTGAATTCAAGAAGCATACCATGGCTATTGGCTCTAAAATCCTAAAGAAAATGGTATATTATGGACAAGGGCTAGGCAAGAGGATACAAGGAATATTGATCCCCATTGTATTC
This sequence comes from Picea engelmannii, assembly GCA_009831015.1. Lineage (NCBI taxonomy): Eukaryota > Viridiplantae > Streptophyta > Pinopsida > Pinales > Pinaceae > Picea > Picea engelmannii. Next base: position 109,551 of record ML778561.1, on the reverse strand, counting down.
ACACCTTGGGCTAGGCATGGAGGCCTAGGTTTTTATGGTAGAAGTTAAACTTCAATCGCTGTGAAGAAAACCATTTTTTTTAAGACAATCGACATGATGGAGCTGTATTTCTCATCGGGATAAGGACAAACAATAGTGAGTGAAGGTGTCATCTCACCATGACTTCAACCTTGTGGTATATTGAAGGAGAGCAGTGATGAGGAGAGTTTGCAGACTCATCCCACACCTTCATTTAAAGAAAGTTGCAAATAAATCAACAAGAAAAAAAATAAGAAGAAGAAGACCAATGGGTCTGCATCAAATAGGAAAATTCTTGTGTGTCACTATTTCAAAAAGAGAGGCCATACCATAGAATTTTTTTTTCATGAAGAGACATGCTCCTTTAGTGGGAAGAAAGGCCATTGTGAGGCATTTTTTTGGTAGAAGCAATCCATGTTCCATAGGCATGATGATTTCTAGAAGTTGAATGGAAAGAAGTATCCTCCAGTCCAAAAACATACACAGAATCACTTAGAGAGGAGGAGTATGAATATCAATATTTGTAGCAGCCACTTGAAATTTCACCACCACTACAAGTTGAGTGGACATTGGAAAGAGAAGTGTTAGAAAATTCACCCAATGCTTCACCCTAGAAACCACATAGATAGGATAATGGTGTGGAGAATGAATATTGAAGAAGATAAATATATTCCTGCATCTCCAGTCCAAGTTATATAAGTTGGAGAACGAGATATAAAAACACATGAGAGCAGTATAATAGACAAGAAGGATAATATGTTGGTGTCGAGAGAAGCCACAACTCAATTATTGTTTCTAGTATTTCATTTAAAGAAATCCATCATGGAGTTATGCCATAGATTGGTTCATATAGGGAAATGATCATAGAGGAGTTCTTGAGAACTCCATTATGTTCCTCGCAAGCATGTGCAGGAACCAGAGACTTGCTTCCATGCTATAAAGAAATTGATCATCGAAGAGGAATGAAACCACATGTGATGTATTGTGTGATGGTAGCATGTTGGGATCACATTGAACAAACCAAGACTCAACTTGGCTTTATTGGTATCTAGGATGTATTGTCTCCAATTCAGAGAGGGAGATGGGAATGTGTGTGGAGTCTAGGGTTCAGATTTGAATATCGATCAAACCTTAGACCAAGTGAGAATATTTCTACACTAAAGGAACAAGTGAGACAAAACTAGAGTGATAGCCATATCCAAGGACTAGAGCCAGTACCCATAGATTTAGGACAGAGTTAGAGATGTAGTTAGGATCCATCATCAAAGCCACATTCTAGAGAAGAAGGAAACAATGATTCAGATTGGTTTTCTAGAGATTTTGGACACCAAAATTCCTCTGAATGGGGAGGTTTGATCTGAAATGGATCCAGACTTAAGAGTGGATAAGAATTTGTACCTACAAAATCAATTGAAAATCAGAATGAATTATGTAATCCAAGTAAAAAAATACAAGTTAACATGGAATAATCCAAATAAACATGTAAATAAAAATTTAAACAAAGTAATTAAAGAGATAAGGAAACTGATATGAGAAGAAGGGTAAGGAATGAGAAGCGAAGAACCATGGTTGTTGGCCTTCCCTTAACCCCTAGATCTCCCTATTTCTTCACTCTTTCTCATACTCAAAGGTATTTTTGGCCGATAAAAGGAGAACATTATAAACTAGAAGACTTGATGAGAGGAAGAATATTGATCACCATTCTACTGGTTTCCCAAATGGGTTCCAAGGTAAAAATATTGCTTTCAGTGAGTTCTTTCTCCTATATGTGTGATGAGTATGCAGTTTAAATTCTCCATAATGTTTAGTTGCGATTTATTGGTTATATTATTAAATGACTTCATTATATCTTTGTGAGGGGATGTAGAGTGATTGGTTGCATCTTTTTTTTTCGTGGTGTGTGAGAATACGTTGAGAAAAGTGACAACTAATAATATTTACCATTGGGTGTTCTATAAATTTTGAATTTATCTTAGATGTCCCAAAGCCTATATCTTTTTTTTCTAACCTAGCCACGATCTTACTCATACCTCTAGTGCGTACTCTCATTATTTGCATGATGAATTAAGGTTCCTACACACAATACACTCATTTGTTGAGGGCATATCCACCTTGATGGGTGTTTAGATTATTTCTTAAGACGTTTTCACCTTGATAGGAATTTAAAAAATTGTTGGGAACATATTTGATGACTATAAACTTCCCATGTCTTGTATCCTTTCTTCCATGAATTGATTTTTTGTGTAAATTGCACATTTACTACTCTGGTTGCACTTAAGTTGTTGATAATCATATAGTTGTTTCTAATGCATTCTTAGTTGTCTCTAAAACATTGAGAGGGATAGATATTCACAAAGGGAAAATATTCATAGTGGTTTTGTTATCAAATGTTTGTGTGTGTAAACCCTAGCATCCATGAGACCACACTCACACCTTTTTCTATTGACTGGTGTTTTGAATAATACTCACATTCTCATTTTTTTGTGCAAATGTGTTGTGGGATGATCCAGATTTTATGAGTAGAATGAAATGAATACATGTTATTAAAATATTCTTAAAACAAAATAACAAAGATACAATAACTGATTTTCTATTCAATAAGGAAATAAGTTGAAACTATAAAATGCAGCGAAAAACAAGCTTGTTGGAATGGTGGTGGCTTATCTTTGAGAAGAGATGTGACGATTGCACTCATTCGCAAGAAGATCGTTACAATGAGGTTCTGAAGACATTTTTCAATAAACAGGAATTTCAAAAACCCTAGACATCCAAAAACCTAACACTAGGAGATGAAGCGCCAAAAGTCATGTGGGCCCCGTTTGGGTAAGTTAGTACATCAACTTCTCGGGGTCGTAACGTTTTCATACGATATTCATTTTAGGTGCATGATAGACCATTGTTAAGGTATAAATGAGAAGAAAAAATTTCGACTAGCCCAAGTTACTACTTTAACCAATAGCTTGGGCCCCAAATCCCCTAAAAACATCGTTTAGGGCCTCAAAATGACCCCGAAAGTTTGGAACTTGAAAAACTTTCGAATAAATGCCAAGGTGGAAAACTGTTTTTTGAGCCAGTGGAATAGGTGGGTGGCCACTGATATCCACCTATATCAATCCTCCCTCCTTAGGAATCAATGGTATCCATTTCATTGAGTTCCCCCATCATATGAGGAAATTTATGTTGAATTTGGCCCCAGGTGAGCCACTTTCTTTGGTGCAGGAGTTTCCCTTCTTTGACGACTCGATAAAGTTGCATCTTTTGTTGTCCAATGCCCTTGATATGTGTGTTAAAAATATGATCATATGATTCTTGTTGCATGCAGCCAGATTTGAGCTCTGTTGGTGTCAACTTCTTTTCTATCTCTAAGGTGTCCAATAATGGTGGGAAATATGGCTGAAGGAGAGCCACTTTGAAAGCCTGGATACATACCAAGGAAGGGGGGAATGTTCAGCTAAAAATCATTGTCACCCACATCCTTGGTGATGGTGTATGGCCCATAATGGAGTGGGTGAAGCTTTCGATCAAGCCCTGTAAGGAATTCTTTCTACAAATGAAACCAAACTTTGTCGCCTACCTAAAACTTATGTGGAACCCAATGTTGATCATGGTGCTTCTTGTACTTGGAATTAGACTTATGTAGAATATCCTAAACCTATTGGTGGATGTGTTGGATCCTCTCAATTAACCAGGTGGCTTTGTCAGCTTCTGGTGGAGCAGAGGATGAGTCATACAAGGTGGTCGCAAGGGGTAGTGCAACATCCATGGGGTCCAATGGTTGGAATACCAACCCCACCTGAAAGGGGTTGTGGTTAGTTGAGCTATGCAGGGATCACTTTTATCTATGATGGACATAGGGAAGACTCTCATCCCATGTGTGGGGGTGTTTTGAATTGTACATGCACAAGATATGTACAACCATCTGGTTGACGACCTTAGTTTGGCCATCTGTCTGGGGGTGGAAGGAAGTGGATTTGTGAACTTGGTATCCAGCAGTGACCAGAGGTTTGACCATAACGAGTTGAGGAACCAACTGTCAGGGTCTGAGACAATGGTTTGTGGGATCCCAAAAGGTGCCCATACTCATTCAAAGAAGATCTTGGCAGTGGCTTATGCTATGATGTTCTTCTTGCAGGCGACTAGAATCACCATCTTGGAAAAGCGATCAAAAACCACAAAAATACATTCATTTTTCCTCTTGGAGGATGAGAGGCCCAACATGTAGTCCATTGATATGGATTCCCACGACCTATTAGGATTAGGAAGAGGGGTGTACATGCCTTGTTTGTTAGTGGTCAGTTTGGAAATAACACAGGTGATGTAGGACCTGATATACTTGTCAACATCCTATCGAAGTTTCGACCAGTAGAAATGTTTATGCAGCACTTCCACTATATTTTCGATGCCAAAGTTTCCTGCCATCGGACTATAGTGAGATTACCAAATCAGCTCCGCACACTTGCTTGATGTAATGTAGAGACGGCCCGAACGACACAACAACTTGTCTTGAAGATGGAAATTAGCGACCACTAAGTTGGCTCCCAACATTTGGTAGGTGGTGGAGAATTCAGGGACTGTCTCGTAGAGGTGGAGCCATCCGGAGGTCTTGTGGCTGCAAGAGTCTAGCACCATGGTGAGTGTCGCGACTGGAGGTTTGCTGAGGAAATTATCAACTCAGTTGGTATTTCTTGTTTTATACTTGATGTTGAGGTCGAACTATTGTAAGTATGTTGACCACTTCTAATGGAGGTCATTCTACAATTTGCCTTGGGTCTAAATGAACTGTAGTGGATTTTGATCAGCCTAGATGAATGTCTCCTTCCCAAGAATGTAATGTCTCCACTGGCAATATGCTTTCACATTGGAGTACATTTCTTTTTCATAAGTAGGGTACTTACAGAAAAGATATGATAGTGTCTCAATATGATATGCTACGGGGTGGCAATGTTGAGTGATAATGATGCCCACAACATAGTTTGAAGCATATGTCTCGATCTCCAAGGGATGTTGTAGGTCTGGTAATGAAAGTATCAGGGATGAGCACAAATTCTTATTCAAGTCATCGAAGGCTTATTGTTGGGATGTGCCCCACACAAAGTTTTCCTTACCACCACCCCTGGTTACTTGGTTAAGGGCCCATGCAATATTAGAGAATCCCAACACGAACCTGTGATAGCAATTGGTGAGGCCCAAGAAGCTCTGAAGTTTAGTGAGTGTGGTTAGGGCTGGCTAGTAACGGATGAACTAGATCTTGGCTAATCCACATGCACACCATGATGATCAATGATGTAGACTAAGTAATGGACCTTGTCCACGCCGAAGGAGAATATTTCCAATTTTTCATATAGTTTTTGTTACCGCAGGGTGTGCAGAACCTTCTAAATATGTTGCAAGTGTTCTTCCCAAGTCTTGTTGTAGATGAGGATGTCATCCATATACACCAATACAAAATTATTGGTGAAATTTCGTAGGATATATTCCATCATCCTCACAAAATTTGTTGGAGCATTTGTCAAACCAAATCGCATGACCAACCATTCAAAAAGACCTTCTTTTGAATTGAAGGTAGTGTTCCATACATTTGTCTATTCTATTGGGACCTAGTGGTAGCCAGAATTTAGATTAATCTTATTGAAGTATTTGGCCCCTCGTGAGTTGATCAAGGAGGTCATCAATTTGGGAAATCAGGTAGAGGTTTCAGACTATGATTTTATACAAGGCCTAGTAATCAATGTAGAGTCACCAGGGCCCATATTTATTCTACACCAACACGAATTGGCTCCCAAAAGGCGATGAGTTGAGACATATATGCCTCTTGTGGAGCAATTCTTGGATCTGCCTCTTGATATCCTCATTTTCTAACAGAGAGCGGCAATAGACTATACCATTGGGTAGCGATGCGCCTGCGGTCAAATCGATGAGATGCTTGAACTGATAGTGCAAAGGTACCTCGATAGAAGAAGAGAAGATATTTGAGTATTCTTCCTTTTAGCACTCTGTAATTCCTAGAGGTTGTCAATGGTAGAAGAAATTGATAGAGGTAACTTACAAAAACCACTTTTGAAACTAGGATCTATCCCTGCCAGTTTCAGAGAGGGATCTCTCTGTATGATTTAGATTTGTTTAGGTTTTTAGATATTAGGCTAGTTAAGATAGTCTGAGTTTGTTTGTTTATTTATAAATTTGGCTGAAAAAATGAATTAAACTTCCATTGGGCTATGGGATCTGTATTAAATATTAGAATCAGATTCATCTTTTTATGAGGTTTTATTCACAGGGCAACTTAGTAAAACGTTTGGATCTATTAAGATTAAATGTGATGGATGAGACAGAAAAGATGAGAAAGTCTACCAAATAAAGAAGAAATTAATAATTCCTTTACTTAATATCAAATGAATAATATATAAACCATTAAAATACCAGAGACATAGTATGTTGGATAAATTGTGTTCTATTAACTTCCTTTTAATGATTAGAAACTGAAAAACATAACTGATTACAAAGAATTGAAAACATTTAACAGAGAAAGAGAAACATCACCAACAATTTGAAACAAGAATCCTGTAAATTGGCCTATTTTATTACTGGTCGATCCTTTTGAAAAGATTACACAATAGCTCATTGGGTGCAAAAATCAACCCTCAATACTTCAAAGGAAGAAGTATTTATACAATATTTTACATTTGATCCTGTCATAAATGACCATGATATTATGGAGAAAAACTCTAACTAACTAGATCTCAGATTACAAAATATAGGAATGTTGTTGATCTATTCAGATCCTTGGTGATGATTTTCTGGAAGCAGTTGCTGACTCATATTCTTTGACTTGACTTTCTGTTCTATGCTGACTCAAAAAGCCACATCACTTTTACTCAAGTAAAGAACAAAAATATTCCCATATATTTTTACTAGGGATGGAAACCTTGAGTAACTTTTTGTATATCTCTTCCATCTTAGTGTACATGGAGAAAGTGGGATTTGTGATGAAAATGTGGTTTATCTCATGTTGGAAGCTCAGGTCCAACTGTAACATTTCTAGGAAATCCTTTCCAGTAATTCTTCCCTGAATACATGCAAATTTGGAACCATCATTTTCCATTGTATTGATCTTCTACTTGTAATATGACATATTAATAATCTTTTCATTTATTACCAGCAGTCCAGGAAGGCCCTTCTTTTGAAGTACTTCAATCTTGATGAAAACTCTTTGCACTCCAATGTCCATTAACTAAATCTTCTCCTCCAATTTCAACATCATTCCTTTCTTGGTCAAGACCTTATTGACCTCAAGGATGGTCTTTGTTCTATCTTCAATCTCCAATGCTTCCAAATCCTACTTGTTCTTGGAGTTTAGGAACCTAATGAGTTCAGTGGCTTCTATAGGTTTTTATCCTAACTCTTCCTTAATTTTTTCAATTGCTTCTCTGACCTTTTGTACCAGTTCATGTTGCTCAAAAATAATTTGTATGAATGGACATATATCTTCCATGGACTTGTTGATGTCCATAGATATGTTTTCCTTGGATTCAAATAATGTCTTGGCCATGACAGTCTCCCTCTGCAACTTCTATAGTTGTTGACTGAGTCTCTAAGTTTTATGAATTTATACATGATAGCTGGATTGGAACATGAAATTCAGATCTTGGAGGCATTTCATGTATTCTTTTAACTTTATAATTTCCTCCCCTTGAAGGGACATATCTTCCATGGACTTTACCATCTTCTCAGAAGCATCTGGAACTTTAACTGGGATAGCTGATGGAATCTCTGTTGTTGTGGCTATTGTTATTGTACCAACTCCTTTGAGAGGAACTGCATCCAGTGGGATAACATCCATTTGCACACTTTTTTCTTTATATTTAACCAATTTGACTAACTCAACCTCCATCTCTTTTATCTGTGCATTTTTCTCCATGATCAACATTAGCATCTCCTCTTTCTAGCCTTAACTTCCAACCATTTCTTTTTCTTTGTGTATATTCAGTGGCTGGAAGTTTCATTTTCTTTCTCAAGGAGTCTATATCAAAAAAAAAATCTTCAACAATTTTTCAGCTGCCTTGACATTCGATGGGTCATATCCAATCTTCAACACTAACTCTTCTAGGGATTTTGTCTTATTGTCTTTGGCCAAAGAGGGTATCTTTTCCAGTTTCAGTTGAGATTGGATATTATTCAAAGACACCTACAAATTTTGTGTAGTCAATGATGTATTGGCCAAGGTGGAGAAAATCATCTCACCTATTGTCCTATGCATGTCCATTTGATCAGTTGGATGGACCTCCTTCACATCAAACTCAAAATAATTTTCCTTGTAGTCAGTTGTTGTCTTGGGGTGAGGTACTTGTGCTTGTAAGAGTTCCATTTTCATTCTTCCCTTCTCTGTGTCAAATGTTGATAGTAACCTCTGCTGGGAAGTAGAGTTCTGCTTCCAGAACTAGGCATATGTACTTCTATTTAGGAGTTCATTCCACTGCTTGATTTGTTTGTATTTGTCGAATATGTTTGACCTTGTTGGCTCATGAGATGACTTAGTTGACATAGTAGTGTCTATTTGTTTTTTGGATGAAGATGTGGACACTATGTGTTGGCTCCTTGAGAATGTTGAGGAATGTGGTCCCTCCATGACTATGGTGGACTGTGTTTCCCCTTCTTTAAGCATGTCTAGTGTGTGACCAGTTTTAGCCCTCTTCATGTAAACTTGAAAGTCTTCATATGAAACCTTTGTGACTGAAGGTGAAACCTCTTTCCTGGCCCTTTGTACCATTTTTAGTTGTGGATTGTTGGTATGTGAAATATTGACAGGGGGAGGATGTTATTTTGTTTCCAGCAACATATTTTCTTTCCAATTAGTCTGATTCATATACTTTTCTATTTCAAGCCTCTGTGCATGAGCATAAGGAGGGTTTTAACCCTAAGTTCTGATATGATACCAAATGGGTCATAATTCCATGCAAGGCTCAGACTAAAGTTCATATGTTTCAAGAGGTTGTTAGCCTCTTCTCTTGCAACTCTGTTGTTGCATATGAAGAAAACAATTTGTATTTTTATTCTAAGTTGTTGTTTTTTCTTCATTGATAGAAAATAGATGTCATCATAGTTTATCATCTTCCTGATGTATTCCAATGCAAATATTCTGACAGGGAGATATTTTGGCAGTTTATATGGTGGAAATTCACATCCATATACTCTGATCTCAGTATGGTTTTGGTAAAGATACCAGTCCCTTGTTTTGGCCAAGTCAGAGAGGTGAAGAATTCTATGGATTTTTTCATTGATTCTTGGTTCCATTCTGATGTTGAGAATGAACACCACTGGATGATAAAAATGATGAATGGAGTCTCTAAATATGAAATAAATGGAATTTTTCCTCACCAGTGAGGTCCAATAATTCACTGATTGAAGGTTTCCTTATTGATCTAATTTCTGGAGAGCACAAGAGAATATGTCTTCCTGGAAGAAAAGAAACAAGTACACCAACACTGAGGAATACCCAAGCATTCCTTCTGTTCAGAATTTGAAGAATTGTTCATGTATATTGTTAGTTAGGAACTAAATGAAATCAAATTGGACTTTATCTTTCTCCTATGTGGAGAAAATGGATAGAAATCCCAGGATAGGTTCATCTACCCATTCATCAGAAAAATATCCTAGTAGGTAGAAGAAGGTGGAAATGACTTCATTGGCCCTAACTGAGAAAATGGAAGACAGATAGGGAGGGTTTTTCTTAGGCAACTACGCATCTTCTGGTAGAAATATTTTGAATATTTGGGCTATTTGGGGGAAGGAGAGTTTCTGATAGAGGTCATTTAGGATTTCAATGGAGAAAGGGATGACATAATCAATTGTGGGGATCTGTAACATCTAGTTTATTGATTATGGGGTAATGGTGAACATGGTTTCACCAGATGAGGATACGATGGTCCTTTGCCTGGGAATATAATGAGCTTGACACTTAACGGAAAACTCTGGGAAATGAAAGGTCTGGGGAAACATGTACAAGGGAAAATTGGACTCCCAAAGTCCAATTTCATCACTTTGATCTAAGAAAATGTCCTTTATCCAAAAGTGTAATTTGAAAAAATCAATCGAATTCACACTCTGGCTCTGTAACTCTATAGTCTTTTTCAGCCATGGGAACGCACTCCAGGTCGACGAAAGGAGGAAGAAATAGATTTTCGGCAATTTCAATGGGTTTGGTTTTGGGCGCCATAGCTAAGAGAGATTTGAAGGAAAAAAAAGATGTTGATTGTAGTTACCCAAATTAATGGCGCCTATCGACGGTGTTTCTTGGTGATGATTGGATTGAAATATGGATTCAACATGGTGTCAAAAGTATCTGGATCAATGAAAAGTATGGCAATAGTGAAGAATCAGGGTTAAACAGTGCAGGGAGGTGTCCATTATGGCGTGGGTTGTGACTGGACAAATAAAGGTCATGAGGGATAGCATTGATTGGCCAATGAGTATGATGTGTGTGATGTGGGACAGGGTAGTGGGGTATATTGGCAGAGTGAGGTGGGCGGTATTGGATGAGTTTTTAGGTAGGTTCCTAGAGGGGGGGTAGGTGGTAAGTGGAATTTAGC
>ML778561.1:88435-98827 GCA_009831015.1 Picea engelmannii | reverse complement strand
GGGGGGGGGGGGGGGGGGCTTTGAAAAACATTGTCGATCATTGATTTGAGCGTTACTTGATCAACCGCTGGAAATTGTGCACCCTTTAGTCACATAATGACAAAAGGTCATATCCTTGATAAAACTTAGGATAAAATCATGTTGTGGGTAGCGCTAAGCTCCCCATTCCTTATTTTTTTCACCAAGGTGTCATTTCCTAAGATAAACACATCAAATTAACTCAAATAAAAGGTATTAATCAATCCTTTTGCAAATTTTATTGAAATGAACAATACTAACCTAACTCCTAGAACAATCAACTAACACATTAATCCATCTTAGACTGTTGGATTAATAATTACTCTAAACTAATATATTTGGCCAAGATTAGACTCTTTGGCCAAATTTATTCACAAACCTATCTAATTGGGCCAAGATTAGATTCTTTGTCCAAATTTATTCACTAACCTATCAACATAAATTTAAAAGGTTTGATCATGATTATACAGTATGAGTCAAACCAAATTTATTTTAATGGGGTTTTATATTTTCTCTTTTATTTTTATTTTTATACCCTCTTTTCAATTTTAATATTTTTTCTTTTTTCTTTTTCTTTTTCTTTTTCTTTTCTTTTGTAAATCATTTGCAAAATAAAATGTTATTTACAATACAATACAACTACAGGAAGAAATTATAATCACTAGGTGATCCTATGAAATATAGGGTTATAACAGTGGCTCCACTTGGGGATGGTGCTCTCCTTATGAGGTGCCAAGAACCAGCTACCTGTTGCCTTGAATCATTTTCTCCAGTGTTTTTTTTGCATCCTGATTTGCTTTATTATAACTATAAATCTGGTGATCCCGATTAGTGGCTTAGGGCCTTCTCTTTAGGCTTCAACCACTTGAGATGAGTGAGAGAGATATATATTCTTGTGAATCATAATGCTTGAGCATTCTGCCATTGACAGGTCTTCCTAGCAGATCCTCTCCATCCATGTCCTTGATTAAAAATGCATTGCTTCCTCTATAATCTTGAGTTATGAATGGGTCTTCTGATAAATTGTCAAATTTTCCATGTTTTCCCTTTTCTTCATTACTTGAGTCCAATTTTAGTACTTTGTCACCTAATTTGAAGTCATCAACCTTGGTCCTTATATCATATATTTTCTTGATATTCTCCTGAATCACCTGAGTTTGGTTATAAACCTCTTCTCTGGATTATTGCAACTGTATAGTTTTATTGATTCTTCTTTGGATGTAATTTGGTTCTATCTGTACTTCCTGCAATAAATTCATGATAGGAACACCCCAAGAAGTGGTAAAAACAACATCCATACCATAGACCAACTGATATGGAGACATACCAATTGACCTCTTTGTAGTAAGCATGTCTACCCAAAGTGCATATACCAACTTGTTGCACCATGATTTGTTTTTTTCCTGTAGCATCATATTGATAATGTTGACCAAACTCTTATTTGAAGACTCTGCTAATCCATTGTCCTAAGGGTAATAGGTTGTAGAGTGTCCTAGGGTGATCTGATACTTGCTACAAAATTATATTATCTGTTTTTATTTAAATGTTGTTGCATTGTGTTATCCACTATTTTGGACATGGTGATGATATTATGATGATGTGATGATGATGGAAAATCAAGCTCTTCACTAAGAACAATTTCCTGGGAAACGTTACTCTTGTCTGTTTCCAGAAATCATATTTTTGGAGACGTTCGCAGGCTACCTATATATTCTCCTGCAAGAATGCCTGATTCTCGCAGGATGCATTAAACTGGGGTGCAAACTTCTCGCACTGTACTCATTGTTAGGGTGCGAACATGTTCTTAAAGAAGGGAAAAGATAAAAATCTTGAACCTTCTAGAAGGGAATCTTCTAGAAGGGTGAGTTGGCATTCGAATGGTTGTTCAAGTACTGGCATTCTAGATATCTTGGGATAATTCCCTATCCAAGTAACTAATCTATCTTCACTATATATTGAGGAGATGGCTCATGGAAAAGGTTAGAAGAAAGATAGCAAGAGTTTGATTGGAGAATTAGTGCAAGACTGTATGGAGGACTGATGCTACAGCAGCAAGAGACAACAGCAAAGTCATCAAATGTGGTTGATTTTCTTCATGCATGAGCAAGTGTGTGTGTCAGAGCTAGGATCCATTGAAAGGAGACCTATGACATCAAGGCTTAGGTTGTAAGTTTCACTTTCAGTTAATTCAATACAACAATATGTCCCTTTCCCATAAAGATGATGTCACTTTATTACATAATTCCTTGATCATATGTATAGACTAGCTATTGAATATATTAATCTGCCTTTACTTCGATTGGTTTGTACTGTTGTGATATGAACGGTGCAAGAGCATTGGAGCAACACTTGGAACAACAGAGATATAAGGAAAGCGTTCATAAGGTATGTCCATAATCCTTATCTCTTAGTTTATTCAATAGGTTAGATCTAGGGAAAGTGTATTATTTTGTCCTGTTTTGTTCTAGATCCAGGTGGATCTAGGGAGATCGGTTTGTGTCCGCACTCACGGATTTATCCTGAAACAAAATTGGCGACTCCACTGGGGAACTATCCCTTTTGTATTTATGGTTTTTGAATTTTCTGTGGCCATTTTCTCTATTTTCTTTTTTTTCTCCTGTTTTGTCAGTGTCTGAGTCCTCAGGATACCCTGAGAGACTTTCTGGATCTATAAGCCAGTTTGAATTTTGCTTGCTTTTTCAAAATTTTCATTATTTTTAGGGATTCTCGCACTGTGTCCATTGATAGCCTGCAAGAACTAGGGAATTTCACACTCTGCATATATATTCCAGTGCGAATAGTTCGCACTTTGCATCACAGTGGCCTGCGAGAACACTATCTTCTCGCACTGTGTTCCACACTGGCCTGCAAACATATTTTTTGAAATTTTTGAATTCAAGTTTTGACTTTGTCAACTACTCAGATCTGTTGATTTACACCTTTCTGGCTTACTGGATCATTGACTTACATATCTTTTGCTTTAGTTTGCTTGCTTGAACTAATCTAGGGTTTCTAGGTTTTTGCTTGCCTTTGTAGCTTGACTTTCATCTCTTGGCTTTTATTGGCATTTTTCTTCTCTTTGATTTTTGGAGTTGAGTGTGTCGAGTTGGCTAAGAACCAGTGATTGGTTGGGAGTTAAGTTTTTGGTGTTTCTCATTTGATTGTTAGTTCGAAAGGACAATTTTTCATTTGCATTGAGGAACTCTTTGGTTTGCTTTTGTTTTTACTATCGTTGAAAGTTTTGGTTGGGTTGTCATTGTTTGATTAGTGATGATTTGATTTTCTTTTCTCATTAATTAGAGTTATTCTTGGAAAGTGAACCACAATTTTTCTTTCAATATTTTGTTTTTTTCTTTTTCAAAAAACATTGAAAATCAAGTTTTAGAGTATTGAAGTTCTGGAAAAGACATATACAGAAATTGCGCATTGATACATGATTGTTTGCATTTGCATCTGAAAGGAAATTGAGTAGTGCATTTGCATTGTAGTATTGAGATTGATTTGGAAAAGAAAATATTCTCTCTCTCCCATAACTAGGATTCATGGAATGAAAAGAATCATTTTTCATCATTATCCTTGCATTATTTGGGTCAGAGTCAAACATCATGAGTTTCACTTCCGTTACCTTTGAGTAAACAACAACCTTTAAAAACATTGCGTAATATTAAAATTGATCTAGTAACTCTTTTCTAGGGCTCTTTTACACCAACATTTAGTTAGGCTAGTGCTTTGGAGTAGGAAGAGAGACACACTCTCCAAAATCTCAAAAACACACAATAGCATCTTGAGTTAGGGAGTGTAAAATTCCATTGGCAGCATATTATCCTAGGAAGCCCTTCTAACACAAGGGTCAAGCATTAGGTCGCATTGGTGTTGGAAGAGTTACTAACCCTGCTTTGTTGACATCAGTGTAGAGATTGCATGTATTACGAGGATCACTCCGAGGTATACCCACAATTATGAGTGGAATCCTTTGATTTGGTTTCGGGCTCGATACCCTGCCCTTGCGTGTGGATCAGACTGACGACTGTTTCCTCAGGTTGTACTATTKTCTGTGGTGACCTTAGTGGCCTATCTCTCTAGGTTCTTACCCAAGGTGACTGTGGAGGGGAAAGTCTTCACGGTACCTGGAATTGCCGTTGATCAAACTCACTCGGGMTCCTTGGAGGGTATACCCACGATTATGTGTGGGAGCTTGCACCAGGGCGTAAGTCTGTTAAGCAGGTCATCAACGTAACTTTTCCACCTTAGCCCCACCCCTTCTTGTCTCGTTGTTGCGATGTTGGATTTCATCACCAACTAGTGGATTTGATATTAGAAGGTATTGTTTGCTTGGTGATTGCTTCTAGATTTTGTTTACTAGCGTGTGTTGATTGTTTCTCGAAGTTGACCATAGGATTTTTCGTTGGGGAGTTTGTTACTTGTTTACAATTGCTCCCCCACGACGTTCACGTAGGATGCAAGGTTTGTCCCCGAAACATCTGGAAGCTTCACAACCTTTGCATACAGCAACACTTGAGGGTACCCCTGAGGACTCTCCTCGTCCGGGTGAAATTCCTCTTGTTACTCTACCACACGTGGACGTGAGTGACGTCCCAGAAGTTTTTACACCACCTCCACAAGTAGAATCCACTGATCCTCTTGCTGATTTTCGAATTACCAATACTATAGAGGACTATCGCATTCGTCGTGGTGAACGACCTGTTGGGCGATTTAATCCTTCTGAAGAAACTCTTGTTACCTTCTCTGAATCAACCACTGGGCCTTCTCACAGTGTAGTAGGCCAAGATCCTTTTTGGTTGGGTGATTTCCGACGAGTCTTGTTTGGTACTGAATCAACCCCTGTTTACGAAATCAACCCTCCTGTGTCTTCTGAACCAGAAAATACACCAGAGACTACCACTTATTTTTTTTTTCTCCCTCTCAAGATGGCCCGTCTCACGATTACTACGAGTGTCCAAACCGAGATTCCTGCAACTACTCTTTCCCCTATCAATACCCAATGACCTCCTGAGGTTAACCCGAATTTACCCCCTGGTTACCATGCTTTGAATCCATTGTTGAATGTTTCCCATCCAACACCTCCACAAACTCCAGCTGGTTCTCCAGGTGGTCCTCAGTTTCCTGGGCATCCTATTCCCGGTTTCATCCCGACACTCCCTCATTTTCCTACTAGCAATCCTAATACTAGTAGCACTATCCCAACTGTTGCACCAAACTTGCACGTTCATGTTGGTGGACAGGGTAGTACATTTCCTTTTCCTTTTCCCAGACACAACGCAGTTACCACACAACCTACGGTTGGTACACAACTTCCGGGTGGAACTATACCTACGGTAGGAGGACCAACATCCCCTTTTGGACAAAACATACCTCCTAATTTGGCCCAGTATTGGCAACAGCTTTTATGAAACATCCCTCTTGTTGGGGGGAAACCAACAGTCCCTCCTGTAGGCCAACCATATCCAGGTGTGACTAATCCTATTTGGGGTTCGGGTCAAACTTCCCAAACTCAGGTCCCTACCCAAACTCAAGGTTACAATCCTTGGGGCTACTACCCTATCCAGCCACCACCGAACCAACCTGGAGCTTCCCTCTACGGACAGTCTGCTTATGCTCCTATTGGTCTGCCGACGGGGCTTCCACCCCAAAGCCATCAGTATCCACAAGTAAACTGACAGTTGCCTTTTCTTTATACCTTGGATTTGCCAAATTTGACTAGGATTCTAAACAATCCTATTCGTCACTCTCCCCAATGGCCTGCTATTCCTGCTAAACTCCCTTCGGATATTCCGAAATTTGATGGTAAGGCAGGAGAGGACCCCAACAATCATGTCATGACTTTTCATTTATGGTGTTCATCCAACTCATTGATGGATGACTCCATTCGACTACGTCTTTTTCAATGAACCCTTACCGGTTCGGCTGTGAAGTGGTACATTGAGTTTCCACGAGGTTTCTTTTCTTATTTTAACACCTTAGCTATGGCTTTCCTCAAACATTACCAGTTACCAATCCGTTATGATACTGGGACTGAGATCTTGACCTCTTTTAAACAAACGAAAGGTACTGACATCTTGGACCATATACATGAATGGAGAAGGAGACGACGTCTCATCAAACTTGAACTCCCTGATCAGTTACTGGCCGAATGGTTCATGAAATCTTTTGTTAATGAAATTGGTAAAGACATTGCTATGGGAGGTGTTGTTACAGAAGAGCAGGCTATAAGTCACGCTCAGTATCTTGATCTCATTTATTCACAAACGAGAACACTTTACACCTTATTACCTGATTTACCTCGTCTTGGTACTTCCAGAACTTCTACTGCTCTAGCTGCCTCGCATGCAGCTGATGGTGTGATTAGGACCACTCATACCCACTCACATTTTGTTTCAACTACAACCCCAAAATCCAATACTTCTAATGTTCAAAGTGCTCTGTCTCCTGCTCCTCCCGCTGGTAAAACTTCTGAAGTAAATGCTGTTTAATCTATGCCGACCGGTAAGAACAAATCCAAGAAAGGGAGAGGCAAGAATAAGGATAGTAAAAACAATAATCAGACAGATCAAACCAAAACCCCTCCTGTTGAAGACTGGGATAAGTGCAAACCACGCTACCCTTGCCTTATCTGTGGTGACGATCACTACATGAAGGATTGTCCGAGATGGGCCGAAGTTAACAAGTTCCTTCAAGGAACGTCGAAACCCTCTACACCGGAAGTCTTATCCCAACCCTTCCCGTCTCAACAACAGGCTTCGTTGGTCATCCACGACCAACCCTCTACGTCTACACAATCCTATGTTTTGATGTGCACCGGTGATTCAAAGAAAGACAATGTTGCACTTACCACTAGAGATAAAGACTATACTCCTTCTAAGGAGAAGGTTGACGACTTACTTCTTGATCTGGTCCAACCCTCTCCACCAAATTCACCCACAAACCATCCTCTTCATCTCGAACGACCGAACCTCGATACAGTTATACAACCACCCCCAAAAGGTGTCATTAAGAAATCGGCATTCAATCCTCATGCACGTGCGGCTCAGAACTACAGTATTGTAGAAGATCTGGCCCAAGCACCTTCAGCAATGTCTGCCCTTGAAGTCCTTCAGTCTTGTCCTGCACAGCGAAGGGACCTGTTGAAAGCTATAGGTGGAATTGATCCCACAGATATGAATTTGATAGTCTTTGAATTGGATGACCATGTTCCAAGGTTACCCCCACAACTTGCATTTCAAATACAAGTTGTTGTAGCCAACAAGAGCATTTGTCAGACTGTTATTGATGAGGGTGCCTCTACGTGCGTAATGTCTTTTACTTGTTGGAAGGCCATTGGCTCTCCCCCGTTAAATGAATCACAAAACACTTTGAGAGCCTTCAATGGCTCTAGTTTTAAGCCTTACGGTGTCCTTCCGTCGTTGCTTGTCACTCTCGAAGGTAAGACCGTCCAGGTTGAAGTGGAAGTTTTTGATACTCCCCTCGATTATAATCTTCTACTTGGTTGTAGCTAGGTCGATTCTATGCATGCTGTGGTGTCAACCCTGTTCCGTGTCATACGATTTCCTCACCAGGGAAAAGTGGTCACGATTGATCAACTTGCCTTCTTTAATGCCGATACTCGCACTAGCAACGTGTCATTCATAGCTAAACCCCCCCTCGGGTTACGAGAATGTTGGAGTTGGACTCTTAAAAGACTCTTCGTTAATGGGTACTTTCCCCATACCGTTACCACTCGATATTCCACACCCGTCAATTGATTTCATTAATATGATCTCTACTATACCTCATGAACTTCCTGTGTTTGCTGACCCTTGGATAGTCCCGGATTTTGGAGATCATGTTCGTTTCGGTGACGTTATTCCATTAAGTCCGGTTGAGTCTGCTTATCAAGCCATTCAATCGGCAACCCTTACTACTTCTTATTTTGATGAGTTGTCTCCTGATCCTTTCCATGTCGTCTTCCCCACTGACGATATGATTATGTCCGTCATGGAAGACACCTCTTGGGACGATGGGCATCATCGTTCCATATTGTTTCTGGGACAACAGACTCTTGATAATTATCAGTGGATTTCAACTCCCTCGACCGTTGTTGTTATATCCATGGTTTCCCAATCTACACGAGATGTGTTTGCGAAAGGGAACCTCAGTAACATTTCACCCACGATACCCATAGATATTTCAATGAAACCTCGAATTGTCGAGAATGTTCATATTGGATCTTCGTGTTCTCCTGAAGAAATTGTCACTTATACTTCCTTGTTTAAAGAATTTCGTGATATCTTTGCATGGAGTTACGAACAAATGTCGGGTATCAACCCTGCTATTGTGGTCCATGAAATTAATACATACCCTAGAGCCAAACCAGTCTGGTAGTGCCTCCGTCCTTTCCATCCATGTAAAGAGGCAACCATTAAACTTGAGGTTGAAAAACTTCTTAAAGCCGGTTTTATTTATCCCGTGGCATTGACAGAATGGGTTTCTAACCCAGTACCAATTGATAAAAAGGGTGGTAGTATACGCATTTGTGTTGATTATCGGGATATCAACAAAGCTTGTCTAGAGGACAATTTTCCAACCCCTTTCGTTGACCAGATCGTCGATGACTGTGCCGGAAGTGAAATATTTTCCCTCATGGATGGATTTTTCGGCTATAATCAAATCAATATCGCTCCTGAGGACCAACACAAAATGGATTTTATTTGTCCTTGGGGTACTTTCACCTACATAAATCTTCCTTTCGGTCTAAAAAACGCAGGTGCTACGTTCCAACGTGCTATGTCTTATGCATTTCATGATATCAAGCATATTGTTCAACCTTATTTGGACGATTTTCCAGCTCACTCTTTATGTCGAGTCGATCACCCTAATCATCTCCAAGCAATTTTTGTTCGTTGTAGATTCTATCACATTCGCCTGAATCCTCATAAATGTGTCTTTTGTGTAGAATCCGGCCGTTTCCTTGGTTTCATTGTTTCACGCCATCGGATCCGGGTAGATCCTATCAAGGTTGAGGTAATTCTTAATCTCCCTCCTCCTTCTTCTTTACGCCAACTACAAAGTTTGCAGGGGAAAGAAAACTTTCTTCGTTGCTTCATCCCGAATTACACTGAGATTACTCGGGGTTTTACACGTCTTCTAAAGAAAGGTTCCGAGTTTGTTTGGGATAAAATTGCTAACGATGCTTTTGAAGCCTTGAAATTATCCCTCACAAAAGCTCCTCTTCTCTTCCCTCCAGATTATAGTCGAGATTACTTTATTTATTTAGCTGTGTCTGAGTATACTATCAGCATGGTTCTCGTTCAAGAGGATGATGCCCATGATGAGCATGTTATATATTATTTGAGTAGAAGTTCAACTTCCATGGAAATTAAATACCAACATGTTGAAAAGCTAGCCTTGGCTGCTGTTCAGGCAGTTCAACGTCTTCGTCATTATATTCTCGCCAGGAACACTACCATGATTTTACATTGTAACCCCATGCAACATATATTGACACGTCAATTGTTGGGGGGCAAATACTCCAAGTGGATTGTTATTCTCCAGGAGTTCGATTTGGAATTCGATCGAGCCACGTCGAAGAAATCCCTAGTTTTCACTGAGTTAATTTGTGATTTTCCCCACACTGCAACGAAAAAAGTAGCAGTTGATTCATTACCTGACGAATCACTTTTCCTTATCAGTACCGACGATATTTGGTACAGAGATATCATTATATATCTCCAAACTCAAACTTTTCGGCCTTCTTTGTCTAGTGCCGAACGACGTCGCGTCCGTTATCAAGAATGTCATTATATTATCCTTGGCGATACTCTTTACCGTCAAGGCATTGACTCAGTCTTTCGGCGTTGTTTAACTTTTGAAGAAGCTGAGAAATCTTTGAATGACTGCCATTCAGGAGCATGTGGCGGTCATATGTCTGGGTATGCTATTGCCCAGAAAATCTTATGTTCAGGTTACTTTTGGCCTTCCTTGTTTCATGACTGCATTACTGCTGTTCAGAAGTGTCATGCCTGCCAGACCTATACTCAAAAGATTTGGTCGCATCCTTCTCCCGTTCATCCTGTAGTCTCAGTAGGTCCTTTTTCTAAATGGGGCATTGATTTCATGACATGTCACCCTCACTCGGCTAGGGGGCATGGTTACATTATTGTAGTTGTTGATTATTTTACTAAGTGGGCCGAGGCAATGCCAACATTCGATAATACTGGGAAGAATGCAACGTTATTTATTTTCAACCATGTCATCACTCATTTTGGTGTTCCTCAGGCTATCGTTACCGATCACAGTAGTCATTTTAGGAATTATATGATGTCTGAACTTACAGAGAAGTTGGGCCTTCGTCATGATAGCTCAACACCCTATTATCCA
>ML778561.1:76287-88252 GCA_009831015.1 Picea engelmannii | reverse complement strand
ATTATGATGGGGTACCTTTGAGTGAACCCAGAAATGGGTTGTACTTAAAGAAGTACTATGCATGAGTCATTTGTGCATGAAGTACTTGTATTTTATGTATCATACTGAGTGTATGTGTTATTTTTAGTTTTGCTTTTGATGTTATCTGCTCTCTACCCTTACGTGACATTGTGTTTGATTGCCAGATGTCAGAGTATTCGCTACCTTATATTGGCTTCGCCGACGGTGCTAGCCATAGTACTCGGAACCTAGTTTCCGTTGCATGGGCAATCTATGCTCCAACAAACGAGCTTATATCTTTATGAGGTGTATGTCTGGGGTGGGAAACCAACAACATCTCAGAGTATAGCGTCGTTATTGATTTATTGGTTTATGCTATCTCTCTTGGAATTCGTCGTTTGGTTGTGCGACTTGACTCGCAGCTAGTAGTGCTACAGCTAAGTAATGTCTACTCTATTCGAAGTCCTACTTTATTAAGGGTATATTTGTGGATTCACCTCTTGGAATGACATTTTGATCATATTGAATATCAACATATTTCGAGAAGTCTTAATACAATGACAGATGCTTTGGCTAATTATGTATTGGACAAGCACTTAAATCACTTATAAATCAAACACATTAAAATGTACACAAATGTAAAGTAAGATGGTAGAAACTGTGTATATATATATATAACGATCAAAGTTTGTTTTTACAAAATGTGTCCGAAGACCAAAATATCAAAAAATTGAAGCTCATGGCTTCTACATAATGACATCATGACATCAATGATGTTCACGATAACACACTAATGTCCTAGCAACTCTGCGGACCAAGCGACCCATAGAGGCAGAGACTCCCACGGTGTGACGTTGATCGCATCGTGGAATCTCCTCTAGAGTCATATCTGGAACATCTTCCATCAGACCCTCTAAGTTCTTCTCCACTGTCAGATAGTCCTTAGCATATTGTGGAACTGCTACTGCTACCTCTCCTCGACGCTGGACAGGAGAACTACCAGCAGGTCTATATGCCCCAACGTCTGTGTTATCAATTAAAATTTGGTGTTAGTCTTCGGGTAAAACTATAAAACCAAAAACATTTAAATATGATTAAAAATCCAAAAACATTTAAAAACTTAAAACAAATTTGGGTACTTCTTACCGAGGTCTCCCCACTGTGCATCCTCAGGTAGTGCAAGGTCAAGATCGCCGCGAAAATCCAAGCCCATGTATGCATAATATTCTATCATCAGCACCTGGCCTCGAAGCCAGTCGAAGAAGGTATCGTCATACCTGACGATCGGTCCTACCACATGACGGGCCATGAGTTGACACCATCGTAACATCCATGGATCTCTGGGACCCGGAAAGTGCCACTCAGCCTGAAGCCTAAACATAGGGACCCTCTCACAGAAGAAGGACACCAATAATGATCCATATCCAAACTATTTTAGATCTCCACACCTTTATTTAGTCAATTGCTTCTTGAGATTGCGTAATACTGCGTCGGCCCAATTGAAGACCCGAGGCTCAGTACACTCGATGGCATACTGAAAATAGCTCTGCAGAGCCATATGTGGAGCAACACTACTCACCATTCGAGCAATGGTAAAGAGAATGGTGTGGAGAGTCAAATCAGTCACTCCCCAAATAGCCACTTTCCCTTTTTGTCGTTCAGCCTCAGGCACGCAGTACTGCCTGCAATACTCACTCATTTTTAAACCACCCCTTTGGCTACCAGTCAAGATGACATAGGACCCTCGCCTAGATAACCCAGTCAAGAAATAGATGTCCTCGATGTCGATAGTCAATGTGTGAGCTCCGACATTAAAAACTTGTTGGTCTGGATCCCACATCCGGACTAAGTATTCCAGCAATCAAACTTAGGCTCTCATGCCCGGGATGCGAAAATACTTCAAGAGACCGCAATCTCTTAAGGTAGCAATGGTTGGAGGGTGATTTTCGGCGTTTGTATTATCTTCCTCGTGTTCCCGTTCTATCCATTCGATCACCATGATGATGACTATAAACCTGCATGGGAAACATATGAAGATGGTTAATACTCTTAAACATGGGAAAAATTCTTTCTTTTGGCTAAACGTTGCATAAAATTTTAAACTTTGCACTGTTCGCAGGTGGCCTATGGCACACAGTGAGAACTTCTCTCATGCTTCATTAGGCCCACCTACGAGAATGAAGCATTCTCGCAGGCCCCGTATGGGCAGCCTGCGAGAATTCTTCTACACGCATAGGGTTTGAAAAATGAACTTAAAAATTGACTTTTAACCAATGGAAACACAAAATTGAACCATGAAAAGATAGAGAATGAAGAACTTACCAATATGATCCAGACGGCTCATGGAATGATTGCCCGAAACTCCCAGAAATCAACACTGAAGGTAGAAGGTAAAATGGAGGTTTTTTGAACTCAAATGGTAAAAGGGTAAAATGACATGGTAAAATGTGTTATGGATTTGTTTTATTCACCTTTTACTATGTCCAAAGTAAGTTTTTTATGATTATTCATTATTTAACCCTAACTACTAATATGGAAATGAGTAAAATGACTTGCAGGTAACAAATTCGGATGATTATGAATAAAAATTTTACGGTTTGGTGTGAATTTGTTTGTTTTTCCATGGTTTTGACTTAAAACCTCAAGCGCCTTTTATCCGTTCTTGCGCTTGCGAAAAACATAAGAACGTGATCGAGCGTTGTTTTATCTCTTTTTCAGGCTCGCTATGGTTACATGAAAAAGGAACCCCCCTGGAGTTAACTTTAAGCTCTTTTCAGACTCCCTAAACATGAAAACATTTTCGAGCGATCTTGCTATTTTCATGCTCGTTAAAGTATTTGAATTATGCGTCCTTCGAGCGATAGTTTAACCCTTTTTTGGTCTCATTGGACTATTGTATGAAAAAGGAACTGAGAGAGTTCTCTTTTAAGTGTTTTTCCAAACTCTATAATCTTGAAAACCTTCGAGTTTACTATCTCTGGAATCATTAAACAAACATTGACAGACCCGTGATGGGACCGAACCACTCCTTCCTAGGGTTCGTTAAAAATACTCCGAGGGAATCGTCCGAAGGATGAGCTTATATCAACAAGAATATGTGATCCTCTTCAAGCTTGCGTAAAAATAAAGAGGTACTTGCCAGAAATGGTAGGGGAAAATTTGGGAAAGGGATATGTTTCATCTTTGTGTTAATTGGCAATAAGTGTCGCTCTTGAACATGACACCCCCTATTCATCATTTGAAGCCGGTTTGGGAAATCCATTTGTTTCTCATTCGATTTAATAACAAGGTCTTTCCATGTGTCGTATTTGATTCATTGCTGCCAAATATTTGGTCGTGTCATTCATATGTTCAAGAGCAGTCCAAACCTCTATTGAGTCAGCCATCTGCAGTTATCCTTTCACTTCGTGTCGGCCTTCCCTGTGTCCAAAGTCCAATTGCCATATACTTTGTTTCACTTTCAAACTCTGTTACTCATTTCATGTCACTGATGGGGGATACATCAAGGCCCTCCTGTGATGAGTCTTGTTCTTTCGACTTCAGCACATTATCCGAAATCAAGACTTAGAAATTATTTAGTACCTTGAAGCTTGCATGCCTCAATGGAAAGTTTCTCGCTTTCGACAGTGGGTTTACATCACTGACCCATGATCGAGAGATTTCGTCGGGTGTTCAACATCAACTCATTTATTCACAGTTGATGGATTGTACTATAGTACCTTGGGAGTCATTGACATCAATGATGATTTCCCTCGCACTTGTTAACGGTATACATCAATGACCGGTAATCAAGTGATTTCTACCATGTTTGACTTTGACACATGTAATCACATGGTCAGATTCGTACTTTGGGCGATGATATTGAAGACTGTGGATATTGTCTTTGCGATCCAGGTTGCAATGGAGTATGTATAATTTGCGACACATAGATCCACTGTGTATGTTTCATGGCTATGTCATTTTGATTAAAAATTTGTCGCAAAGATCCACAGTGTATTCAGGTGGCTATGTTATATTATGACTGCATGGATCCACAGTGTATGATTGGTGTCCATGACCTTTGTTTATGATGTCATCAGTATGTGATATGAGTATGGGAATGCCTACCTCAAAAATTGGTATACATGATATTATGTTGATGCTTGGATGTTTGCAGGTCTCTAATTAGATGTGCTCTCGGTTCTTGACACACACATGCATCTTACAAAGTCTATCGACTGTCACTAGTTCCACTCTTAGACTTTGGGGGGCATTCTGTTATCCACTATTTTGGTCATGGTGATGATATTATGATGATGTGATGATGATGGAAAATCAATCTCTTCACTAAGAACAATTTCCTGGGAAAAGTTACTCTTGTCTGTTTCCAGAAATCATATTTTTGGAGATGTTCGCAGGCTACCTATATATTCTCCTGCGAGAATGCCTGATTCTCGTAGGCTGCATTAAACTAGGGTGCAAACATCTCACACTGTACTCATTGTTAGGGTGTGAACATGTTATTAAAGAAGGGAAAAGATAAAAATCTCGAACCTTCTAGAAGGGAATCTTCTAGAAGGGTGAGTTGGCATTCGAATGGTTGTTCAAGTACTGACATTCCAGATATCTTGGGATCATTCCCTATCCAAGTAACTAATCTATCTTCACTATATATTGAGGAAATGGCTCATGGAAAAGGTTAGAAGCAAGCTAGCAAGAGTTTGATTGGATAATTAGTGCAAGACTGTATGGAGGACTGATGCTACAGCAGCAAGAGACAACAACAAAGTCATCAAATGTGGTTGATTTTCTTCATGCATGAGCAAGTGTGTGTGTCAGAGATAGGATCCATTGAAAGGAGACCTATGAAATCAAGGCTTAGGTTGTAACTTTCACTTTCAGTTAATTCAATACAACAATATGTCCCTTTCCCATAAAGATGATGTCACTTTATTACATAATTCCTTGATCATATGTATAGACTAGCTATTGAATATATTAATTTGCCTTTACTTTGATTGGTTTGTACTGTTGTGATCTGAACGGTGCAAGAGAATTGGAGCAACGCTTGGAACAACAGAGATATAAGGAAAGCGTTCATAAGGTATGTCCATAATACTTATCTCTTAGTTTATTCAATATGTTAGATCTAGGGAAAGTGTATTATTCTGTCCTGTTTTGTTCTAGATCCAGGTGGATCTAGGGAGATCGGTTTGTGTCCGCACTCACGGATTTATCCTGAAACACATTGTCACTGATAATTTTCCTGGGGCATCCAAATCTAGAAAGAATGTTAGTTTCCAAATTTTTTATGATCACAACATCAGTGGCTTTCCTGGTGGGTACAACTTCAATCCACTTGGTGAAATAATCAGTGGCTATGAGGATCCACTTGTGTTGTCCTGTTGAAGGTGGGTGAATTTCTCCAATAAAATCCAAACCCCATTTCTGAAATGGAGCTTCAACTGAAATTGGCTTCAAGGGTAAAGGCGTAAGTTTCCTTTTTCATTCAAAGATCTAGCATTTGTGACAAGAGGTCACTTTTTTGTGTACATATACAAACAAATTTGACTAGTAGAAACCAACTCTAAGAATTTTATTGGCAGTCGTATTCCAATTCAAATTTCCACCAGAGTATCCTTCATGGAACTCTTGAAAATCTTTTTCAGCTTCATATTTCAACAAACAATTTAGAAGAATATGTTGGAAAATGTTTAACAGGAAACATATGCTTGTCGTTGATGGAAAGTATAGCAATGAAGATGGCATGAGTATAGGAAGAATGTAACAGATAGGCACCAGAAGTATTTTGGGAAGACACTGCAGAGAAACCTCAATAAGATCAAAAGAGGTAGTGCAGAGGATGTTTGGCATGTTTCACAGGTAGCATAAGCTTGTCATTGATGGAAAGTACAACAATAATGATGGCTTGAGTACAAAACCAATGATCAACAGGAAAATAAGAAGATAAGTCCAGGAAGATCGAATGATCGAAGGCATTGCAACATTGACAAAATGATCGAAGGCCCGAGAAGCATTTATGATCGTTGGATCCCATCCAAAATTAACGACAGCATGAAGGTTGTCAGATCTGAATAAAAACAAGAAGAGTGCACGCTGAAAAGGAGGATAGACCTTAGGCATTATATCTGAGCGCAGGATCTGACCTCCGTTGGATCGGGGAAAACCTGCACGGTGTTTAAAGTGCAAGAAGAAAAGGGGCTTACCAAATCCCGAAAGAAGGAGGACCATCCATCTCAGGGGATTATGTGGACCGTTGATCCAACTCCCTGTCGAAATTTCAAGGATCATGAGTTAGAGATGTCAAAGATTATTGACATCAGAAACCTCGATTTCGCGATGTGTGAAATCGCAATGTAATCTGAGCCGTCAGATTAAGATTGAATCTGAACCGTTGATTCTAGTCAAGGGAGATGCATCGGGGATCGGGACTTTGAAATGACAAAGTCACTTGACATCAAGAACCCTGATTTTGCGATATGCGATATCGTGATTCAATCGTAGCCATTGAATCAAGAATGTGATCTATACCATTGAACCAACTCATGACAGCAGACCATGTCAGCTAGGGACACGTGGCACAATAAGGTAATGACAAGTGTCAGACTGATTCAACATTTCAGGCACATGTAAGTCATGAATCAGAGTGACACATGGAAGTAGTATACACGTGTCAATCCACTTGTGACATCAGCAGATGGAAACCTCTCGGAGTTTCACGGATCGTGACTTGGAGAATCGAGATGATTCATCTCCAGATTCACAAGATGCGAGATAGCGAGTTAATCGTGGATTGTTGGATCAAGAGGACACGTGGTGAAAGATCGTCATGTCGTTGATAGGAAAGTCAAAGGAATCGCGAGATGTGAGCTCACGATGAGATCTGGACCGTAGAATCATCGAGATCATGGACCATTGATCTCAGCTCCATCTCGGAGTTTCACGGATCATGACTTGGAGAGTCGAGATGATTCATCTCCATATTCACGAGATGCAAGATCGTGATTTAATCGAGGACCGTTGGATCAAGAGGACGCGTGGCGAAAGATCAGAGCACCATAAAGCTCCATCTCGGAGTTTCGCCTATCGCGACTTGGAGTGACGAGAACCTCCATCTAAGGATCAGCGAGATACGAGATCACGATAAGATCCTGACCATAAATACACCAAAAGATGTGGACCGTTGATCTGAGCTCCATCTCTGAGTCTCACCTATCACAACTTGAAGTGACGAGAGCCTCCATCTAAGGAATAGCGAGACACAAGATCGCGAAAATAACTGGACCATTGATTCATCGAGATCGTGGACCATCGATCAGGGTCGATGAAGATCATGAGTTCGCAGCGCCTTTTAGTGCAGACAGTGGTCACCACCTATGGTCACGTGGAGGAAGGAGCTAGCATAGAAAATCTCTATGTAGGATTTTTGCGAATCGCAATATGGAGAGACAAAAGAAACAAAGAAGAATTTTTGATATGTGAAATTGTGAAATCACGATACAATCATAGACGTCGAATCAAGACCAGATCTAGACCATGGAATCATAGGACATGTGGCAAGTGATCAAAATTTCACTGAATTAGGGTCAATGAAGCAAAGTGTCGAAATTACGAAATGAATGCAAGATCCCATGGATTCAATACAATGGTGCAGATGAATTTGAACAAGATCAAAGGGAAACTGTAGCACGATACAGTTTAACTGCCAGAAATCACTGATGGGTTCTGCCAGAAGGAATCGAAGACACTACGGGATAACTGAAACAGAGAAGGGGAGTTAGACTGTCACAGAGATGATGAAGAGTCTCAAACTGCCAGAGAGGCTGAGGAATATTAGCATAACACCTAGTGAAGCTGAATGCGTGGTTGAACTACCAGAGAAGATGAAGAGTCGCGATGATGATCACGTAGAGCACTCGAGAGGTGGAGGAATTTGGCTCAGAGTCAGCATGCAGAGGCATTGCGAACATTGCATGCACAAGGTGCACAGAATCTATAAATACACAGTACTGAGAAGAGAAGGGGGTTGTCGTTGCTGTTGTTATTGGAGTTTGTTGTGATTGTAGCTAGTGAAGGTGATTCATGTGTGTAGAAGAAGGAGAGTGCAGCAACTGAATTGAACAGAAGAGGATCTATGCAGTGAATGGGTATGGCGCACAGAGCTTAAAAGGCATAAGAACAGACAACGCAAGTGAGGTTTGCAGAAGACACTGATGCAGACAGGGCAGAGTAGTGTAACAGAACAACGACAAGGATGGTAAGCCATTGAATAACTTTATTTCATTGTAATGAGTTGTAGTAAAAAAGATTTATATTTCAGGGTGGTTGGGAGGTGCTAGGGAGGATTGTTGTCCTCAGAGGTTCAAGTGGGTGCTTGAACACAGGGAGTTGTAGCTTCCATCTGGTTGCAGCCAGAGAAACCTGGGTGGCAGGGTGGTGCAAGGGAGAACTCTTGTTCTCTGTTTTACAGGTTGGTGCCTATATGATTGGAAGTAGGTGCTTCCATCCAGTTGGTGCTGGAAACACTCAAGGAGTTGTTGCTTCCTTCGAGTTGGTGCTAGAGAAACCAGGGAGTTGGTGCTTCCTTCTAGCGGGTGCTAGAGAAAATAGAGAGTTGGTGTTCTCAGCAAGTAGCAGCTTGCAAAACAGAGGTTTTAGCCTCATTATGAGTTTGTGCTCATATGTATGATAATGTAAAGAATGTAACTATTACTTATCATATAAAGAAAAAGAGGTTTTTACCATGTATGGGTTTCCTCAGGAAATATCTGTCTCTGTGTTTCTCATATATGTGAATGATGATGAATGTGCCATTGTTTATTTCCATGCATTATTGTGATCATCATTTAGTGTCTTAGCAAAGAGTTTAAAAGAAGTATAATTGTTTAAGCACGGTAACAACTGATTCACCCCCCCCTCTCAGTTGTCCAACAATTGGTATCAAAGCCGGCCCCTTTTATCTAAAGGTAGATCCTAGAGCTTAAACATGTCAAGCCATGAAGGAAATTCAACCAATAAGGCCCCTTTGTTCAATGGAACAAACTTTGCCTTCTGGAAAGTTAGAATGAGAACCTACATAATGGCTTTAGGTGTAGATGTCTGGGATGTGGTAGAGACTAGTTATGTAAATCCAGTTGTGCTAGCTAATAAGGATGACAAACTAGAATTTAGCTCCAACGCTAAGGCTATGAATGATATCTTGAGTGGGATTGCAGAAGCAAAATTCATAAAAGTTATGCATCTAGGAACTACCAAAGAAATGTGGGACAAACTCATTAACAGTTATGAAGGTAATGAGAAGGTAAAGGATGCAAAGCTTCAAACCTACAGAATACAGTTTGAATAGGTGAAGATGAAGGAAGATGAAACTATTGGAAATTACTTTCTAAGAATAGAAGAAATGGTAAATGTAATGAAGGCACTTGGTGAAACAATTGGGGAACCTTCTTTAGTTCAGAAAATCTTGAGATCTCTCCCAGATAGGTTCAACCTAAAGGTCTCAGCTATAGAAGAACTTAATGATCTGAAAACCTTGCAGTATGACCAACTTCTCAGAACATTGACTGCATATGAAATGAGAATAGTTAAAGATAATCCCACCTCCAGAGAAGCATCATTTAAAGCAGACAATAATGACGATTCTGAGCCTGATGAAATTGAAGCAAAATTTGTGAAGAGACTAAAGAAGGGATCAGGAAAATACAAAGGTAAGCTACCTTTCAAATGCTTTAACTATGGAAGGATAGGTCATTTTACAAACAAATGTCCACACAAGAAACATGATCAGAACTATGAAGGTGAAGAGAAGCACAAATCTAGGAGATTTGATAAAAAGAAAAGTTTATGTGTAAGCAATGATGACTCCTCAGAAGACATCGATAGTGACTCTTCCTATGAAGATAAGGTAAATGAATTCATTCTTATGGCCAAAGAGACTTATGATAATAAACGCACAGGCAATGATGAGAATGATGAAGAAGTTGTGGTTTACATGGAAGGAGAACTGATCAGTGCATTGGAAGAGATTGACATACTCAGAATTAAGAACAGAAAGCAAAAACAATTGTTGATATAGTTTGAGAAAGACAATAAAAAGCCTAATGAAGACTTTGCCCTGCTGAAAGTGGAATTAGAAGAGGCAAGGAAAATCGAGGATATTTTGAAACATCATCTATCAGAAAAGAGGGCAAGATCTGAAGCCCTGGAGGAAGAAGTAGTGAAAACTAGGAAAGAGATGGAGAAGTTTCAAGCCTTGTATCATCATAATCTATCAAGTATCAAAGCCTTAGAAGGATTGGCCACCATTCTGAGTCAGCAAAGGAATCCAAAGCTGAAAACTGGTTTGGGTTATGAAGAGGGATCAAGCAGTGGGAAGTCAGGAAATGAAGAACCTATCAATTTTGTCAAAAGTACAACCAATGACAATAACAAGCCTGCAGAAACAAAGGAAGACAACTAGGTACCCCAGAAAAGTAAAGGAAAAGGTGCCAGGACTGAATCTGTAGAACAAATAAATAATGCACTCCCTGCTCAAAGACATCATCAACATGAAAGAAATCGATTTGCTTGAAAAAGACAACCATTTTCCAAGTACAAAGACTTCTTCTATGGATATTGTTTCTACTGTTCTAACTTTGGTCACAAAGCTGTAAATTGTTTCTTAAGACTTAGACATGAGCATTTAAAGTTTCCAAGAAATAAATATCTACCACAACAAAGAATGATACAACAAAGTAACAAACCATCATAGATTGCAAATTGTCAAATTAAGTCTAGAGACATGCAACTGAGGAGGTCAAGGATTAACCAACAGTCAATGAGTAGAGAATGCTGCAACAATAAATTTGACCTCTTGATCAATGAGATTGAATTCTATAACTGTCACAACTTTGGCCACAAAGCTGCAAACTTCCATCTCAAGAATTACAACGCACATCCAAGAATAAAGTTCTTAGATAGAAAGACCAGCACATGGAAGAGGAAAGATAGTGAAAAATGTGGTCAAGCACTTTTAACTCAAAAACAAAAGGCCTATGGAAATATAGACAGTGGATGTTCCAAGCACGTGACTGCAGACAAGGATAAGGTATTGTCCATAAGTAAAAGAAAAATAGGAAATGTGATCCTCGAAAATGATGAACCAGGCAAAATCAAGGATAGAGAGATGATGAGTTTGAGTAATGACAAAGGAGATGCCCAATATGTTCTTCTTGTGGATGGTCTGAAACATAATTCGCTCAGTACAAGTCAAAAATGTGACAGAGGTAGTGAAGAGGTGCTCACATCCAAAGAATGTAAGGTAAATGTAGACTCAGGACAAATGGTGAATAATAGTATAAGGGAAAACAATAATGTTGATGTTAAATCCTCCCCTGCAAGTAAAGAAGAAGATTCATATACAATAAAAGAATGCTCACTTAGCATTTACCCCATGGATGAAGTAGGAGAAGAACCATGTCATAAACAGGAAGCAGAAGTCTTGAAGGTTGAGAAGGAAGACACCCAAATCAAGTTCTTGAGCAGATCCATGACTCTGGAAAAGGTCTTGGATAGCCAAAGATCACCAAATGACAAATCCGAAATTGGATTCAACAAGGTAGAAATCAGTGCTCCTAAGAAACCTGAGATAGGTCCTTCATTTGTGAGAAAGAAAGTCAGGTGTGAGAGTGGGTGTAGCAGTTTTCTCTTGTGATTAAAAATGGAGATAAAAGCCATGGATTGAATGCATCATGGAAGAAAAATGAAAATTGCAGTAATAGAGATCGATGAAACTCAATGGGGAGATCCAAGGGCTCTTCAAAAAGTACAAGTTACAATTGCACAACGTTCTTGTAGAGACAACAAGAGGAAAGACCTGGCTAAGGAAAGTTAACCTTTTAGGAACAAAGGGGGAAAATTGTCAGAAGCAGAGAGATGACAGTGACAGGGGGATTCATCCACTCATGAGAAGATTGATAAAGGAGTC
>ML778561.1:28804-42754 GCA_009831015.1 Picea engelmannii | reverse complement strand
CTCAAGGTGCAGAAGTGAAACTGATGGTGTGTAAAACAGACTCAAAGCAAAATGCACAGAAATGCTTGGACACTAACTTTTTCTAAAATGCAAAACCAACAACTTTTCAATGAAAAGACTTCTTTTCTTTTTCAGATTCACTAAGATTTTATACAGTAAATGAAGAGAAATTTCACTCAGATATGCGAGCTATTTATACTAGACATGCACTGCAAAGACTTATGCAAAAAGACTTCTTTCCTAGCTACTGACGCAACAACCAAATCTTCAGAGCAAGAAGACAATGAAAAAGGGAATTTTTTTTTTTTATTTATTTATTGCAAAGTAATGCAACTTGGAAAAATGATGACAAGATAAAAACCAAGAGAATGAAAAGAAAACTCTGGCTTAAAGCGCAGATCGCAAACAGAATCAGAGTACCAAAATGTTGAAAAGCAATCAATACAACACCGATTCAAACACTTGCCTAAAAACCATGAAATAAATATTTTTTCTCTTTTGTCTTTTCTATCAAAAAATCAAATAATAAGCTCAAGCTAAGGGAAAAATTCCCTAACCTGCTGACTGTGCAGCCTCAGACTCTAAACTTCTGAGAGGAGCTCTTCTCACCACAGGAGGGGATGACTGCCCCACCCAAGCTGAGAAGCTACCTAACAGACCCGCGACTGTCACCAAGACAACACGCATGTACCCGCGTGCTGTTCCACTACAGAGCGCGGGTACCCGCTGGCTAAATCTGAGCAGGCCGTGGGTATGTCTAAAAACTAAGATAAAATCACACACAGACAGTCTAGTCCTAAAAAAGGCTTCTGGTACTGACAACCAGAGTCTTTGACAGGCTGAGATGCTATCACTTTAACAGAAAAAATAAATTTGCAGAAAAGAAAAACCAATGTGAAGAAACACACAACAAAAAAGACTGAAGCACAGGACTATGAACCAATTCAGACCCAGACAGGATCCAGAAATCCCCTTGAGAAGATAAACTTCTGTCAGGGGAAGAGGGGACTGCCTCTTAAACTTCCTGGTCACTACATGCTACTGAAACCACTACAGGACGCGAATATCCGCGTGCTGTAGAAGGTTAGGGTGCGGGTCACCCGCGGGCAGGGCTTCTGCAGGCCGCGGGTACCTCTGTGTGTCCCGAAAAGAAATGTCGAGCGTCAGTCAAGGAAAACTGGTATTGATGACCAGGTTCCCTACTAGCTTTTGACTAACAAAAAACAAAAACACAACAAAGAAACAGAAACTAAATTCTTTGAACTACCAAAAAGATCTTTAACCGAACCCGAGAACCCTAAGAGTAAAATATCCCCAGTGGAGTCGCCAATTCTATTGTGGGGTATTCTACCCTACGGACTAATAAGCTAGGGCTCTAAGCTTATATGCAGATAATGACCCTTAAGATTTAACTTTTAACCTTCTACCCAAAATCTCAACCCCTTTTCTCAGGCAAACACGGGAAGAATGAACTAACCTCTTTTTAACGATGTTTGAAGTAGATCCTCCGTTGAGCCTTTTATTTCCTTGTTGCTGCTGCTCCTTCCACAAAGCTTCCTGCAATCAAGATAAGACTACACATGCATGCTACTGATCTACTAGGGGGTTAGAAATAAAACATAAATCAAACAACATAGATGAGATTCATGTATTTGGGATGGGAAAGCATCTTTTTCATTAGTCTCAAAATGAGTCACTTACAATGAATTCTGAGACTGGCCACCATTCCTCGATCCTGATCCTGGGCTCCTCCTCTTCTTTTTGTCCTCCAACTGCTGCTTCTTGAGTTCCTCCTAAAGCTTGAGGCAAGGCTAAAGGGTTGGGACAAAAACTGGCTTGGCAATTTGGCAGAGTTCCTTTGCTATGATTTTTCCTCCTCTGAATAGTACCCCTACCCCTCCTTTTATAGGCTAGGAAGAGCTAGGGTTTTTGGTGAACTCTCAGCCATGCATGGCTCGGAGTTCCAGTTAACTGACAAAAAGCCTCGTGTCCTCGCGGAAACTTTCCTGTTTTTTTGCTTTGTTAGGTACCCGCAGGCTGTAGTGGGTTAGCCCGCAGATACCCGCGTGCAGTAGAAGGTCAGTCGGCAGTCACCCGTGCCCAGTGAAAGGTTAGGGTGCGGATTCCTTAGTTTAAGTGGTTTTTTTGAGGATTTGTTCAGCATGGCTTTGGCTAGGAAGAGGCATGAGTTGGCCTGATGCCAGGTAAACCTGTGTGGTGCATTTTATGGTTATAATAGTGGAGAAAAGCATCTCACATGTTTGCCTATGCATGTTGATTTGATCAGTTGGATGGACCTCCTTCACATCAAACTCAAAAGAAGTTTTCTTGTAGTCATTTGTTGTCATGGTGTGAGGTACTTGTGCTTGTAAGAATGTCATTTGCATTCTTCCCTTCTCTTTGTCAAATGATGATAGTAACCTATGTTGGGAAGTAGAGGTATACTTCCAAAACTGGGCATATGTACTTCTATTTAGGAGTTCATTCCTCTTCTTGATTTGTTTATATTTGTCAAAGATGTTTGACCATGTTGGCTCATGAGAGGACTCAGATGAAAGAGTAGTGTATGCTTGTTTTTTGGATGAAGATGTGGACACTATGTGTTGGATGCCTGAGAATGTGTCCTTCCATGACTATGGTGGACTGTGTTTCCCCTTCTTTAAGCATGCATGGTGTGTGACCATTTTTAGCCCTCTTCCTATAAAATTGAAAGTCTTCAGCTAACATCTCTATGACTGAAGGTGAAACTTCTTTCCTGGCCCTTTTTTCTGTTTTTACTTGAGGAGTGTTGGTATGTGAAATATTGACAGGGGGAGGTTGTTCTTATGTTTCCAACAATGTATTTTCTTTCCAATTAGTCTGATTCATATAATTTTCTATTTCAGCCCTGTGTGCATGAACATAAGGAGGGTTCTTCTGTTTGACCCTTATTTCTGATATGATACCAAATGGGTCATAATTCTATGTGAAGCTCAGACTGAAGTTCAATTGTTTCAAAAGGTTGTTAGCCTCTTCTCATGCAACTTTGTTGTTGCATATGAAAGAACCAATTTGGATTTTTATTCTAAGTTGTTGTTTCTTCTTCGCTGATACAAAATGGATGTCATCAGAGTTTATCATCTACCTGATGTATTCCAATGCAAAGATTCTGACAGGGAGATATTTTGGCAATTTATATGGTGGAAAATCACATCCATATACTCTGATCTCAGTATGGTTCTGGTAAATATACTAGTCCCATGTTTTGGCCAAGTCAGAGAGGTGAAGAATTGTATGGACTTGTTCATTGATTCTTGGTTCCATTATGTTGTTGAGCATGCACACCACTGGATGATAAAACTGATCAATGAAGTCTCTAAAATTGAACTCAGTGTAATTTTTCCTTGGTAGTGAGGTCTAAGAAGTCACTAATTGAGGGTTTCCTTCCTGATCTAATTTCTGGAGAGAACAAGAGAATATGTATACCTGGAAGAAAATAAATAAGCACACCAGCAATGAGGAATACCTGAACATTCCTTTTGTTGATAATTTGAATAATTGTTCATGTATATTGTCAGTCAGGAACTAACTGAAATAAAACTGGACTATAGATTTCTCCTCTATGGAGAAAATGGACATAAAACACAGGATAGGTTCATTTATCCATTCATCAGAAAAATATCCTAGTAGGTAGCAGAGGGTGGAAATGATTTGATTGGCCCTAACTGAGAAAATGGAAGATGGATAGGGAGGGTTTTTCTTAGGAAACTGCACATCTTCTGGTAGAAATATTTCAAAATTTTGGGATTTTTTGGGGAAGGAGAGTTTATGATAGAGGTCATTTAGGATTTCAATGGCGAAAGGGTTGGCATAATCAATTATGGGGATCTGTAACATCTGGCTTATTGATTCTGGGGTAATGGTGAACAAGGTTTCACCAGATGAGGATACGATGGCCCTTTGACCGAGAAGATAATGAGATTGACACTTTAGGGCAAACTATGGGAAATGAAAGGTCTGGGGAAACATGTACAAGGGAAAATTGGACTCCCAGAATCCAATTTCATCACTTTGATCTAAGAAAATGTCCTTTATCCAGAAGTGTAATTCAAAAAAATTGAATTCATACTTTGGCTCTGTAACTTTGTAGTCTTTGTCAGCCAAGGGAATGTGCTCCAAGTCAATGGAAGGAGGAAGAAATGGATTTTTTGTAGTTTCAAGGTGTTTGGTTTTGGGTGCCATAGCTAACAGAGATCTAAAGGAGAAAAAATATGGTGAATGTAGTTACCCATATTAATGACGCATGTCGATGGTGTGTCTTCGTGATGATTGTCTTGAAAGGTGGATTTGGTGCAGTGTCAACAGTGTCTAGATCAGTGAAAAGTATGGCAATGGTGAAGAAATGGGGTTAAACGATGTAGGGAGGTGTCCGTTATGGAGTGGGTTTTGACTTGACGAATAATGGTCACGAGGGATAACATTGGTTGGCCAACAATTATGATCTGTGTGACATGTGATAGGGTAGTGGGGTATGGTGGGAGAGTGAGGTGGGAGGTATTGGATGAGATGCTAGGAAGGTTCCCGGAGGGGGGGGTAGGTGGTAAGTGGAATTGAGCATGGTGAGGGGGGGGGGGTCTAGTTGAATGTGAGGTTGACATGTTGTATGGGGCCCGTGCTAGGAAAACCACTTTTCTCGGACCCCCCTCCCCCCATTGTTAAAGGAAGAAAGGTCAAAGGGGTCCCAAAAACACCATCGGTCGTTGATTTGAGCACTACTTGATCAGCTGCTGGAAATTGTGAACCCTTTAGTCACATAATGACAAAAGGTCATATCCCTAATAGAAATTAGGATAAAATCATGTTGTGGGTAGCGCTAATATCCCCCTTCCTTATGTTTTTCACCAAGGTGTCATTTCCTAAGGTAAACACATCAAATTAACTCGAATAAAAGGTATTTAATCAACCCTTTTGCAAATTTTATTGAAATGAAAAATACTAACCTAACGTCTAGCCTAATCAACTAACACATTAATCCATATTAGACTTTTGGATTAATAATTACTCTAACCTAATATATTTGGCTAAGATTAGACTATTTGGCCAAATTTATTTACTAACCTATCTAATTGGGCCAAGATTAGACTATTTGGCCAAATTTATTCACTAACCTATCAACATAAATTTAAAAGGTTTGATCATGATTATACAGCATGAGTCAAACCAGTTTAATTTCATGGGGTTTTATATTTTCTCTTTTTTTATTTTTATACCCTCTTTTCATTTTTTATATTTTTTATTCTTTCTTTTTATTTTTATTTTCTTTCTCTTTTCTTTTTCTTTTATTTTATAAATCATTTGCATAATAAAATTTTATTTACAATACAATAAAACTAGAGTAAGAAATTCTAATCACTAGGGAATCCTATGAAATATAGGGTTATAACACTTCCACAACCTTATCCACTTTTTTTTGTTGTGTGGAGAGATCGACCACGAAGGGCTTGGATGTCGTTGCGATATTTGTCTCACTCTGAGAATGAACCATGAAGAAGACAAATTTATCGGTCTGAGAGATGACCTTCCTCCATTTCTTGGCGAATATCAAGGAAATAACACTAGGAGGGATTGCCTCGGGTATCCTGTACAATTATTTGTTCAAAGTAATAAGAACACTATGAGGCCTAGACTCATAAACAAAATGATGTTTCCATAAATAAGGTTGGCCCAAAAGAACATTACAAATTTCGAGAGGAGAAACATCACACAATACCTCGTCTTTGAGGGCTTGATGTCGTACAACAATCGACACTGTTGGTTGAGGTGAAGATCGCTTCCTTAGAGGAGCCATCCAATGGTGTAGGGTTGTGGGTGTGGCATTGTCGGCAGGGCTAGCCACTTGAAGACATGTACTTAGATGAGTTTATTTTGGCTACCTCTATAAACAATGAAGTGCAGTGAGGTTCCTTTTACCCACATCTGCGAATTGAAGAGGCACTCTCCTTCTTCTAGCTCATTTGGTTCACCAAGCTGGAGCTTGGTGGTAGAAATGGTGGCACTGGGTTCCACGTCAATGATTTATCTTCCCCTTTCTGGTTCTGAATCAGAGTCAGAACCCTCATCTGATTCATAGGCTTTCACTTTGGCCTCCAAAAACTGCTTTGAGCGAAAGTCAGCAGTGTTATGCCAAGGGATCTTATGGAAGTCACACCACTTCCCGATATCTTTCTTTGTCTTTCTGATGTCCTTCTTTCCTTGTGGCTTGGACTGGTTGTCTTGATACTCTCCATATTTTATCTGTCCTTTATTCTATGGGTTGGGGCCATGCCTTCTTGGATTTTTCTATGAGGGGTTCCCAAGCCCAAATTGCCACGTCTTTTGTTTGAGCTTCTCGATTTTGATGGCATATCGGTAGGTCATGCCCAAGGACGATATGTCCAAAAATTTGATTTTGTTATGGATGTATATATGTAAAGCACCACGATACTTAAGCACTAGATGTCACTCATAATCTTTGATACCTAGCTTGGTGCGCAAGGTATGGAAGATATTTTTTAACTCTAGCATTGCTTGGTCTCTTTCTTGTCGTAGTGTGGTCCATTTGGTATACAAGTCGTCATAACTTCCAACATGGTAACATTGTTCCTTAATAGAATCCCTTAAGGATTCCCAGGCGTCCATGACTATAAATAACGAGGGTTCCTATGTTTCCTTTTTCTCACAGAAAATTTCCCACCAATCTTTTACATGGGGAATGGCTTTGAGTAGCACAAAAGTAATATTTTCTCTATTCAAAAAGTTATGGAAATAAAAATACCCTTCTAGTAGATTCAACCACTTTTCTACAACATCTTCATATATATGACCTTCAAATATAGGAATATCAAAGTTGATTTGTACCTTCAAGGGGGTGGTGCCTCCGCTCAAGGAAGATGCGCCGTCTATTGGTATTCATAGAAGGATTTGTGCGAAACTATCCATCATCTCATTCCTCTATTTCATGAGGGATTCCTCAAGAAACATTTTGAAAGGATCTCCTGTCCCATCATCTTTCTTTTCTCTTTCCATGAGAGGTCACTTGGGTGTGAAAGATATTTTTTCCTCAAGAGAAACAAGATCGAGACCCAATTCTTTATACCTTGACCTTGTTGGGGACATGCATTAAGACGATAAGGAGAGGAACGCTTTGATACCACTTATCCAAATTTTATGAGAAGAAAAAAATGAATACATATTATTAAAAGATTCTTAACACAAAATAACAGAGATACAGTAAAATTGGTTTTCTATTCAGTAAGGAAATAAGCTAAAATTGTAAAATGTAGTGGAAAATAAGCTTGTTGGAATGGTGGCGGCTTATCTCTGAGAAGAGATGTGAAGACTATTCTCATTCTTAAGAAGATCGTTACAATGACGCTCTGAAGCCCTTTTACAATAAACAAGAATGTCAAAAACCCTAGATATCCAAAAACCTAACCCTAGGAGATGAAGTGCCAAAAGTCATGTGGGCCCCGTTTGGGTAAGTTAGTACATCAACTTCTCGAGGTTGTAACTTTTGCATACGATCTCTTTTTTAGGTGCATGATAGCCCATTGGAAAGGTCTAACCGAGAAGAATATTTTTTTACTAGCCCAAGTTAGTTCCTTCGATAGTCACCTAGGCCCCAAATACCCAAAAAACGTCGTTTAGGGCTTGAAAATGGCCCTAGAAGTTTGGAACCCGAAAAACCGCCAAAACACTGGCAAGGTGGAAAACTTTTTTTTGAGCCAATGGAATAGGTGGGTGGCCACCTATATACACATGGATCATGGGAAAAATAGACAAATAAGAGAGAACCACACATTGTCTCTTGGTTATTCTTGTTTTTTCTAGCACTCAATGTGATCTTCATCCTAAGGAGTAATCCCACACATCATTCCTCAGTGTCCAAACACTACTAATTATCCACAACTATTGGAGAGAAAATTTGTGCATTGCACTTGATGATTACCATGATTAGAATTTAACAAACCCTAACCCTAATTTCCTCACTCACTCACCAAAAGTGGTATTGAATACCCACCTTTAGTGTTGGAGCATTCCCTCCTTGCCACGTGTCTCACATATTTTTTGGGGGATGTTAAATCCTATCAAATAATGGCCACTATCGACATGTATCCCAAAGAAATATAGACAATATACAATGGATCAGTTGTAAATTGTGCTCATTTTTACTCATTGGTGTATGTTAAGGCATGTCCATTTGCATAACTGTATCAGACAAAATTATGAGTACAAAGAGAGGGAGATAAATGCTTAGTCCATTAAATAAGGGGACAAATGAGTTAATGATGAAAACCTTTTCCACCAATATACATTAAATAAAAATCAATTAGTTCACGAGTTCAATAATAATTGATTATTGTATGGGTTAATGGGCCACCCTCTCATGTGTTGAGAAATAATCCATCCAAAAGGATTATGGAATGGAGAAAAAAAAGAAGAGAAAAATGCAATTAATCCCATTGAATATTTCATCTCTAGAAAAGAAAACATATGTGCCTTTTTCATGTGACAATGCTAAAGAAACATACATCATTTTAAACTTTGTTCCCAACTTTTGTTATGGACTGTTATTCCCAATTATATGTCCTGAAGGAGGTATTTTTGGAGAAGCATCGGTTAGTTTCTTGAGAGGATTGTCCAAGCACAAATCAAGGTCCCCCTTTACCATTTGTTTCTACCTAATTATAGAAGGGTGGTAATATTCGTCTAGGAATATTTAAGAAGAGAGATCTTTGCACAAGATAAAGGATCGAGGCTTGGTAGCCTAGAAAATACAGAGATATCTTTGTAGAACTCAGAGACAAATTGAGATAAAGAGAAGAAATTAAACTTCCACATAGGTATCTATGTTGGTGAAGCGATTGGGATATGATCCCCTTCATTAGGGATTACAAGTTCCAACATATAAGGATCAAATTTTTATACCACATCCTTGGTGATTGGATTAACCCTTACAAGGAATTTTTCATCCT
The DNA here is from genome assembly GCA_009831015.1 of Picea engelmannii. NCBI lineage: Eukaryota > Viridiplantae > Streptophyta > Pinopsida > Pinales > Pinaceae > Picea > Picea engelmannii. The sequence goes on along the minus strand of ML778561.1, from coordinate 33,761 downwards.
GCATACCAACTCTTCTTTTCCTTCACTGCAAATCCTTCTGGTTGCTTCATGTAGACTTCTTACTCTAGATCCACATGTAGGAATTTTGTCTTGAAATACATATTTTCTAATTCAAAATCAAATGCAACATCAAAAGATAAAACAAATCTAATAGAAGTTAACTTAGCATCATGAGAAACATTTTCACCAAATTTAATTCCCTCTACCCGAGAATAACCTTTTGCTACTAATCAAGATTTGTATTTCTCCACTTTACCTTCTACATTCAACTTATTCTTAAACACCCATTTTCTTCAAATGGGATTTATTCCAGTTGGCAACTCCAGTAGCTCCCAAGCCTCATTCTTATTCAACGATGCCATTTCTTCAACCATGGCCTTTTTCCATAGTTTTACATCATCTGAATCCACTTCCTCTCCAAGAGTTCTAGGATCATAATTAGTAATAGATAAATAAAAATTGAATGGAAACAAGGTGGATTATACCTTTCTGATTTCCTTCTTTCCTGAACTGATCTCCTCAATACTAGAGTATGAAGATATTCTTCTTATGATTCTTCTTCTTTTGTAAAGTCTGATTCATCATCCTTCAACTCAAATTCTATTTTCTCTGGTTCTTCCTTCCTTGGTAGTAATTCCTATTTAACAACATATTTAATTTCTTTGAATACGACATATTGAGTATACACTACCTTCTTAGTTTCTTGGTTACAATTCTTATAAACTTCCATACCATATTTATACCCAATTAAGATACAGTTTTCATCCTTTTTATCTAGCTTACTCATGTTTTCCTTTGGAACATGAACATAGGCATCAAAAATGAATTTTGTGAGAAGTGTCAAAGAGGGTTTCTTACTAGTCCACACCTCATGTGGAATCTTGTCATCCAATGTTGATGAGGGTGATTGATTGACCAGGTAACATGCAATACCCACTACCTCTGCCCAAAATGCCTATCCTAACCCATCATAATGAGMATGCACCTTGATTTTTCCATCAATGTCGTGTTCATCCTTTCTACAAACCCATTCTATTGAGGTGTATATGGAGTAGCATTCTTCCTTTATATACCACACTTCTTACARAATTATTCAAATTCATTTCTACAAAACTATCCACCATTATCTCTCCTCAACACCTTAATTCTTTTCTCTGTTTGATTCTCCACAAAATCCTTAAACCCTTTAAACTTGCTAAATACTTTAGATTTATTTCCGAAGAAATATATCCAATTATTCCTCAAGAAGTAATCTATAAATGTGACATAGTACACATATTTTCCTAGTGATGGAACCAACACAGGTCCAAACACATAATTGTGCACCAACTGTAAAATCCCCTTTGTCCTCCTTGCACTAGAGGGGAATATTATTCAATTCTTATTCTCATATACACAATGTTGAAATAAATAAAAATCCAGAGAGAATCTATACATAGCTTAAACCATACCTTTATCGTGTAGTAAAAAACCCTTCTCTCTAATATGCCCTAGTCTTTTATTCCACAACATTGTCTTTTCTCCAGAGAATAAGAGTTTTTTCTTCTTTAGCTCCAATATCAAGAACAATGGAACTATTACACCCATAAACAATAGTTCTTCCCCAAATATTATACATTTTTACAAATCAAACTCCCTTTAGCAACATCGTTTCTCCTCGAACCATCCTGGAGGTATCTTTCCAAATCAATGTTTTTACCACTACATCATCCATTTTGCTTACAAAAATAATTTTTTTGTCCAATATTGGGATGTCCAAAACACTCAAGATTGTTCCAATCCTTCCATCCATGAGATTTATATTCTCAAAACCACTCCCTGTGATGATTCATATGAAAGGATGCACTTGAGCCAACCAACCATGCCTCATGATATTCATGTGTGCTTGAATACGACAAGTATACATACCCTCCTTTTGTGAATATATTTTCTTTTGTATAAGGAGAATCATCCAATCTATTCCCTATCTCAACACTTTTGGATATACATTGATTCTTTTAGTGCCTTTGTTTTCAACATATCCAACCTACCTTTACAAACTTTCCCATAGATTTAGATCTCCCACTTGAGGAATTAGATCTATTTATTTTCTGGGAGAATCCTCTTGAAAATAACTATTTTGTGCTCTTTCCTTTAATGTTATTCTACCTCATCTCCTCTGACAATAAGGATGAGACCACATCATCGAAAATTAAATTAGTTGTATTACGACCTATTTCCACAACTAGACTATCCCATGAGTCTTTTAAAGGGAATTCTTTTTTTATACACGTGTCTTCATAAAAAATCTTAATATCAATAGATAATAACTAAATTACCACTCCATTGAAGGCATTCATATTCTCTATCACAGAGTTTCCATCTTTCATCCTCAGGTTATACAACTTATTCCATAGGAACATTTTGTTTACTAGGGACTTAGACTGATACAAAGTCCCCAAATTATTTCATAAAGCATTGGTCGTAGCTTGCCCTGACAAATTCAGTAATACCAAGTCTAACAGACACAACCAGATTGTTATCTTCACCTTTTGAACCAGATTTTTCTAGTCTTCTGCTAACATTCCTGTAGGTGAAGTACCTAAATCCATAGTGATCCATTCATCTTTGTCCACCAAAAAATCTTCCATCTTGAGATTTCATATCTCAAAACTTTACCCTTTAAATTTATTGATCTCTATTTTCTAATTTATTTCCATTTCTTTTCACTTGAAGAATCAATACCATATATCTCCCACTGTAACAAGGTTTAGCATAGACCTGAGCCAAAACCCCTGACCAAAAAGGTGTCCCCTTGAAGCCAATAATTGCTCTGATACAAAATGTAGATTTTAATCTTATACAATTAATTACTACAAATAGATTCTTAATAAAAACAAAAAATATACAATGGCACACACACATTACACAAAGATTTTTACCCTAGAAACCCAAACCAGGAAAACCAACAACCTATTTAGAGTTAAATCTCTAATATTTTATTCACCATCTTCCTTATTTTTTATAGTAAAATATACATATAGGATCCTGCATCATTCAAACCCCTAATCCATTGAACCATCTTGTTGGGTATGTGTTATATTATTTGCATGAGTAGTAGTGCCAAAGCGTCTCACCGGGCACGCAGGGGGGTTAGAGGGGGGGCCGCTATGCCCCCCCCTCGGGGGCAGGGGGGCGTAGCTCCCCGCGCGGGGGTTCGGGGGTAGCGCCCTCAATTTTATTTTTTTTCGGGCCGACATATTTCCACCGGGCCGACATATTTCCGGGACAACATATTACCAGGATGACATATTTCCGGGACCACATGATATTAGGTAGTTTTTCGGCACATGGTTTTTTGCCGATGGTTTTCTATTTCCGGTTAAGGAATTAGGGTTTTGGAATAATCCAGGTCATTGGGCTAGGGTTTTGGATGCCGCTGGCTCCTATATGTATATTGTATTGTAAAAAATGTAAAACAATGTATGAATATAATATATGCTGGTTTTTCTCGGTTTGGGTTTCCAGGTGAAAAATATCTGTGTAATGTTTGTATTTGCCATTGTATCTTTTCTGTTATTTTTTGAATATCAATTTGTAGTAGATATTGTACAAGGTTAGAATTTACATTTGGTATCAGAGATTTATTGGCTTCAGGGGGATGCCTTTGTCGTCAAGGGTTTGTCTCGGGACTGTGATTAGCCTTGTTAGAGTGGGAGATCTGCGGTATTGTTTTTTAGGTGAAAAGAAATGGCAATCAATTCGAAGATGGAGATCGATAAGTTTAATGGGAAAAGATTTGAGTTGTGGAAGCTCAATATGGAATATATTTTGGTGGACAGAGATCAGTGGATCGCGGTAGATCCAGGTACGACACCTACAAGAACTTCTGCAGATGAATGGAAAAAGATGGATCAGAAGGCAAAGAGCACAATTCGACTATGTCTCTCCGATTCAGTATTACTGAATGTGTCAGAAGAAGCTACAGCCAAGGATTTATGGGAAAAGTTGGGGAAGTTGTATCAGTCTAAGTCCCTAGTAAATAAACTATTCTTGACAAAGAAGATGTATAATTTGAGGAGATGGAGACTCGGTGGCAGAGCATTTGAATGCCTTCAATACTGTGGTAAGTCAGTTAGTATCTGTTGATATTAAAATTTCAGATGAAGATAAATGTATCAGTTTGTTGTGTTCTTTACCAGACTCGTGGGATAGTTTGGTTGTGGCCATAGGTAGTAATACAACATATTTGAAGTTTGAAGAAGTGGTCTCGTCCTTGTTGTCGGAGGAGCTGAGACGAAAGAATATGGAAGGACATAGCACAGATGCATTATTTGCAAGAGGACGTTCCCAGGAAATAAATAAATCTAATTTCTTAAGTGGGAGATCTAAGTCTAAGGGTAGATCTAAATCTCCTGGAAAGTTTGGAAGGGTATGTTGGAGGTGTGGAAAAGAAGGGTACTACAAGAAACAGTGTAGATCCAAAGTTGAGAAAAAGAAGGGATCTGAAGAATTTTCTTCTACAGAAGAAAATACCTCCAAGGAAGAAGGAGGGGATGTGTACTTGGCCTCTTCAAGAACACATGCAGATCATGAGGCATGGTTGATTGACTCGGGTGCATCCTTTCATATGACTCCCCACAGGGAGTGGTTCTGCGAATATGAAAAGTATGATGGAGTTAATGTTTTCTTGGGTAATGATTCGAGAACCAAAATCATAGGAAAAGGAAGGGTCAAGTTGAGACTCATAGATGGAAGGATTAGAAAACTACCTAGTGTTCTACACATCCCAGGTATGGACAAAAATTTGATTTCTGTAAGCAAAATGGAAGATACTGGGGTAAAAACAATTTTTGAAAAGGGAACTTGCAGGATGGTTCAAGGAGCAATGGTGTTGATGAGGGGAGTTTGGTTTGGAACTCTGTATAAGCTGCTAGGAAGCACTATTAGTGATGGGTGTAATAGCTCCATTGTTCCT
>ML778560.1:647815-673984 GCA_009831015.1 Picea engelmannii | reverse complement strand
TAATGGCCTAAAGCCGACATAAATAAAATAACATTAATAATCTAAATCACAACTAATGGCCTAAAGCCGACATAAATAAAATAACATTACTAATCTAATATGCCCCAATTAAGTGGTAATGAGCCAATATTAGGGCTTAACACAGTTTTTCTCGCATATGTGTTTCTATGTGTTTATGTGTCTCATGAATGTCACGTGTGCGTTATTTTATGTTGTAGATGTATGTTAGGTTCCATCTACAGGGATATACATAATATGTTGTATGTGGTTTTGTTAAATTGTTTTTGGGTTCTTTAGTCTATGCAAGGAGTGCACAACATAACGTTAGAAGTTTTGTAGCCAGTACAAGGAGTGCACATTTGAATCTCTCTGTTGAGTTCAAAGGAGAACATGCCAGGAGGGAACACCAGGATAGTTTGCAGACTCAAGAGAATCCTCAAGGTTGTTGAACACCTTGGAGGTAGGACTGTTTCAAGAAGGTACAGAACAAAGAAACAAAACTACTGAAGGTTCTGTAGAGCTCTTCCAGGTGGGCATTGAGCACGTGTAAGGAGTGCACAAAGGATAACTTTATTTCTAGTTTAGAGATAAGAGAAGTGTCAAGGAGAGACACTCACAGAGTTACTAAATAATCTGTAAGCTTAGCAAGGAGTGCTTGACCATAAGTTTCCAAGAGGGCACTTATATCCCTTCAGGGAGTGAAAGGGTTGATACAGAGTTGTTGAATACTCTAGAGGAAGACCTATGCAAGGAATGCACCAGACCAACACTCGAGCAAAGTGTTGAAAGATAACCAGTTAAAGGTTGGTCAAGCACAAAGAGTGTGCACAGGGAGAACTTGTTTTAAGTTTGAATGCTCAGGATGAAGATCATAGAGCATGCCAGGAGAGCACCAAAAAGTCTTTTGGGAATATGTAGAAGGGTTGAGTCCCTTAGAGACTAACAAAGCCAAAATCTCAAGAGGAGTAGTTCAAATTCATGTGCAGAGTGCCAGTGAGCGCCAGGGCCGAGGTTTGATTTCATTGTCAAATCTTAGGAGAGACAATGTCTTCAGAATGTAGTCGATACCCAAGTAGTCAGGATCGTAGAGAAATCAAAGGTCGATTCCTTTGAAAACATTTGAATTCTTCCAAGTTGGGAGAATTTTCAAGCTTAGGAAGAGGAGCAACAACATCCATCAGATCAACTACAGAGGAAGAGATCTAGAGCATTGAATTTCACATCTAGACACCCATAAGAGTGCGTAGGAGGAGAATAGATCTCAGCCATCATATTTGAGTGCATAGACCAATAGTCGTTGGACCTAGGGGAACGTGCATGAGGCTTAAACCCTTTGGAGTTGCATAGGAGAGACAAATTTCTAAGTCGCAAAGTTTTGAAATCATTGGAACCATCCATTGAGATATGACATGTGGCAAGAGATCAACATTTTGCTGACTCGCAGAGTGGAAAGGTCAAATGACAGAGTCGTGAGAATTCGTGAAGTGCGAACTTGCGAAAGGATCACAGTCATTGATCGAAGAGAGAGCATGGAAATTTGATTGTCTAGGGAGATATTGAGAGTTCAAATATCGGGAGAAGGGAGGTGAGCAGTCCTCCAACTTTGCGAAATGCAAAGTATCGATATGCAAAAAGGAGATCAGGACTATCAGATCACAAGGATTGTGGACCGTTGATTTGGTGAGAGGAATTCACAAGTTCAAGTTTCAGAAGGATGAGCAAGCGAACTTCGTGAGACGCGAAGTAGTGAAACACGAAATCGCAAAGCGCTCGAAAGTTGAGCCCCGGGTCACAACCAGAGGTCACATTGGTGAAGGCACAACAGAGGAGCTAGCACGTGCTAGGCTCCCAGTTGGGATTTCGAATGTTGGGTGAGTCGTGGTGACTCATATGCAAAGACCCGATACATGAAATTGGAAAACACCTTTTGATATGCGTGCGGTCAGAGCTAGTGGTCACGTGGAGGAATCTTGCACCTGGTGATAATTTGTGTGGGAAGAGTTTCATAAGGACATGTGGATTTAGTTCGGGGATATTCTAGCAGGGAATCAAAAGAGATTCTTCAGCTCATAGAATTAAGAACGATCCTTAACCGAGAGGTCGACAGACCTTGCTGAGGTAGGGGGGGCTCTGCACCATGTGGTATCATAACACATAATTTGTCTGCAGATCGTAGGCAAAGCTAAGGAGATAAAGGAGATAGTATGATACCATCAAAGTGGTATCAGATATTGATTTCATCTGTATATTTCAGGCGGAAGGGGAGAGTGGAGGCGAAGAGAAATGCTATGTTAGTGGATATTTGTTTTCACGTAGGAAATAGACATTTGATAGCCAAGTGGGTTGTAGGAGAATCTGTGAATGCTCTCAGTTGCAGAGTGAACATCAGATGTTCCAGGAGGGCAAGTAGAAAAGGAAGATGGCTACTGAAGGCCACAAGAGTGGTCAAGGCAAGGACCGCCAATAGAAAAGAAAAGAAAAGATGGATAAAGAAATCCAGGAAGTAAGAGCACAGATGGATAAGATGGCATTAAAAATGTAGCAAGATGCAAAAGTCCATTGGGTATATGAGTGGCCCATGAAGAAGAAGGTGAAGTGGCCAGTTAAGAGATTATTGGCCAGAGAAAAACAAAGGTTGTTGAGAGTATGGTTGAGGTATGTTGAAAGTCTTAGGGACACAAAAGAAGTGGCTCACATCTGTGAGCCAGAAACTGGGAAGAGGCTCAATGATGATGAAGAGAAGAGATCAGTTAAGGATATCAGAAAATTCCAAGAGGGAAAAAGTGGACTTTCAAGTTTCTATGTGGGCAATGGAAGGAGATCTGTGGATGATCTCAAAGACTGTTAGGTGGGAAGTAATGAAAGTTCATATTTTCAGGTGTGCAATGGAGAGATATCATAAGATCTCATAGACTGTCAGGAGGGCAAGGAAGAAATCCCAATTCGTCGGATGGGCAAGGGAGAAGAGATGAAATCAACTAAGAGTTTAGATCAACAAGGAGAGCTAATGGAGGAAGATCAGAAATATATTCTAATCATTGGAGGAATTGAGGTATTCCTACCAATCAACCAAGTCGAGGTCAGAGCATGTGGTGCAGGTGAAACAATAAAAAGGCAGCCAACAATGACTATCATAGATGAGGAAGAAATGGAGCAGACACAGATGTCTTCCCAAGCAGAAGAAGAGCACACAGTTGAGATGCTCACTCTATGGGAGAAGGAATTGAACATGCTATAGGATTGGTTGAACCATCCACAACCATTAAATGACTACCATGAAGAGACAGTCAAGGAGATCAAACCAGAATTCCAGTCTAAAGAGAAGTTGGAGCTGAACCAACACAAGTAGAACTAGAAGAAATTAATCTATCAGAGGAGTTGACTGAGAAGTAGGTCAGTCAAGAAGAGACCACAAAATTGGAGTCTGTAGCAGGGTGGCTAGCTAGTACCACAGAAGAAGAAAACAACAGGGGGGATCAAGTTGATCTACCCATTTGCAGGGAAGAAGTGTAGCCGATGAGACTTCATAAAGAGAACCAGCCAGTAGAGCTGCTGGAAGAGGTGATTGAGAATATAAGAAGGCTGATGTTGAATTCAACAACATAAACTGTCAGTAATAGGAAGATAAACAGAAGGAAGCCTGCGAGAGTAGTTGGGAAGCAACAAGATCATCAAAGTAGTGGAGCAGATGGACATCTCCAAAGAATAGTTTGGGATCCATGTGGATTTCAATAGGGATGGGAATCTCATGAGCAGAAGCTCGTGAATTTTTCATGGTAGCGGAGTATGATGCAACAACATCGTTCCAACCCAGTGACGCACCAACTATACAACACATCAAAAGCGCACATTCAAGGAGGAGAGGCGCCAACCCTCTCAAATTAAATTTCAAATTGTAATTTAATGCAATTGAATGTTTGTAAGGCTGGAAGAGACAAAGCCATGCCTTTGAGACGGCTATAGGTAGAGTCACCTTTAATGGTTGTTAGGCTGATGAGATCTAGATCCGATCCGGACTAGACAACTATTGAATGTAATTCAATGTGATATTAATTAGAGTAGGTAGATGGAGGAAAAGGCTTGAGGAGCCCCCTTGTAAAAATATATTTTTATCTAGATCCATTATAACTAGCATGTAGAGAAGAGAAAAGGAGAGAGACAAGACTTTGTTGCAGTCTGAGCTCACACCCATTGTAATCAGACATTCTCAGATTCATACAAAGAGAAATTTTTCCTGCATATGTGTTTCTATGTGTTTATGTGTCTCATGAATGTCAAGTGTGCATTATTTTATGATGTATATGTATTTTAGGTTCCATCTACAGGGATAGAAATAATATCTTATATGTGGGTTTGTTAAATTGTTTTTGGGTTCTTTAGGCTGTGCAAGGAGTGCACAAAAGAACGTTAGAAGTTCTATAGCCAATGCACGGAGTGCGCATATGAATCTTGTTATCCCCGTTTTCTAGGGATAACTAGGAGATCATGTATCGAGGCCCACAGGTCCTAGACATGGAGTACCAAGAGCAAGATTGACCTGAGCATGGCCCTGGAGGGCCCATCCTTCTTCTTCTTTACCAGACTTGTCCTGTTAGCAGCAGCAGCTTCCATCACCATCGGCTTGGACTTGCATCAGAGAAGACTCTTGCTCCATGAGGTAATTGGTCCGAGGTATCATGGTATGTGTCATGTTTGATCATTATAACTTTATTATATATGCATCAAGTTCCTTACATTTCTGATAACTGCTTGGATCTTACATTAGTCCACTTGACCATTCTTGGGGGGATTAATAGGGTTCCCTAGCAAGCTTGTATTTATGGGTTTTGTTTAGCCACCAGGGGGGATTTGTAGAGCCATCGTCCCCTCCCACCATTCTATAACTTTACATCTTATCTCCCATACATCCATCCCATTCCCCTAGTCTGGCCATTAGGATGAACTTTGAGGGTTACACTTTGTCTTGTGGGAGGAAGGGGCTAAAGGCCCAGGGGGTAAAAGCAGCTGGTAAAAGATAAAATCCATAGGAAATAAAACCTAGAGATGCTTCGCCCAGGGATCCCCGAGAAGGCAATAAAATGCCTCTCGATAAGAAACAAAAGGGACCTGAAGAAAAATAATAAAAGCAAGACCTAGCTAAGAGGATGGGAGGTCTCATCACGAGCCAACCCATTATGTTCATAGGTATCTAGCAGTATGAAATTGCCATTATCTGGTCACCACGCCAGGGAAATGACCTTTGGTTGCATGGCCAAGGGAAAGGGGGTCTCATCACGAGCCGACCTTATCATTTCTATGAAAATACCAGTGGGTAACACTGTCATCTTTGGTCACCACACCAAGGCAGTGTCCTTTGGTTAGATCTTGAAGTAAAAAGAAAGAAAAGAAATAAATAAAGAATAAAGGCAATAAAGGGTCTTGGAAAAAGTGCATCCATGACGGGTACAACTCACCTCCTACAAAGGCACCCACAGACAAGACCTACCCGTAGTCTTACTATGACTGGACATCCCTAAACCATATCACTTCATGTACATGGATTGAATGATCTTTTGTGGAAACTTTCATTTTCCTATGAATACTGGCCCAATAGGTTATTCTGTTTGTTTGTTCAACCTTGTATAGTAGATCAGTGTAATGTCTTTGACCTCTTAGATGATATATTAGGGATTTTATGCATGTATTTGATAAATTTAATGATGAAATATGATTGACATTGCTATGATACCAAGGACTGATGAGCCCATGGAGGCCGTAGTTTTTGATGCGCAGGACCATACCCGACGGACAGGTACCAGTGGACCGATACACATGGGGATATGATTAGCTCAGACCTCCATGGGGATGAAGAGCCCATCAGATGGTTGCTATGATAGCAGAGACAAGACAACATTGTGATGAGCCATTGCACGAGAAGAAATAAGGACGTTCCACCCAAGACACTTTGGCAGAGCCTGGCCTAGGGGGAATCACCCACTGTAGATGGAACATTTTCCTTTGATGGACAGGACGTCACCTGGGAGAGTTGGACGTTGTCTGGAGTGTGTGGCAGTGTGTTGAGGTCATTTGGCATGTGTGGCAGATTGGAGGAGCCCTAGAAGGGCCAACGTTTGGTCTCTGGATGTTGTATTTGCCCAAAAAAGGGCCAACGTCTCCCTCAGAAGGGCTTGACATCCCTCTTTTGCTCATATTATGACATTTTTCTGGCAATTAATGTAAAAACAGTGTAAATTTTATGGTCAGCCTTGTCGACTATTTTAATGACCTTAATTTTAATTCAAAGGTCATGGATTGGTATAAATAGAGGACGTTACTCCTCATTTTAAACATAACACAAATCACTATCTTGTGAAAGATCAACTTTTAGTCTTTTGCTTGGTATATTTGGTCTTGGAAGTGAGGCGCAACTCTTATTGGAGGATTCTTCTTGGCATTTATGGTGTTTCACTCATGGAAGGTTTACAACTAGGGTTTGATTAAGCATTCTTCATGATTTGTAAGTGAATTTTTCATGCAAAACTTCTTAAATGAATGGTTGTAGGTTTAATTTCTTACATTTTCTATATCATTGCTATTATATTGCTGAAATCTTGAAACCCTAGGTAGCAAGCACACAAGTAGGTCATTGCTATATGTCCCCATGCTTGAGAAAATTGTTGTAGCCATTGATAAAGGAAGATATAGCCTAGTCGTTGCTACACTTATCTCCCTTTTTTTGAGGTAGCATTAAAGTATAGGTTGAAGAGAGGAGACATCCTAGGCCTAGTTAATTCTACACGTAGGGTTTTACCCTTCTAGGATTTGAAGAGCCTTGCTCCCACAACACTTTTCTCCCTTAGATCTGTGCTTTGAAGCTAGCCGTTTTGCCAAGAATATTTAGAGAAAGAGGAAGGAGCATGAGGCCTTGCTTAAGAAACACCGGAATGAGCCTTCTTCCCTTAGGGTTTTGATTCTAGGGCCCTGCCATTGCAACACCATAGAACCTAACCTTATAGTCTTTAAATTTTAATCCTCTTGAGATCTTTCCCTTACTTTTGACTCCATATTACCCTAAGGCACTGGTATTCTCTCCAACGTTGAGCTTGTTGTGCAAATTCATCCTTAAAACTTTCAAATTTTGAAACCCTAACTAACCCTAACGCACTAACCAGGGATGATGTCATACCTGATGCAACAAGCCCTCTAACCCTGCAATTAATGATGACGCCATGCCTAATTTGAACTATTGTTGATAGAAAACATTGTTGGCTTGGTCATCTTGTGATAGACATTGATGAATCGATAATTTTCATTGGCTAATTAGCAAAACGTTGACCTTCTTTGTCTATTATTTTTCTTAATCATACTAACCCTAAAGGAAGCTGATGTCATCCTTAGGATATTGACACAACAACCTATTGTATATGAGCAACTGATGACATTTAATGCATTGATTTGATTCAAGGATTGATCATTTTCTTTAGATGCTATATTATTTTAGTGTTTATTGACAAGTAACATTATATTGCCATTCTCATGATTACAAACATTGACTTCGTCAATATTTACTGTTGTATATGCTCATATACATTAAAGTTTGATAGTCATTGATTTATGAATTATTAACCACTATTGCATGTACTAGTTTCATTGTTGCCTTGTCTCGCAAGCAGGAGCCTTTTTGTGGTTATTCTTTATTTGACTATCTTCTGGGTGGTAATATGTGAAGGGGAAACTTGCCTTAATCCTTTGAGCCTTTTCCTCACAAACCCTAGATTGCCACCCTAAATAGAAAATACCTCCCCATTGTGGTGACATTGGGTGGGGTAGGTCCCTGTTACGCCAGTTTTACCCTTATCCTCTAGCCTATGACCTAAAATACAAACTACGTGATAACATTTTGGTGCCGTTGCCGGGGAACATTGAGTCAATCTTCCTCAAAGACAAATCCTTTGATAAGCCTTTCCTCAAAGACCTTTATCTTACAAGCTTACCTGGTGACTCCACTAAGACTTTTTCCCTTATTCTTTGATAGTTTCAAGAAAACTATCTGGTGACTCCACAAACCAGAAGGAGGTTCAATAACCCTCCTCTAGCTTTGAGAAGGAATCCTCCTGCTAATTCACCTGTTGTTAAGTCACTTTTTGGAAAGAGACTTCCTTTAAACATGTCTACTTCTCAGACTGGTACTACAAACCCAGTCAACAATCAGAGACAATGGTCATCTACCTTGTTCAAACCATTAGACATGTCAGCCAGACCTGGCTACCCTAGGCAAATGCCACCTAAATATGAGAAGTGGTTGCCTAAGTTTACCGACACTGATGGTACTAGTGTCGAAGAGCATATGAGTAACTTCTGGATATTTTTTCAGCTTCACCCCATCAGTGATGATGCTGAGGACTTGGTCATGAAGCTTTTCTCTGCTACCCTTTATGATGCTGCAAGATGTTGGTATCTTGGCCTACCTGATGGAAGCATTAAGACCATGGATAGACTTGAGAAAATATTTCTCAGAAGGTGGAGTATCAAAGAAGATATGAACATGCTGCTCACCCGACTAAATGGCCTTGTCAGACGTGAGAATGAATCCATTCGGGAGTTTCATACCAGGTTCGAAGCTTTACTCCAACGAATTCCCCCAAGCCACCATCCAAAAGATGATTACCTTGTTCACATTTATACTAGATCTTTCAGTGGCCAATTAGGGTATCTTCTCAGAGACAAAGACCCTCAATCCATTCAAGAAGCCCAAGAGCTTGCAACCAAGATTGAAGGAAATATCCTTTCATCCAAGATTGAGCCCTTTGCCAACCCTAGGGGAAAATAGACACCAAACAGAAAGTGGTACACAATGCTGAGCCTACTTCGGATCTCTGCACCAGTATCAGTAAGCTACAAGCTTCAGTGGATAGCATCATGAAGAATCAAGAAGAAATGATGAACCGAATTGTAAGACTTGAAAAATCCTAGACCCAGGCACCTAGACCTCCATTCAAAGGGCCATTCCAAAAGGGGAATCAAACTTACAAGCCGAAGAATGAAAATGAAGTCCCAAATACTCTAGCCCCTACAAATGTGGTTGATGAAAACCCTTGGTGCCTAGAATGCAGTGAAGCACATTGGGAGAATGAGTGTCCTTATAACGCCAGCCAGCAACAAGTCAACAACTTTGACTTCTTTTCAAGTTTCCCTCAGATAAACATCACTGATGTAGAACATCAACACGCCCTAAAGGAAGCAACCAGAGCAGCAAGATTAGCAATAATCAACAACTTGGACCAAGAATCACGAGAAAAGCTAAAAAAGCAAGAAGTCCAAGTATACCGAAGAAAGAACCCGAACCAACCTACAGGTGATCAGTCGAAACCTCCTGAGGTTCTTCCTCCTAAAACTTCCAAAGATGATAAGATTACCCTTGATTTTGATTTTGAAGGAGCTTTGTCGAAGATGCATGTAAATGTTCCCTTAAAAGAAGCGGTCAAGATCCCCTCTATTAAAGAACGCTTCAACACCTTATTTTCGGGAACGACTGAGCCTATGGACCCCCCGATCATGCTGCAAGCCGACCATTTCAGGATCCAGTACGGTGAAAACCCACCTTTCTTCATGACCCTTATGATGAATAATAAATATCTCAATAATTGCATGCTGGATACAGGTGCTGGTGCAAACATGATGTCCCTCAAAGTCATGCAACAGATGGGCCTGAAGGTAACCAGGCCTTACAAAAATGTGTGTGGATTTGAATCCAAAGCAATCCCCACACATGGCGTTGTTGAAAATGTCGAAGTACAACTGAAAGAATTACCTGAAAAGACAGTTCACATAGACATTATAGTTGTTGATGTCCTGGATGTATGGGGAATGCTTTTATATAGGAAGTTCGATGCAATGATAGGCGGGTCCCTTGAGATGGATCTCACCTTTTTGCGGTTGCCTTTGAAAGATGGAACAACTGGATGATTACTCAATATGCTAATAACTGGAACCCATGTACAAGATGTTTTTCCTACTGTGAATGAAGCGTAGAAAGATGTGATACAAACTCTTCAAGAGTATTCTCCGGAAGACATGCCATTTACTACAGAGGAAGACTTTTACTAGATTGAGTGGCCCAAGAAAGAGGAATATCAACAACTCCTAGATCAGTTTCAGAACAAAGAGATAGGGACGGTGAAGATACTAAAAAGACCAAAGGATGAAGAAGATGTGCAGATACATCCGTCCCAACAAGAGGCCTTTACTCCAGAAGCCCACCCACCTCCCTTAGTGCAATACACCAGGGTTATTCAAGGAACTAACAAACACAAGATCTGAAAATACAAGGAGGGGGAGTTGGTATGGATGTGGAATACTCAGAAAGGAGAGCCTACTAATGTAAAGGGAAGTACACAATCATGGCTCGGACCTTTCAAGGTCGAAATGGAATCAGTCGATAACTCATATTACTTTTCCACCTTGGAAGGAAGAAGGCACCCATTATCCATCAATGGACGCCTCCTCAAACCCCACCAAGGTGGTGGGACATGATGGTACAGGTAAGTATGAGTAGGTAGCCATTTCCGTGTATTATACCATCTGCATTTATTGTTTGTTTCCTTATATGCATCTTGATTGTTTTATCTCATATGTATACATGTATTATTTTGCGGGGTGGCAATACCACCCCACCTTTTGTTGCTGATGCTTTCTTTTCAAGTGTGAGCAAGTCTGCAGGTTTATGCCAGAGATGTTGAGGTTCTCATGCACTCTATGGTGAGCACATGTCCCCGAGTTGGAGCCAGATGTTATCCCCATTTTCTAGGGATAACTAGGAGATCATGTCTCGAGGCCCACAGGTCCTAGACATGGAGTACCGAGAGCAGGATTGACCTGAGCATGGCCCAGGAGGGCCCATCCTTCTTCTTCTTCTCCGGACTTGTCCTGTTAGCAGTAGCAGCTTCCATCACCATCGGCTTGGACTTGCATCAGAGAAGACTCTTGCTCCATGAGGTAATTGGTCCGAGGTATCATGGTATGTGTCATGTTTGATCATTATAACTTTCTTATATATGCATCAAGTTCCTTACATTTCTAATAACTGCTTAGATCTTACACTAGTCCACTTGACCATTGTTGGGGGGATTAACAGGGTGCCCTAGCAAGCTTGTATTTATGGGTTTTGGTTAGCCACCAGGGGGGATTTGCAGAGCCATCGTCCGCTCCCACCATTCTATCACTTTACATCCTATCTCCCATACATTCATCCCATTCCCCTAATCCGGTCATTAGGATGACCTTTGAGGGTTACACTTTGTCTTGTGGGAAGAAGGGGCTAAAGGCCCAGGGGGTAAAAACAGCTGGTAAAAGATAAAATCCATAGGAAATAAAACCTAGAGATTCTTCGCTCAGGGATCCCTGAGAAGGCAATAAAAGGCCTCTCGATAAGAAACAAAAGGGACTCGAAGAAAAATAATAAAAACAAGACCTAGCTAAGAGGATGGGAGGTCTCATCATGAGCCGACCCATTATGTTCATAGGTATCTAGTAGTATGAAATTGCCATTATCTGGTCACCACACCAGGTAAATGACCTTTGGTTTCATGGCCAAGGGAAAGGGGGTCTCATCACGAGCCGACCTTATCATTTCTTCAAAAATACTAGTGGGTAACACTGTCATCTATGGTCACCATGCCAAGGCAGTGTCCTCTGGTTAGATCTTGAAGTAAAAAGAAAGAAAAGCAATAAATAAAGAATAAAGGTAGTAAAGGGGCTTGGAAAAAGTGCATCCATGATGAGTACAACTCACCTCCTACAAAGGCACCCACGGACAACACCTACCCCTGGTCTTACTATGACTAGACATCCCTAAACCATATCACTTCATGTACATGGCTTGAACGATATTCTGTGGAAACTTTCATTTTCCTATGAATACTGGCCCAATAGGTTATTATGTTTGTTTGTTCAACCTTGTATAGTAGATCAGTGTAATGTATTTGAGCTCTTAGATGATATGCTAGGGATTTTATGCATGTATTTGATAAATTTAATGATGAAATATGATTGACATTACTATGATCCCGAGGACTGATGATCCCATGGAGGGCGTAGTTTTTGATGTGCAGGACCATACCCGACGGACAGGTACCAGTGGACCGATACACATGGGGATATGATTAGCTCAGACCTCCATGGGGCTGAAGAGCCCATCAGATGGTTTCTAGGATGGCAGAGACAGGACAACGTTGTGATGAGCCATTGCACGAGAAGAAAGAAGGACGTTTCACCCAGGACACTTTGGCAGAGCCCGGCATAGGGGGGAATCACCCACTGCAGATGGAACGCTTGCCTTTGATGGACAAGACGTCACTTGGGAGAGCTGGACATTGTTTGGAGCATGTGGCAGTGTGATAAGGTCATTTGGCACGTGTGGAAGCTTGGAGGAGCCCTAGAAGGGCCAACGTTTGGTCTCTGGATGCTGTATTTGCCCAAAAAAGGGCCAATGTCTCCCTCAGAAGGGCTTGACGTCCCTCTTTTGCTCATATTATGACATTTTTCTGGCAATTAATGTAAAAACAATGTAAATTTTATGGTCAGTCTTGTCGGCTATTTTAATGACCTTAATTTTAATTCAAAGGTCATGGATTGGTATAAATAGAGGACGTTTCTCCTCATTTTAAACATAACACAACTCACTCTCTTGTGAGAGATCAACTTTTAGTCTTTTGCTTGGTATATTTGGTCTTGGAAGTGAGGCGCAACTCTTATTGGAGGATTCTTCTTGGCATTTATGGTGTTTCTCTCATGGAAGGCTTACAACTAGGGTTTGATTAAGCATTCTTCATGATTTGTAAGTGAATTTTTCATGCAAAACTTCTTAAATGAATGGTTGTAGGTTTAATTTCTTACATTTGCTATATCATTGCTATTATATTGCTGAAATCTTGAAACCCTAGGTAGAAAGCACACAAGTAGGTCATTGCTATATGTTCCCATGCTTGAGAAACTTGTTTTATCCATTGATAAAGGAATATATAGCTTAGTCGTTGCTACACTTATCTCCCTTTTTCTGAGGTAGCATTAAAGTATAGGTTGAAGAGAGGAGACGTCCTAGGCCTAGTTAATTCTACACCTAGGGTTTTAACCTTCTAGGGTTTGAGGAGCCTTGCTCCCACAACACTTTTCTCCCTTAGATCTGTTCTTTGAAGCTAGCCGTTTTGCCAAGAATATTTAGAGAAAGAGGAAGGAGCATGAGGCCTTGCTTAAGAAACACCGGAATGAGCGTCCTTCCCTTAGGGTTTTGATTCTAGGGCCCTGCCATTGCAGCACCATAGAACCTAACCTTCTAGTCTTTAAATTTTAATCCTCCTGAGATCTTAACCTTACTTTTGACTCCATATTACCCTAAGGCACTGGTATTCTCTCCAACGTTGAGCTTGTTGTGCAACTTCATCCTTCAAAACTTTCAAATTTTGAAACCCTAACTAACCCTAACACACTAACCAGGGCTGACGTCATACCTGACACAGCAAGCCCTCTAACCCTGCAATTAATGATGACGTCATGCCTAATTTAAACTATTGTTGATAGAAAACACTGTTGGCTTGGTCATCTTGTGATAGACATTGATGAATTGGTAATTTTCATTGGCTAATTAGCAAAACGTTGACCTTCTTTGTCTATTATATTTCTTAATCATACTAACCCTAAAGGAAGATGACATCATCCTTAGGATATTGACACAACAACCTATTGTATATGAGAAACTGATGACATTTAATTCATTGATTTGATTCAAGGATTGATCATTTTCATTAGATTCTATATTATTTTAGTGTTTATTGACAAGTAACATTATATTGCCATTGTCATTATTGCAAACATTGACTTCGTCAATATTTACTACTGTATATGCTCATATACATTAAAGTTTTATAGTCATTTATTTATGAAGTATTAACCACTATTGCATGTACTAGTTTCATTGTTGCCTTGTATCGCAAGCAGGTGCCTTTTTGTGGTTATTCTTTATTTGACTATCTTCTGGGCGGTAATCTGTGAAGGGGAAACTTGCCTTAATCCTTTGAGCCTTTTCCTTGCAAACCCCAGATTGTCAGGGATGTCTCCCTTGGGCTTAGCCACCCTAAATAGAAAGGAACTCCCCATTGTGGTGACATTGGGTGGGGTAGGTCCCTGTTCACCACACCAAACTCTAGTCTATGACCTAAACTACAAACTGCGCGATAACAAATCTCTCTATCGAGTTCCAAGGAGAATGTGTTAGGAGGGAACACTAGGATAGTTTGCAGACTCAAGATAAGCCTCAAGGTTGGTGAACACCTTGGAGGTAGGACTGTGCAAAGAAGGTACAGAACCAAGAAGCATAACTACTGAAGGTTCTGTAGAGCTCTGCCAGGTGGGCATTGAGAAAGTGCAAGGAGTGCACATAGGAAAACTATGTTTCGAGTTTAGAGATAAGCGAAGTGTCAAGGACAGACACTCATGGAGTTACTGAATACTGTGTAAGCTCAACAAGGAGTGCTTGAGAATAAGTTACCAAGAGGGCACTTATATCCCTTTAGGGAGTGAAAGAGTTGATATAGAGTTGTTGAATACTTTGGGGGAAGACCTATGCGAGGAATCCACCAGGCCAACACTCGGGCAAAGTGTTGAAATATGACCAGTTGAAGGTTTGTCAAGCATAGCAAGTGTGCATAGGGAGAACTTGTTTTAAGTTCAAAATATCAGGAGGATGAGCACAAAGCTACTAGAAGAGCACCAAAAATTTAGGAGGAGTAGTGAAAATTCACACATAGAGCGCAAGTGAGCACCAGGGCCGAGGTTTGATTTCATTGCCAATGTTCATGAGAGACAACATCTTCATAACATAGTCAAGACCCAAGTAGTTGGGCTCATAGAGAAATAAAAGGTGGAGGCCTTTTAAAACATTTGAATTCTTCCAAGTCGGGAGAAGTTGCAAGCTCAGGAGGAGGAGCGACAACAACCATTAGATCAGCTGCAGAGGAAGAGATATGGAGCATTAAATCTCACGTCCAGACATGCAGAAGAGCATGCAGGAGGAGAACATATCTCAGTTTTCATATCTGAGCGTGTGGACCAACAACCATTGGATCTAGAGGAACGTGCACAAGGCTTAAACCCTTTGGATTTGCACAGGAGAACCGAATTGTGAAGTCGCAAAGTTTTGAAATCATAGGAACCATCCATCGAGACAGGGCACGTGGCGAGAGATCATCATTCCACTGACTCACAGAGTGGAAAGGTCAAAGGGAAGAGTCATGAGGATTCTCAAAGTGAGAACTCGCGAAAGGATCATAGTCATTGATCGAAGAGAAAGCATGGATCGTTGATTGTCCAGGGAGATATCAGGAGTTCGAATATCGGGAGAAGGGAGGTGAGAAGTCCTCCAACTTTGCGAAACGTGAAGTCTCGATACGCGAAAAGGATATCAGGACCATCAGATCACGAAGATTTTGGACCATTGATCTGGTGAGCAGAATTCACAAGTTTGAGTTTCGAAAGGATGAGCAAGTGAACTTCGCGAGACGCAAAGTCATGAAGTGCTCGAAAGTTGAGCCCCAAGTCACAACCGGAGGTCACATTGGTGAAGGAACAATAGAGGATCTATCATGCGCTAGGATCCCAGTCAATATTTCAGAGGTTAGGAGAGTCGGGGTGAATCATATGCAAAGACCTGATATGCGAAATTACGAAACACCTTTTGATAGGTGTGCAGTCACAGCCAGTGGTCGTGTGGAGGAAGCTTGCGCTTGGTGCTAATTCGCACAGGTGGAGTTTCATAAGGACCTGTGGATTTAGTTCGGGGAGATTCTAGTAGGGAATTGAAAGAGATGTTTCAGCTCATAGAATTAAGAACGATCCTTGACTGGGAGGTCGACATACCCTGCTAAGGTGGGGGTGGGCTCTGCACCAAAAAGGTATATGTGTGTGTATGTATTTGCAATCTCCCTTCTCTGGTTGGATATTATGTTCTGTCTCCAGCTTCTTCTCTTCCTTCTTAGGAATTTCATGACAAGTCTCAATTTCCTTTCTCTTCGCTGCCAACAATTGTGACAACATTGATGTCAGGATGGCCAAATTTTGTTCAAATCGATCCAAACTATCCTGGGGTCTTCTTCCTCTTCACCTTCACAATGTTCCCCTGCCATTCTTGATGCTCTACTTCACTCTAGCCCTGAAAACAGTTCTCGTCCCTTTCTTTTGTAATCATTGTGGGTAGTTACCATATAGGTCTCACTTAATGCATTCAAACATCTGCTCTAATACCATCTGATCCATGAAAAGGAGGCTTATAACCTACACATCTCATCAACACAAAAATATATATAAACAATTATAACTCTATCTGTTTAGATGATAGAAAATTTCTCGACCAATCAAGCCACCAGTTGAATTGGAAGAACTGAGAAGTCTAGTTGCAAAGAAATAATAAGTCAAGTCAGTTTTTCTGAAGGTTGAGTCGAAGGAGAATTGAGTTGGGAAATACAAGTTGGTTTGGAGGCGAGGCATATCGGCCAAAGTTGAAATGACCTAATTCAATTTTATTTGGGTCAGTTTATTAAATTCGGGTCGAAGGTAATGCAATTCAACTAATTCGAGTCAAAGATAATGCAAGTCAGAAGCTGAAGCAAGTCGGGTCGACATCAAATCACCTAAGTCGAAATTACTCAAGTCATATTTAATCCAAGTCGAATTTTATCTCTAAGTCAAGTGGGTGGAAATGCAAGTCAAAAGTTGAAGGAAGTCGACCAAGGGAAACTTGTCGGTTGACTGTGGGAAGAAACTCGACTGAAAATGAATTTAGAAACCCCCATTGAATTTGCAATGACTCTGGGAGGAGGGTCGTTGATTCTCAACTCAAATGGAAATGAGTGACTATGGTTAAATAGTCGTTACACTTTCTTACCAACCCATAACAACCATATTTGTATAAACGATCTCAGACAACGATGGGTAAACAATTTCATTTGATAAATAAAATTCATAAACAACCAAACATTTTCAATACATATGTTAACCATTTATAATAAAATATAAACCATAAAATTCATCAAACATAAACTTGGAATTTATCCTAGAAACAGAAACGCGAAAACCAACATTCTTTTGGCTTCCACCAAGCCCTTTTTTATTCAACAAAGGGAAAGTTACAGGCTCTCTGGTACATGTCTATGCTCTTCAGTAACATCTGGGCAACCTCTCCTCCTCCTTCATAGCCAAAGAACCCATTTTCAATTGTGGGAAAATATTTTTATAATATAATTAATCAGTTGAGAGGTTAGCTAGAGGTCAGGAGTCCCTAATGCTTTATCTTCTCTTCATTTTGTTACTCCTCCCGTTCTTATTTGTTTGTATTTTCTCCCATGTGGAAAAGGGTCTGAAGTCTCCTTATTACTTTACAATGTGATTCCTTCTTTTAAATATATTACGTACAAAGTTGAAATCACTCATGTTTACATGGGACCCTTCACGTTAACAAGTCAACCTCCTTCATCGCCCTTAGCCTTAACAATTCCTGTGTTTTCCATCTCTGAGTCCCATGCCGATAGCTAATTGTTCTTATCAGATATAATTCAGATCTTCAATGAAAATCAATTTTCCAACATAATTGGGACAAAAATTGGACTTGTAGACGGCCAAAAATTGAAATTGTAGAGTTCCCATGGTGAAACTAAGAGGAATTGGGTGTTTCTAGAGAAAGCCCCAAAATTACAATTAAACTCATGGGGAAATTCAACCTAGAAGGATCGAATTACATGTGAGGAGTTTAATTTGACACTTATAGGGCCATATTGGTTGTACTAAATTTAATTCCAAGGTCTAATGGAGACCACATAAATAATTGTGAAATTGGGTATATTTGGAAATTTCGAAAATAAGAAAAATTGGAAAAATTTGGGAATTTTTTCGTATGATGATGTCAGCATGATGTGGGATGCCACGTGTCAGCTAATATGGTATGCATGAAACATGTACTTCCATGATGGCATGTACACGATGGTAGGTGTATTTGATATGTGGTAGTGGTGGGGTTGACGTGGAATTGGAATGGCAGAGCTTTCCCGCCTGGTGGAACCATGAACGAGACCCACATAACCTTATTGTGGGGAGGGGGGTCCAATGTGGTTAGGATAACCCTAGGAGGAGGTTTTGTAATTCAAGTATGTGTGCCATGTTACTAGATCCAAAACCATGGTTAGGATTTTTTCTCGTCCACCCCTTGGTTAATGGTTGGCAGGTTAGGAGGTCGCAATGAGATGGTGATCGTTGATCATCATCGATGCCCCACGATCCTCATTCCTTTGATTAAAAGGGCATGAAACTTTGTGCGCACTTTTTGAATGGATGAGGGATGGGGCCTTCCCATCCCCATGACCCAATATAAAGGATCCACATGGCATCCAAGGCCCTATGGGGGTAAAAAATCAACATGCATATAGCAGTGAAGGAGATAATGGCTAAGGAAAAGGAAGGTATAGGTTGACGACGTAGGGAAAAGGAGACAAAAGGCTCATAGGGAACCACTTGTGATTCCATATTGACTCAAGATGCCTCATGAGCAACCCAGTCAACATAATTCCCCCATAAATTACAAAAAACAATGAAAATTACTAGAAAATTACAGTGATTTTCGGGTGTTCAACTTGTAATCCATTTTCGGAGGCCATATGACGTTTTTGAGAAGTAGAATTAGAAACTTTATTTCCTTATAGGTCACATAGTTTTTTCATCTCAAACAATAGATCCCGAATAGATATTTTTGATTTTGTAAACCATTTGTCAAATGGAGTTAGTATGAAGGAGTTACAGGCCAAACAATGAAGAGTAAATTTTAAGACCCAATTAACTTCTGAGGGCCATAACTTCTTTCTCCAGAATCATATTGGGGTCTAGGAGTAGTCTATGGAAATATCTTGATCCATAGAAGACAATCATGGAGATAAATTAAAATTATAGGTGCATAAAAATGTATAAGAGGGCATATAAGGTATGTTGATTAAGGTTGGTTGTCATTGATATCAACACTTGAAGAAAGCCCCGTAGCACAAAGGTTTGGGTATTGGACCCAATTTTTTTTTATGTAAAGACAAATCATTATTGTATTTTCATGGTTTATAATAATTACAAATGGATGAAATCCAAAGTGATCCCCTTATGGTGAAATCCCTCACGGGAAGACACTTTACGGATTGAGTTATCCTAGAAGTATGGTTAGAGAACCCATGATCATTTATGGAATAATGAGATGAAGGTCAATTAATTTGTCAATGAAAATATCCTAGATGGATATTTATTGTCATTCCATTTCCAGTGGTATATGAACGTCACATAACTCGTCACGGTTAGAGAGTTATGGCCATGAGAAGTTGGAGAACCCAGGTTTAGGTAGTGGACCCAAGTTTTTTTGATGGATAATGGTTTTATTTTTGATATATTTGTAGGTAATACTATTACATATGGATATTACATGTCATTCCATTTATGGTGGTATGTGGAACGTCACATAACTCCTCACGGTTTGAGAGTTATGGCCTTACGAAGTTGGAGGACCCTCATATGTCATCTAGAAGCCCCAAAAGGTCAAAGTAGTCAAAGTGGTCTAAGAGATTTTAGAAGGTAAATAATAAAGTGAAGTGATGAGTGTACTATAATTCAAAGTGAGTACAAAATAAATTATTTAAATAATAAATTTAATAGAGAAATTAGAAGTGGGTTAACCCTAAAATAAGGAAAGTGGGCAAAGTGACCTAGAAGATGTTTTTAAGGAAGCTACTTGGAGAGTATAAATAAGAGGCAAGGCTCTTTCATTTTATATTACAGTTGAGCATATTGAATATCTATAGGTGTCTAATGTAACCAAAGGATATCTAAGATTAATTTTTGAGGGAAGGAGAAGAAAAGAAGGCCGAAATTCAAGGAAGGATAAATTCTTTTGATGATGCTTTCTAAGGTATGTTATTTATAGGTCATCTCACCAATTTCACAATAAATTTTTTTCTAGAATGATTCATACCATGAAATTGATATGAATTTGAGGAAACATATCCAAGGATCTGTGGTAAAAAATTCATCTTGTCGGTCGTTTTATTTTTGGAGTTACACTCCTTGGAAAATAGGGTTTGTGGCTAGTCCTGAAACTAGTCAAAAATAGGTGTTTCGGGTAAAAACGTCATAAATTCTTCATAACAGATCCAAATTCAGTAATACCAAATTTTTTGGTTATATTACAGTCTATATTATTCTTTGTAACAGTTTCGGATTGATTCAACAAATATTCCATGCAGGGCACGCTCTACAAGGTCTCTCTCTAGAATAAGCCAAAATTCAACAAGGTATGCCATTTTTGTTATAACTCCTCTTATGAGAGGTTCCAAGTAGTGAAAACTGGAGGAATTGTATAAAACACACTGAATAACATTGTGTATCAGTTTCAGTTCTTTATTCATTATAGGTACAAAGTTATGATTATTTCAAGTTAGGGTTGACTAATCCAAAACTAGTCATGTGAGACTAAAGAAAAGTTTGATGAAAATGATAGTCTCTTGTTGTTTAAAGTTAAGGAAGGTTTGCAGGTATGTGATCATATACACCAGGTCTATTAAAGAGTTAAAAATAATATTTGGATGATGAAATTGATGAGTGATTTTGGTTGAGGTACAAGCTGGGTACATGGTTGAGACAAGTAGTTGATGAGTTGGTACATACATGAGGTGTATAGTTGATGATGTTGGTACATATTGATGAGTCTTAGATGATGAATATTTGACACATGATTGGTACATACTTGGTACATGTTTGGTTTCACTTGTTTATGGTATAGGTTGACTACAAATTGTTTGGTACAGGTTGGTGCATGGTTGATGCACTTGTTTATGGTACAGGTTGGTGCATGTTTGATGCACTTGTTTATGGTACAGGTTGATTACAGGTTAAGGTACAGTTTGATGCATGGTTGATGCATGGTTCATGTTTACAATGGTATATCTCACAGTGATAGTGTGACAGTGGTTCCATCATTCTACTTCTACTTTAGGGTAGTTGGATGGGGAAAGGATAGGTGATTGTAGCCACCTTCTAGTTGTAGCCAGAGAACATAAGGGGTTGTAGCCTCCTTCTATTTGTAGCCAGAGAATTGGGGAGTTGTAGCTTCCCTCAGGTTGTAGCCTGAGAAACTAGGGTGTTGGAGCCTCCTTGCATTTGCAGCTAGAAAAAAAAGGAAGTTGGTTCTTCCGATGAATGTAATTGTTCAAGAAATATAAGAAAAATCATTTTGTGGTTTTCTCCCGCTTTGTGTTTTCACGTAAAACAATGGTGTACTGTGTGTTGGGTATGTGTTATATTCTTTGCATGTGTGTGTGTGGGCGCGTCAGATATGACAACTGCATATGACGATCCCTCGTAGTAGTGCCCTGCTTGTGTCATGTGCACCAGTAACTTTGCTAGGGGGGTCCTAGAGGGGGCAGGTATGCCCCCCTCGATTACACGCAGCGTTCGGGGCAACACCCCGAAATTTTGTTTTTGGGTGGTTTTTGCTATTTTTAGTAGTTTTGTAAATTAATCATGGATTAAGGGATTAGGGTTTTGGTATCTACAAAATACCTAAAAACATTGTATATATATTGTATGGTGAATGGTGAAATTCAATATAATGAATATAATAAAGGTTTTCCCGGTTGAGGGTTTCCGATATAAAATCTCTGTGTACTTTGTGTATGAGCCATTGATTAAATTTTGTTTTTCTTAAGAATCTATATGCATTGCTTTACTTCACAGGTTTAAAACTTACATGTGGTGTCAGTTCATTTTTGGCTTCAAAGGGACGCCTTTGTTGTTGAGGGTTTGGATCGATCTTGATAGATCAAGTCTATATTGGGTCTGTGATAAACCTGGGTTTAGTGGGATATTTTGCAGTGGAGATTCGAGTATAGAAAGAGGAATGATGAGCTCATCTAGAATCGAGATAGAGAAGTTCAATGGTAAAAACTTTGAGCTATGGAAGATCAAGATGGAGGACCTTCTTGTAGACAAAGAACAATGGATCGATCTGGATCCTGGTACATAGTCTACTAGTACACCATCTACTAGCATACAGGCTACTGGTACACATCCTACTAGTACACAAACTACTAGTACAAAAGCTACTGGTATGTTGAAGGAAGATTGGGAGAAGTTGGGCAGAAGAGCAAGGAGTACTATTCGACTCTGCCTAGCAGATTCGGTTTTGTTGAATGTTTCGAGAGAATCTACAGCCAAGGAACTATGGGATAAGTTGGGGAATTTGTATAAATCAAAGTCCCCGGTAAAAAAGTTGTTTCTTCGAAATAAGTTGTATCATATTAGGATGGAAGATGGAGATTCTTTGACAGAACATCTAAACGCCTTTAATACTCTGGTAAGTCAACTTGGCTCTGTTAATATTACGATTGCAGAAGAAGATAAGTGTATTACTTTGTTATGTTATTTGCCAGATTATTGGGATAATCTGGTTGTAGCAATAGGTAGTACCACTCAATCTACATTGAAGTATGAGGATGTAGTTGCATCCTTTTTATCTAAAGAGATGAGGCAAAAAAGCATGGATGTTCACAACACAGATGCTTTATTTGTTAGAGGGCATACCTAAGAGATGAACCCTAGTAAGCCTTTAGGGTGGAGATCTAAATTTACAGGTAGATCTAAGTCTCTAGGAAAATATTGAGGAAATGTTGGAAGTGTGGTAAAATAGGGCATTATAAGAAATATTGCAAGTCTAAGAAGGTTGAAAAACCAAAGGGATCTGATAGTACCTCTTCCACTGAGGCGAAAGCCTCCACTGAAGAAGGAGGTGATGTTTACCTAGCATATAAAGTACACATGCAGACTGTGATGTATGGTTGATTGACTCAGGTGCGTCATACCATATGACTCCTCACAGGGAGTGGTTCTATGAATATGAAAAATATGATGGTTGTGATGTATTCCTAGGAGATGACTCGACAACAAAAATCATGGGATGTGGAAGGGTTAAGTTGTTTCTAAAAAATGGAAGCATTAGAACTCTCCCTGGGGTTCTTCACATTCCAAAACTTTCCAGGAGCCTAATATCTATAATCAAGTTGGATGATGCAGGAGTGGATACTATATTTGGAAATATCACTTACAAGATGGTACAAGGAGCAATGGTGTTGATGAGGGGATTTCGGTGTGGAACTTTATACAAGTTGTTGGGAAGCACTTATAATAATGGGTGTAACAACTTTGTTGTCCCTGAACAGAGAAATAAAGAAGACAAGACAAATATTGTCCCTGGAAACAAGACCATGTTGTGGCATCAAATACTAGGACATATTGGAGAAAAGGGCCTTCGAACACTACATGATAAAGGTATGGTTGAAGGTATGTCTAATTGCACTCTGGATTTTGATTTCTGTGAACATTGCATATATGGTAAACAAAATCGAGTAAGATTCCCATCTGGTGCTATAAGAGCAAAGGGGATCTTAGATTTGATACACAGTGATGTGTTTGGACCTATTCCTATTCCAACCCTAGGTAAATCTATGTATTATGTTTCATTCATAGATGATTTTTCTAGGAACACATGGCTTTATTTTATTAGAAATAAATCTAAGGTATTTGATCAATTTAAAGAGTTTAAGGCTCTAATAGAAAATCAGACAGAGAAGAAAATAAAGGTATCGAGAACAGATAATGGTGGAGAATTCTGTGGAAATGAATTCGAAGAATTCTATAAGAAGTGTGGTATAGCAAGGCAGAAGACTACTCCATACACTCCTCAATAGAATGGAGTTGCAGAAAGGATGAACATGACACTGATGGAAAAAACAAGGAGCATGCTTAGCGATGTCGGGTTAGGACAAGAATTCTAGGCAGAGGAAGTGGGTACAACATGTTACCTGGTCAATTGATCACCTTCATCAGCATTGGATGATAAAACTCCACACGATGTATGGTATAGAAAGAAACCCTCTCTTCAACATCTTAGAGTGTTTGGTTGTGATGCTTATGTACATGTTCCAAAGGAAAATAGGAGTAAGCTGGATAAAAAGGTTGAAAAGTGTATCTTTATTGGTTATAAATATGGTGTGAAAGGTTATAAACTTTGGAACCTAGAAACCAAGAAGACTGTTTATAGTCGAGATGTTGTGTTTAGAGAGGTAAAATATGTGTCCAAACAAGAATTCCTACCAACGCAAGACAAACCTGAGAAAATAGAGCTTGAGTTGGATGATGCAAAAACTGAATCATCTAAAGAAGAGGAAGAAAAAGAAGAAGATGAAGAACCTCATACCCCAGTATTGAGGAGATCAGTGAGAGATAAAAGGCAACCAGAAAGGTATAGTCCACCTGATTTCTATTCCAATTTTGCTTTATCTATTACTGATGATGATCTCAGAACTTTCAGGGAAGCAGTGGATTCAAAGGATAGTAAACTCTGGAAGAAGGCCATGGTTGAAGAAATGGATGCCTTGGATAAGAATGAGGCATGGGATATAGTTGAGTTTCCAACTGGAAGAAAATCTATTGGTAGCAAATGGTTGTTTAGGAAGAAGTTTAATGCACAAGGTAAAGTGGATAAATAGAAAGCTCGATTAGTAGCAAAAGGTTATTCCCAGGTAGAGGGAATTGACTTTGGTGAGATTTTTTCTCCTGTTGTTAAGTTAACTTCTATTATATTTCTTTTATCTATTGCTGCTGCTTTTGATCTTGAAGTGGAACAGATGGATGTGAAAACAAAATTCCTACATAGGGATCTAGAAGAAGAAATCTACATGAAGCAACCAGAAGGATTTGTAGTGAAGGGAAAGAAAGAGCTGGTGTGTAAGCTAAAGAAGTCACTATATGGTTTGAAGCAATCACCTAGGATGTGGTACCAAAAGTTTGACACATACATCCTTGGATTGGGATATGTAAGAAGCAGGGTTGATCATTGTCTATATTCCAAGAAGGTTGGTAATCACTTCATTTATGTAGTGTTGTATGTTGATGACATGTTGGTAGGAAATAACATGGATGTTATCAAGGAGGTGAAATCACATCTATCCTCCAAATTTGACATGAAGGATCTCAGTGCTGCTAACTTCATTCTGGGAATGGAGATTAAAAGAGATCATGCAAACATGAAACTCTGGTTGAATCAGAGAAAATATGTTGAGACGATATTGTAGAGGTTTAATATGCATGGAAGTAAACCGATCAAGGTTCCTATTCATATAGGTGTAAAGTTATCTGCAGATCAGTGTCCTAAGACACAGGAAGAAGAAGAGGACATGTCCCATGTTCCATATGCCATTGAAGTTGGTAGTTTGATGTATGTAATGGTCTGTACAAGACCGGACATTGCACATGCAGTGGGAGTTTTGAGCAGGTATATGTCAAAACCAGGGAAGGAGCATTGGACAATAATAAAGAGGGTCTTCAGGTATCTTCGTGGCACTACTAGTTATGTATTGTACTACTAAGGAAGACCAGGATTGGACAGAGTGCTGGACATACATGGTTTTGTAGATGTAGACTGGGCTGGAGATCTAGATCACACAAGATCTACAAGTGGGTATGTGTTTAACCTATTTTGAGGAGAAATCACTTTGATGAGAAAAATACAGGTGGTAGTGGAACTCTCAACTACAGAAGCTGAATACATGGAAGCCACTCATGCAAGCAAGGAAGCAATATGGTTACAAAGATTGTGTTAAGGTATTGGGTTGGTGAAACAAGCGGTGAGATTAGATTGTGACAGTCAGAGTGCAATCTTCCTAGAAAAGAACCCAGCTTATCATTCGAAGACAAAGAATATTGATGTTCAATATCACTTTGTGAGAGACATGGTTGAGGAAAAGAAGGTGTTGCTGGAAAAGGTTGACACTTTGAAGAATACTGCAGATTCATTGACAAAGTCTGTGAGTACAGAAAAGTTCTCCTGGTGTAGAGTAACAATGGGCATTCTTGCCCTGGATTGTTGACTATATAATCCCCTAGACCCCTGGATGCAAAGAAAACAACAAGTGGGAGAATGTTGGGTATGTGTTATATTCTTTGCATGTGTGTGTGTGGGCGTGTCAGATATGACAACTGCGTCTGACGATCCCTCGTAGTAGTTCTCTGTTTGTGTCATGTGTGCCAGGCACTCTCCTAGGGGGGTCCCAGGGAGGGGGGGGGGGG
>ML778560.1:622194-647779 GCA_009831015.1 Picea engelmannii | reverse complement strand
TTACGCGCATCATTCAACAACGGGTGGTAGGCCGGGGCTGACGGGTTCGGGGCAACACCCAATTTTTTTTTTTTGGGCGGTTTTTTCTATTTTTAGCAATTTTTTAAATTAATCCTGGATTAATGGATTAGGGTTTTGGTATCTATGGAATACCTAAAAAAATTGTATATATATTGTATGGTGAATGGTGAAATTCGATATAATGAATATAAAAAAGGTTTTCCTGGTTGAGGGTTTCTAGTATAAAATCTCTATGTACTCTGTGTATGAGCCATTGATTAAATTTTGTTTTGCTTAAGAATCTGTATGCATTTCTTTACTTCACAGGTTTAAAACTTACACTGTGTATGTGTATGATTGTTCATTTGTTCATTTCTCATTATTGGATGATAATTCTACATTGATATAACACTTGGATTATTTGGTTTAAAAAGGATTATAATTTCTCTATTATTGATTCACCCCCCCTCTTAGTAATCCAACAATTGGTATCAGAGTAGGATCCTTAAGAAATCAGTTTAACTACTGAAAGGTAGATCATGAAGAGAAACAACTTGTATAAAGATGGAATACCACAGTTTGATGGACAAAAGTGTTCTTTTTGGAGGATAAGGATGAAGACATATATACAGGCACATGGATTTGAAATATGGAAATCAATTGTAGATGGATACACATAACCAGTAGTTCCACCAACAAATGAAAAATCAATGAAACTCAGTTAGAATAATTCCAAATCCACAAATGCACTTCTGAATGGTCTCAGTGAAACAATATTCACCAAAGTTGCACATTGTAAATCCGCTAAAGAGATTTGGGACAAGCTTCGAAATACTTATGAAGGAGATACAAAAGTCAAAGCAACAAAGCTTCAAACTTACAGAGGTCATTTCAAGAAACCAAAAAAGAAGGAATATGAGAATATCACAACCTAATTCTTACGAGTCGATGAAATAGTGAATGCAATCATAGGATTGGGAGAAGAAATTGAAGAATCTGTAATTGCTAAAAAGGTACTAAAATCTCTTCCTATGAGATTTGACGCTAAGATATCAACACTAGAAGAAAGATCAGATCTAAACTCAATAAGCATGTACAAACTGCATGGAATATTCACAGCATATGAAATGAGAACTGAACAAGAAAATCCAAATGTAAAAGAACCAACCTTCAAAGCATCCAAAAGATCAAAGCAAAAGAAAAAGAAACAAGAAGAACATAAAAACAATGGTGACGAATCAGAAGATGATGAAGAAGTGGCCAACTTCGTCAAAAGACTTAATAAGGGAACCAATGGTAGGTATAGAGGTAAGATTCCTTTAATTTGTTTTAATTGTGATGGTATTGGTCATTTTTCTAAGAAATGTCCTGATAAGAAAAAGAGAAATGATGAAGGTTACTCAAAGGGAAAAAAAACATATAATGGCAAAAGAACTACAAAGAAAATTTTCAAGAAAATCTTATGCACCAAAGAAGACATCTCATCATCAGATGAAGATGAAGTCACTGATAGTGAGATAGGAAGAGTTCTATTCATGGTAGTAGAAGAATTTCATAAATAAGACTCCGAAGAAGACTATGAAGAATCCAAATAAGAATGTGAAGAAGAAATTGAAGAGGCAGAAGTTCACTACCGAGAAGAATTAATGTGTGCCATAGAAGTTATCAGAAGAGAAAAGAAGAAGAATAAGAAATTGCAAGTGGAACTAGATAAGAAAGAAGAAACTCAAGGACTAGAACAAATGATCACCAAACTGAAGGTTCAACTAGAAGAAGATAAAATAATTGAAGAAGCACTCAAAGAAAAGCTAGAAGAAAAGGACATGATCATTGGAAACTTGGAAGCAGAGATTGTCACATTAAGAAAGGATATTCAAAAGAAAAATATGTAGAATAGCTCAAAAGTTTTGGATGACATTATCAATGGTCAAAAACTCATTTTGACAATACCAGACTTGGACAATAAGACATAAAAAGGATCAAGCTCCAAAACAACAGAGCAAGAAACATATCCAAAACGCTATGCAAAAACAATCAAAGGGGATATGAATATATATAAGGAAGATTACAGGGACACTCCTCCACCGAGAATATTTATATTTCAGAGTCAACAATAGACATATAGGCCTCAATAAGAAGGAGGATTCATAAGAGCACCTCCTTTTAGATGATCCTCAACTCCCAGGTATCAAACTATATTTTTTGGTTTATGTTATCCATGTAATAATTTTGGACATAAAGCTGTGAATTGTAGATCTAACAACAGGGACAATAACTACTTTGAGAGTCATACACAAAGGGGTTATCCAAGAAGGCCTAGTGAAACACAGAGAACAATTTACAATAGGTTTGAATCTTTGAGCACTGAAGTGGAATGCTACAAATGTATCAATTTTGGATATGTGGCCAAAGATTACAGAATAATAGTCCCTCCTAAAGAAGCACAATAGAATAATAACAATCACATACATGAACCTTATAAAAGAGCATGGATAAGAAAGCAGGATCAATATAGCAATAAATAATGCACACTCGCTCTACAATCTAAGCAGAAAAAACATGGTTGGTATGTCGACAGTGGGTTTTCAAAACACATGACAGGTGATAGAGACAAGTTTCTTACATTATGAAAGGAAAGAGATGGATCAGTCTCCTTTGGAAATTACTATTCACCCAAAATCATTGGAAAAGGCACAATCCGAATTGGGAACAAGAATGTAAAGGAAGAAGATGTTATACTAGTAGAAGATATGAAACATAATATTATAAGTGTGAGTCAAATGTGTGACCAAGGTCATAAATTTACTTTCGACTCACAAAAGTGTGAGATAATAAAAGAAGGTTCGGGAAAATTGATTGCTACAACTGCAAGAACTTAAAGCAACATATATGTGTTAAGTGAAATTGGAAATAAAAAGTGTTGTCTAGGAAAGGAAGATGAAAGTTGGCTATGGAATATAAGAATGAATCACATGCATTTTGATAACCTTGTCAAAGTCAGCAAAAGAGAAGCAGTCAGAGAAATGCCCGAGACCACGAAACAAACCAACACCTTATGCAAGAATTGTCAATAAGGAAAGAAAACAAAGACCAGGTTCAAATCAAAGGAATATTCAATGACAAGACCACTGGAAATTGTGCATACTGATCTAGTTGGACCAACTGCAACAAAGGGCTTGAAAGGTGAGAAATAATTTATGTTATTAATTGATGATTATACAAGAATGACTGTAGTTTTCTTTCTCAAGAATAAGTCAGAAGCTTTTGAAAACTTCAATATCTACAAGGAAATGGTTGAAAATGAAATAGATTCAAAAATAAAATTCTTGAGATCCGACAATGGAGGAGAATTCACTTCAAAGGAATTTATGGACTACTGCAATAATCATGGAATAAAAAGACAATTCTTCTTTGCTAGGACACCTCAACAGAATGGAGTTGTTGAAAGAAAGAACATGATAATACAAGAAATGGCTCGAACAATACTAATGGATTCAAAATTGACAGATATTTTTTGGACATAGGCAGTGCATACAACAATTCACATTCAAAACAGAGTAATTCTCAGAAACAACACTGACAAAACTCCTTATGAACTATGGAAAGGAAGACCATGAAATGTGAAGCACTTCGAATTTTTTGGAAGAAAATGCTACATCAAAAGAGAATATGGAAGAATGGGAAAATTTAACTCTTGTGTGGACAAAGGAGTACTTGTTGGTTACTCAAGTACAAGGAAAGCATAAAAGTGTTATAATCTAAGATTGCACAAAGTTTTGGAAAGCATCAACGTGAAAATTGATGAAACAGGCAGACCATAATCAAAGGAAGAAGAAAATGAATCAATGAAAAAACCCTTAGAAGAAGAAGCAGAAGATGAAAAAGAAGTAGAAGAGGAAGATGAAGAGAATCCGACTGAAGTAGAAGAGAAAGTTCAAAAAGTGTCTCCAAAGACACCTATTAGATGAGTACAGAAGAATCATCTTTCAAAACAGATTATCAGAAACAAAGATGCAAGAGTTGAGACTAGAAGAAGAATATGTTTAGAAGAATAGACACACCTAGCACTCTCATCTACTATTGAAACAAACTATTTTGAAGAAGCCAACAAGGATGAATTTTGGGAAAAGGTCATGGATGAAGAATTGGATCAAATAGAGAAAAATGACACTTGGGAATTGGTTTTAAGACCAAAGAATAAAAATGTGATCGGAAAAAAATGGGTCTTCAGGAATAAATTAATTGAAGATGAACAGGTTACAAGGAACAAAGCTAGATTGGTATGTAAAGGATATTCATAGGTTGAAGGAATCGAATTTGAAGAGACATTTTCCCCAATTTCCAAAATGGAAGCAATTTGTTTGCTTTTAGCTTATGCATGATCCAAAATTTTTGAAATGTATCAGATGGATGTAAAATCAGCCTTTCCGAATGGGGAACTTGAAGAAGAAGTCTACATTGAACAACCAGAAGGATTTCAGTTGTCAAAGAATGCAGATTATGTGTGTAAATTAAAAAATGCCTTGTATGGTCTAAAACAGGATCCTAGAACATGGTACTCTAGACTGGATAAGTATCTACAACAGGAAGGGTTCAGAAAAGGAAGTGCACACAACAACCTCTACATCAAGGTAAGTCAAGGTAATATTTTATTAATTGAAGTTTATGTTGATGATATTATTTTTGGTAGTGATGATGACATGTTAAGCAAGAAATTTGCAAGAGATATGCAGAAAGAATTTGAAATGTCATTACTTGGAGAACTATCCTTATTTCTGCAACTTCAGATACATCAAAGAAACCAAGGAATTTTTATATCTCAAACCAAGTATATCATAGAAATGTTAAAGAGGTTCAGAATGGAAGATCAAAAACCAGTTGCAAGTTGAGAAAAGATGATGATTTGAAGTCTATAGATCAGAGTCAATACATGTCAATGATTAGAAGCCTACTATATGTGACAAAATCTAGACTAGATGTAATGCAAGCATTTGGACATGTGGCATGATTTCACGAAGCACCAAAGGAATCACATGTATTAGCAGTGAAGAGGATTTTCAGATATCTCAAAAGGAAAGGATCTATCACTTATTGCCTACACAGATAGAGATTGGGTAGGTTGTATTGACGACCGATGAAGCACCAGTGGAGCATCGTTCTACTTGGGTGAATTTTTAGTATCATGGCTAAGAAAGAAACAATCATTAGTATCTTTATCTACAACCAAGGCAGAGTATATTGCATCAAAATCATGTTGTAAACATGTTCTTTGGATGAAACAAACTCTGACAAATATACAGGTTGATGATGATGAGCCCATTCCAATCTATTGTGATAATACAAGTGCCATCAATATCTCAAAGAATCCTATAATGCACTCCAAGACGAAGCACATTCCAATCAAGTATCATTTTCTATGGGAGCAGGTTGAAGAAAAGAACATCAAAGTTGAGTATGTGGGCACAAAAGAACAAATGGCTGACATTTTTACAAAAGCACTTCCATGGGAAGCCTTTGAGTATCTTCTCCAGAGACTCAGAGTTATTTCTACTCCAAAATGAATTCTTTTGAATGATTATATTATATGTCTTAGATGTACATGAGGACACACCATAAGAGGAAAATTCAGTCAGGGGGAGCAACCCTGGATGGAAAGATACCTTTTCCATTGATGACAAAGGGGGAGAGATTCATTAGAAGCAAAGGATAGAGGCGTGGTTCTAGGGGGAGCATGAGGGATATGATTTTAGTATTGCATCAGAGTGTTGTCATCAATGCCAAAGGGGGAGATTGTTGATTAAGGTTGGTTGTCATTGATGTCAACACTTGAATAAAGCCCCGTAGCACAAAGTTTTGGGTATTGGACCCAATTTTGTTTGATGTAAATATGACTCATTATTTTCTTGTCATGGTTGATAATAAGTACGATGGATGAACTCCAAAGTGTTCCCCTTATGGTGAAATCCCTCACGGGAAGACGCTTTGCGGATTGAGTTATCCTAGAAGTATGGGTAGAGAACTCATGCTTATTTGTGGAATAATGATATGAAGGTTAGTGAATTTGTCAGTGAAACTATCCTATATGGATATTTCTTTTCATTCCATTTCTAGTGTTATGTGGAACATCACATAACTCGTCACGGTTAGAGAGTTATGGCCATGAGAAGTTGGAGAACCCAGGTTTGGGTAATGGACCCAAGTTTGTTTGATGGATAATGGTTTGAGTTTTGATATATTTGTAGGTAATACGATTCTATATGTATATTACATGTCATTCCATTTTTGGTGGTATTTGGAACGTCACATAACTCCTCATAGTTTGAGAGTTATGGCCTTATGAAGTTGGAGGACCCTCATATTTCATCTAGAAGCCCCAAAAGGTCAAAGTCGTCAAAGTGATTTAAGAGATTTTAGAAGGTAAATAATAAAGTGAAATGATGAGTTTACTATAATTCAAAGTGAATACAAAATAAGTTATTTAAATAATAAATTTAATGGAGAAATTAGAAGTGGGTTAACCCTAAAACAAGGAAAGTGGGAAAAGTGACCTAGAAGATGTTTTTAAGGAAGCTACTTGGAGAGTATAAATAAGAGGAAAGGCTCTCTCATCTTAGATCACACTTGAGAATATTGAATATCTATAGTTTTATGAGGTAACCAAAACATATATAAGCCTAAGTTTTGAGGGAAGGTGAAGAAAAGAAGGACAAAATTCAAGGAAGGATAAATTCTTTTGATGATGCTTTTGAAGGTATGTTATTTACAGATCATCTCACCATTCTCACAATAATTTATTTTCTAGAACGATTCAGACCATGGAATTGCTATTCCATTGAGGAAACGTATCCAAGTATCTTTGGTAAAAAAATTAGCTTGTGGGGCATTGTATTTTTGGAGTTACACTCCGTGGAAAATAGGGTTTGTGGCTATTGGACAACTGAGAGGGGGGCTAAATCAGATGTTACTGAGCTTAAACAATTATGCTTATTTTAAACTCTTTACACAACATTTAATGACAGTCAAAATAATGTAGGGAAGTAAACAATAGAACATTCAACATCGGCCACACATATGAGATACACAGAGACATATATTTCCTGAGGAAACCCATACAAGGTAAGAACCTCTTCTTTATATGATAAGTAATCTTTACATTCTTTACATTATCATACATATGAGCACCAACTCATAATGAGGCTACAACCTCTGTTTTGCAAGTTGCTACTTGCTGAGAGCACCAACTCTCTGGCTTCTCTAGCACCAACTAGAAGGAAGCACCAACTCCCTGGTTTCTCTAGCACCAACTAGAAGGAAGCACCAACTCCCCGGTTTCTCTAGCACCAACTAGAAGTAAGCACCAACTCCCCACTTTCTCTAGCATCAACTAGAAGGAAGCACCAACTCCCTGGTTTCTATAGCACCAACTAGAAGGAAGCTACAACTCCCTGTGTTCAAGCACCCACTTGAACCTCTGAGGACAATGGTCCTCCCTAGCACCTCCCTACTACCTTGAAATATAAATTTTTTCTAATGAAACTTATCACAGTGATACAATATTTATCATTGGCTTACTAGACTTATCATTGTTCTACTATGTTGTTGTGCTCTCCTATATCAGTGTCTCTCTGTCTGCATCTTCTTGGGATTTTTGATCTTCTGTTTTTCTCTACAAGAGCACCTCATCCTTCCTTTAGTGTCTTATTGTCTTGCTCCACACATTCCTTACACTTTCTGTTCTTCTTCCTTTTATGCTCTATGCGCCATGTCCATTCAATGCTCCATTCCTCTTCTCTGTATTTTCAGCTATTTCACACTCCTCCTTCTACACTCCTAAATCCCTCTCAACAACAACAACTCCCATCTCTTCTCTATTCTGCATACTTATAGTCTCTGTGCATCTTGTGCATGTTGTATGCACCAAGCTCCTACATGCTCTCGCCCTCCCACTGTTCTCCACAACGGGGTGTTTACTTCCACTTCCCTTTTCCACCTCTCCCTCCTTGCAGCCTCAACCCCTATCCCTGCTGCTTCTCCTCCTCATGTCGAGTACTCTACCTGATCATCATTGTAACTCTTCATCTTCTCTGACAGTTAGATCCATATGTCAATTGCCTCTACGAATAGTCTTCATTCCACTGGAAGATTCCTAGAGACTCTTCAGCTCCTCTGATAATCACACGGAAGTCTCTTCGAGTCCTCTGGCAGAAACCATCAGTGGTTTCTAGCAGTTACACTGTGAACCTCCAAAGACTTCTTCAGCAACTGAATCACCACTGATCGATTGACTATCAAGAGCAACAGTATCCCTTCGATCATACTTAAATTCACCTGCACCATTGGATGGAGTTCGTATGGTCTTGCATTTAATTCATATGTCCACTGGCTATGACCGAACGCTAAACAAAGTTTTAATTCATGATCTCACATCTCAACATTCCTCTGATAAAGGATCTCGACACTCGAAGTCGCGATCACCGAGACTCCGAGATGGAGCTTAGCACCACTAGCTTCTTCCCTTCACATGACCATCGATGGTAACCATAGGCTGTGCCAAAAGGGACTTCGTATTTCATGAATTTATAAACTTCATCGA
This sequence comes from Picea engelmannii, assembly GCA_009831015.1. Taxonomy (NCBI): domain Eukaryota; kingdom Viridiplantae; phylum Streptophyta; class Pinopsida; order Pinales; family Pinaceae; genus Picea; species Picea engelmannii. The sequence continues at coordinate 639,186 of ML778560.1, read as the reverse complement.
GCTTGATCAATGGTTGAGATCTCCAATGATCCGACGGTCCAGATCTCATCGCTATCTCGCATATCCCGATTCCTGTGAAGAAGGGTCTTGATGCTCCAAGTCGCGATCGCCGAGACTCCGAGATGGAGCTTAACACTACTAGCTCCTTCCTCTATCTTCCACAGATGTAACCACTGGCTGTGACCACAGCCTTATTCAAAAACGCATTTCACACTTTCGCATCTCGGGTATTCTGTGATGAGTCCTCTCAACTCTCCATGTCACGAACTCCGAAATAGGGCTTGGCCTCTCTAGCTCTCGACAATGTGACCACAAGATATGACCACTCGCCAATCAACCAAGCACTTCGCTCCTTTGACTTTCTAGTCAATGAAACAATGATATTTTGCCGTGTGTCCTCTGGATCCAATGGTCCACGACTATCCTTGATGGATGGCTAGGATTCCTTCACAGTTTTGGAGAGTTGGATGACTCTTGGTCTTATCTGCCTTGCAGATTCACCATATCTAATGACTGTTGGTCCTTTGTAATTACTCCAGATCCGACGGCCCTGATATTATCGCGATTTTTCCACTTCATGAGCCTTCTTCATGCCTGATCAACGGTCCACAATCCTTGGTGATCTAACGTTCCATATCTTTTCATGATCTTGCATATCGCAAGTTTGAACCTCTTTCCTTTGGATTTCCCGATCTGTGAAACTCTGAAACAAAACCTTTTTTGTTCACCACGTGTCCTTCTTGAATCAACTATCAAGATTGTTATCGCAATTACTCATATCGCGAGTTTGAGCCTCTTTCCTTTGGATTTCCTGATCTGTGAAACTTTGAAACAAAATCTTTGTCGTTCACCATGTGTCCTTCTTGAATCAACTGTCAAGATTGTTATCACTATTTCATATATCATGAGTTTGAACCTCTTTCCTTTGGATTTCCCGATCTACGAAACTTCGAAAACCTTTGTCGTGCTTTGACTATTTTCCTCCTTCTGAGCTTACACTACTGATATTGCCATTCGATCGTTGTTGTTCTTCCTTGCTTGCCTGTCTACTGATCTTCCTTGCTGACCTATTTTTCATCATTGTTGTTGTTCTTGCCATCAATGACAAGCACGCTCTTCTTGTAAACATGCCAACAATCTCCCCCTTTGGCATTGATGGCAACTCTGAACGGCTACGCTAATTTGTTTGGACCTCCAACTGTAGCATCCGATCCAGAACACTCCTTTTCTCCCCCTTTGACATCAATGTCAAAGAAAACACGCTCCCCCTGAGTTGTTGCAGTATGTTTAGGAGGTATCATATGTTCAACCAATACAAACTAGGGGTGGGATGGGATGACGCCCAACTTCCGTTAGAGATATTCAAATGGTGTCTTAGCTAGGGGTTTAGTAAAGATGTCTACAATTTGTTCTGTGGTTGGAATGTAATGGACCTTAACAACCTGATTGGTGACCAGCTCTCTCAAAAAATGGTATTTTATGGGAATATGCTTGGTCTTGGAGTGGAGTATAGGATTCTTAGACACACTGATGGCACTAGTGTTATCACAATGAATTGGGATCGGTGCTGTGTATTTTATCTCCAAGTCTGCAAGTGTCTGACTCATCCATAATACTTGAGTGAAACAGGTAGCAGCAGCAATGTACTCTACCTCTGTAGTCGATAAAGAAATGGAACTTTGCTTTTTACTAAGCCATGCTACTAACGAGTCACCTAGGAAGAATGCTCCTCCACTGGTGCTTTTTCTCTCATCAACACAGTTTGCCCAATCTACATTTGAATAAGCAGTTAATTGAAAATTCTAATTTCTGGGATACCACAGACCATAAGTCATTGTTTCTTTCAAATACCTGAATATCCTTTTGAAAGCTAGCAAATGACTCTGTTTAGGTGCAAACTGATATCTTCCTACCATTCCAACAACATGCATTATGTCTGGGCAAGATGTTGTGATGTACAACAGGCTGCCTATCATTGACCTATATGAACTTTGATCAACATCAGGTGAGTCATCATCCTTTCTTAATTTGCATCCAGTAACCATAGGTGTGCCCACAGGTTTATAATCTTCCATTTGAAACTTTTTCAAGATTTCTCTTAGATTTTTTTCTTGAGAAATGAACATCCCTTCAGACCTCCGAGTAATTTGTAGACCAAGAAAAAATGATAGTTCACCTATCATAGATATTTCAAACTCAGACTCCATGGAAAAAGCAAACCATTTTACCAATGAATCCTTATTACATCCGAAGATGATGTCATCTACATAGACCAATACAATGAGCAAATCATCACCCTTTGTTTTGATATATAGATTGTTGTCAACTGTTCCTCTCTTGAACCCTTTGTCTTTGAGATATGTATCCAGTCTGTGATACCAGGCACGAGAAGCTTGTTTTAACCCATATAAAGCTTTCTTCATCTTACATACTAATTCAGGGTTATCAAACAGTTCGAAACCCTCTGGTTGTTCCATATATACTTCTTCATTTAAATTTCCATTTAGAAAATCTGACTTGACATCCATTTGATAAACTTTAAAGCTTTTATGACAAGCATAGGCAATAAATAGTCTGATAGCTTCTAACCTTGCTACGGGTGCAAATGTTTCATCAAAATCCAATCCTTCTATTTGAGCATAGCCTTTACAGACCAATCTTTCTTTGTTCCTGACAACTTGTCCCTACTCATTCAACTTATTCTTAAAGATCCATTTGGAACCAATGATATTTTTACCTTCTGGTCTATGAACCATCTCCCACGTATTGTTTTTCTCAATCTGATCAAGTTCATCATTCATTGCTTTAACCCAAATGTCATCTTTGCTAGCTTCATTAAATTTCTTGGGTTCCAACATGGATATGAAAGATATATGTGATTTCTCGGTATTTTTGATTATCTTTCTCCTGGTTTGTACACCTTTGTCTTTTTCACCAATTATCTGACTTGCAGGATGATTATTTTGAGTAATTCTGGAGGAGGAATTTGAAGGAGCCTGCTGATTTGAGTCTGTCTGAGTATCTGAGTCTTCATCTGATTCAGAGTCTTTTTTTTTCTGATTCTTAGACTTGTTCATCTTTATCTTTAGCTGTTTCCTCTATAGAAGACTCATTATTGTACACCTCTCTTGCTGGGATTCCTTCATCAACTTTTACGTCAATACAGTCAACCATTTTATGCAGCCTCTTATTATAGCATTTGTATCCTTTACTATTTGTAGCATATCCTAAGAAGATACCTTCATCAGCCCTGTCATCATATTTTCCAAGGTTCTCATCATTATTCTTTATGTAACATTTACTCCCAAAGACTTCGAAGTGTTTGATTGAAGCAGGTTTCCCATACCACAGTTCATAAGGTGTCTTGTCACTTTGTGGTCTCAGGTGAGATTTGTTAAGAACATGGACTGTTGTGTGTATTGCTTCTACCTAGTAGGTTTGACCAATGTTCTTCTCATTCATCATTGACCTGGCCATTTGCTGCACTGTTCTATTTTTCTTCTCCACTACTCTATTTTGTTGTGGAGTTCTTGGGATTGTGTATTCTCTCTTGATCCCATGTTTATCACATAATTCCTTGAAATCACTTGACATAAATTCTCCTCCTCTATCTGATCTTACTACCTTTAACCTCTTACTTGTTTGATTCTCAGTTAAATCCTTAAATATTTTAAACTTCTCAAATGCTTTAGTTGTTTCCTTGAGAAAGGAAACCCAAGTAAGTCTGGAGTAATCATCAATAATCAACATGAAGTAGTTTTCTATCCCTGTGCCTTCCTGTCTTGATGGTCCACATAAATCCATATGAACTAGTTGGAGTGGTTTCTCTCTTGAAGTAAATCTCTTGGCCTTAAACGGTGTCCTGGTTAGTTTTCCTATTTGGCAGGGTTTACACATAGAATCTTGGGGTTTTGATATTCTCAGAAGATCTTTTACTGCCTCAATATTTTTGAGCTTGATTAAGTGGTCAAATTTTATATGTCCAAGTATACTATGACATAACCATATTTCATCATGTTTTCTTAGATGACACTCTTCTCTATTTTATTTTAGCACATATACATTATTTTCTATCCTTATGCCTTTGGCCACCACTTGTCCTGAGTTTACCGACTTTATCTTGCAGTCCTTGGACGTGAACACCACTTCACATCCTCTGTCACACATTTGACTTACACTAAGCAGATTATGTTTCATCCCATCTACAAGTAGAACATCTTGGGATTTTCCTTTTCCATTACTTAAACTCACCATCCCTTTACCCTTTATTTTACCTGGAGCATCATTTCCAAAGGTTAAGTTTGATGATTTACTTTCACTTAGAGATAGAAACTTTCCTTTGTCTCCCATCATATGTTTGGAGCATCCATTGTCTATATACCAAGGGTTCATTTTTCTTTGAGCTGACAACACTAATCCACACTTGTCACTTTCTTTCTTCTTCCACACCTTGACATTTTCAGCAGGAGAATTCAAATCTGGTTCATAGTTCCTTAATCGACAATCAACAGATTTATGTCCATAGTTATGACAGATGTAGCATTCAATCTCATTGTTCAATACGTCAAAATTATTGTTGCAACGTTGTCTACTTATTGACTGTTGATTATTTCTTGACCTCCTTAGTTGCATGTCTCTAAACTTAATTTGGCAATTTGCAATCTATGAAGGTTCGTTACTTGGCTGTATCATTCTTTGTTGTGGCAAGTATTTATTCCTTTGAAATCTTAATTGCTCATGTCTAAGTCTTAAGGAACAATTTACAGCTTTGTGACCAAAGTTAGAACAGTAGAAACAGTAACCATAGAAAAATTCTTTGTACCTGGAAAATGGTTGTCTTCTTTGAGCAAATCAATTTCTTCCATGCTGATGAAGTCTTTTAGTAGGGAGCGCATTATTTCTTTGTTCTACAGATTCAATCCTGGAACCTTTTACTTTACTCGTCTTGGGAGGCTGATTGTCTTCCTTTGTTTCTGCAGGTTTGTTGTTGTCATTGGTTCTAGATTTGAAAAACTTGATGGGTTCTTCATTTCTTGGCTTATCACTACTTGATCCCTCTTCATAACCCAAACAAGTTTTCAGCTTTGGATTCCTTTGCTAATTCAGAATGGTGTCTAATCCTTCTGAAGCTTTGATACTTGAAAGATTCTGATTATATAAGGCTTGAAACTTCTTCATCTCTTTCCTAGTTTTCACTACTTCTTGTTCTAAGGCTTCACATCTTGCCTTCTTTTCTGATAACTTTCGTTTAAGAATGTCTTCGATTTTATTTGCTTCTTCTAATTCCACTTTTAGTAGGACAAGGTCTTCATCAGGTTCTTTACTATCTTTCTCAAACTGTATCAACAATTGTCTTTTCTTTATGTTCTTAATTCTTAGTCTGCCAATCTCTTCCGGTGCACTGATCAGTTCTCCTTCCATGTCAACCACATATTCTTCTTCATTAGCATCACTTCCTGTGCTTATATTATCATATTCCTCTTTGGCCATAAGTATGAATTCATTTAGTTTATCTTCAATAGTGGAGTCATTGTCTTCATCATCTGAAGGATCATCATCATTGTTTACACAAAGACTTTTCTTCTTAAAGTTATTCTCTTTAAATAAATTTATGTGTTTGTGCTTCTCCTCATCATCACATGTCTGATCCTTTCTTTTGTGGGGACATTTATTTGCAAAATGACCTATCCTACCACAGTTGAAACATTTGAAAGGCAGTTTACCTTTTTATTTGCCTGATCCCTTCTTCAGTCTCTTCACAAATTTTGCTTCAATTTCATTAGGCTCTGAATCCTCATTCTTGTCTGCCTTAAATGATGCTTTTATGGAGGTGGGTTTATCTTTAACTATTCTCATTTCATATGCAATCAATGTTCCTAGAAGTTGATCAAACTCCAAGGTTTTTAGATCATTAATTTTTTCAATAGCAGATATTTTTGGGTTGAACCTGTCTGGTAGAGATCTCAAAATTTTTTGAACTAAAGAAGGTTCCTCAATTTTCTCACCAAGTGATTTCATTGCATTTACCATTTACTACTCTAAGAAAGTATTTTCCAATAGTTTCATCTTCCTTCATCTTCGGCTGTTTAAACTGTATTCTGTAGGTTTGAAGCTTGGCGTCCTTTACCTTCTCATTACCTTCATAACTGCTAATGAGTTTGTCCCACATTTCTTTGGCAGTTCCTAGGTGCATAACTTTTATGAATTCTGCTTCTGCAAGCCCACTCAAGATAACATTCATAGCCTTAGCATTGAAGCTAAATTCTAGCTTGTCATCCTTATTAGCTAGTACAACTAGCTTTACATAACCAATATCTACCACATCCCAGACATATGCACCTAAAGCCATTATGTAGGTTCTCATTCTAACTTTCCAGAAGGCAAAGTTTGTTCCATTAAACAAAGGGGCCTTATTGGTTGAATTTCCTTCATGTCTTGACATGTTTAAGCTCTAGGATCTACCCTTAGATAAAAGGGGTCATCTCTGATACTAATTGTTGGACAACTGANGGGGGGGGGGGGTGAATCAGTTGTTACTGAGCTTAAACAATTATGATTATTTTAAACTCTTTACATAGCATTTAATGACAATCACAATAATGCAGGGAAGTAAGCAATAGAACATTCAACATCAGCCACACATATGAGATACACAAAGACAAATATTTCCTGAGGAAACCCATACAGGGTAAAAACGTCTTCTTCTTTATATGATAAGTAATCTTTACATTCTTTACATTATCATACATATGAGCACCAACTCATAATGAGGCTACAACCTCTATTTTGCAAGCTGCTACTTGCTGAGAGCACCAACTCTCTGGCTTCTCTAGCACCAACTAGAAGGAAGCACCAACTTCTTGGTTTCTCTAGCACCAACTAGAAGGAGGCATCAACTCCCCGGTTTCTCTAGAACCAACTAGAAGGAAGCACCAACTCCTCGGTTTCTCTAGCACCAACTAGAAGGAAGCACCAACTCCCCGGTGTCTCTAGCACCAACTAGAAGGAAGCTACAACTCCCTGTGTTCAAGCACCCACTTGAACCTCTGAGGACAAGAGTCCTCCCTAGCACCTCCCTACCACCCTGAAATATAAATTTTTGCTAATGAAAATTATCATAGTGATACAATATTTATCATTGGCTTAACAAACTTATCACTATTCTACTATGTTTCTCTGCTCTCCTGTATCAGTGTCTCTCTATCTACATCTTCTTGGGATTTTTGATCTTCTGTTTTTCTCTACAAGAGCACCTCAACCTTCCTTTAATGTCTTACTGTCTTGCTCCATACATTCCTTGCGCTTTCTATTCTTCTTCCTTTTATGCTCTATGCACCATGTCCATTCAATGCTCCATTCCTCTTCTCTATATTTCAGCTGTTGCGCACTCCTTCTATACTCCTGAATCCCTCTCAACAACAACAACTCCCATCTCTTCTATGTTATGCATACTTATAGTCTCTGTGCATCTTGTGCATGTTGTATGCACCAAGCTCCTGCATGCTCTCCCCCTCCCATTGTTCTCCACATCGGGGTGTTTACTTCCACTTCCCTTTGCCACCTCTCCCTCCTTGCAGCCTCAACCCCTATCCCTGTTGCTTCTCCTCCTCATGTCGAGTACTCTACTTGATCATCATTGCAAATCTTCAGCTTCTTTGGCAGTTAGATCCATATGTCAATTGCCTCTACGAACAATATTCATTCCACTGGCATATTCGTAGAGACTCTTCATCTCCTCTGATAATCACACAGAAGTTTCTTGGAGTACTCTGGCAGAATCCATCAGTGGTTTCTAGTAGTTACATTTTGAACTTCCAAAGACTTCTTCAGCAACTGAATCACCACTGATTGATTGACTGTGAAGAGAAATAGTATCCCTTTGATCATACTTAAATTCACCTGCACTGTTGGATGGAGTTTGTAGGGTCTTTTGTTTAATTCATATTCCCACTGGCTGTTACCAAGTGCTAAAAAGAGTTTTAATTTCGTGATCTTGCATCTTGGCATTCCTATGATAAAGGATCTCGACACTCCAAGTTGTGATTGTCGAGACTCCGAGATGGATCTTAGCACCGCTAGCTTCTTCCCTTCACGTGACCACCGACGGTGACCATAGGCTATGCCAAAAGGTGCTTCATATTTCGTGAATTTATAAACTTCATCGAGCTTGATCAACGGTCGAGATCTCCGATGATCCAATAGTATAGATCTCATCGCGATACTTCATATCGCGATTCCTATGATGAAGGGTCTTGATGCTCCAAGTCACGATCGCTGAGACTCTGAGATGGAGCTTAACACCGCTAGCTCCTTCCTCTATCTTCCGTAGATGTAACCACTGGCTGTGACCACAGCCTTATTCGAAAATGCATTTTTCACTTTCGCATCTCGGGTATTCTGTGATGAGTCCTCTCGACTCTCCATGTCATGAACTCAGAAATAGGGCTTGGATTCTCTAGCTCTCAATAATGTGACCACAAGATATGACCACTTGCCAACCAACCGAGCACTTCTCTCCTTTGAATTTCTAGTCAGCGAAACGATGATCTTTCGCCATGTGTCCTCTAGATCCAACGGTCCACGACTGTCCTCGATAGATAGCCATAATTCCTTCATATTTTTGGAGAGTTGGATGACTCTTGGTGTTATCCACCTTGCAACTTCACCATATCTAATGGTTGTTGGTCCATCGTAATTACTCCATATCTGACGGCCCAAATCTTATCATGATTTTTCCACTTCACGAGCCTTCTTCATGCCTGATCAACGGACCACAATCCTTAGTGATCCGACGGTCCAAATATTTTCGTGATCTTGGATATCACGAGTTTGAACCTCTTTCCTTTGGATTTCCCAATATTCGAAACTCTGAAACAAAACCTTTGTCGTTCACCATGTGTCCTTCTTGAATCAACTATCAAGATTGTTATCGTGATTTCGCATATCACGAGTTTGAACCTCTTTCCTTTGGATTTCCCGATCTGCGAAACTCCAAAAAAAAATCTTTGTCATTCACCACATTTCCTTCTTGAATCATCTATCGAGATTTTTTATCGTGATTTCATATATCACGAGTTTGAACCTCTTTCCTCTGGATTTCCCGATCTGCGAAACTTCAAAAACCTTTTTTGTGCTTTGGCTGTTTTCCTCCTTCTGATCTTACACTGCTGATCTTTCCATTTGATCACTGTTGTTATTCCTTGCCTGCCTGTCTGCTGATCTTCCTTGCCTGCCTGTTTGTCATCATTGCTACTATTCTTGCCATCAATGACAAGCACACTCTTCTTGTAAACATGCCAACAATGGTTAGTCCTAAAACTAGTCAAAAACAAATGTTTCAGGTAAAAATATCATAACTTCTTCATAAAAGATACAAATTTCATAATACCAAATGTGTTGGTTATAGTATAGCTGTAGTATGTTTTGTAACAATTTTAGATCTATTCAACAAATATTCCGTGCAGAGCACATACTACAAGGTTTCTCTCTAGAATAATCAAGAATTCAACAAGGGATACCATTTTTTCTATAAATCCTTTTCTGAGAGGTTCCATGTAGTGACACCTAGAGGAATTGCATAGAAAACATTGAATAACATTGTATATCAGTTTCAAATATTTATTCATTACAGGTACAAAGTTGTGATTATTTCAAGTTAGGGTTGTTGACTAATCCAAAACTAGTCATGTGAGACTAAAGAAAAGTTTGATGAAAATTCTAGTCTCTTGTTGTTTAAAGTTAAGGAAGGTTTGCAGGTATGTTATCATATACACCAGGTCTATTACAGAGTTACAAATCATATGTGGATGATGAGATTGATGAGGGATTTTTGTTGAGGTACAAGTTGGGTACATGGTTGAGACAAGTAAGTGATGAGTTGGCACATACATGAGGTGTATATTTAATGATATTGGTAAATATTGATGATTCTTAGTTGATGAGTATTTGACACATGATTGGTACATACTTGGTACATGGTTGGTTGCACTTGTTTATGGTACAGGTTGACTATAGATTTTTTGGTACAGGTTGGCACATGGTTCATGCACTTGTTTATGGTATAGGTTGGTACATGGTTGATGCACTTGTTTATGGTACAGGTTGATTACAGGTTGAGGTATAGTTTGATGCATGGTTGATGCATGGTTCAGGTTTATTGGTACAGATTTACAACGATATATCTCACAATGATAGTGTGACAGTGGTTCCATCATTCTACTTCTACTTCAGGGTGGTTGGACGGGGCAAGGACAGGTGGTTGTAGCCAGAGAACATAGGGGGTTGTAGCCTCCTTTTGGTTGTAGCCAGAGAATTGGGGAGTTGGAGCTTCCCTCGGGTTATAGTATGATAAACTAGGGTGTTGGATCCTCCTTCCAGTTGTAGATGGAAAAAAAAGGAAGTTGGTGCTTCCAATGAATGTAATTCTTCAAGACATAAGAAAAAGCGTTCTTTGGTTGTCTCCCGCTTTGGGTTTCCACGTAAAACACTGGTGTACTGTGTATGTGTATGGTTTTTCATTTGTTCATTTATCATTATTGGATGATAATTATACATTTATATAACACTTGGATTATTTGTTTTAAAAAGGATTATAATTGCTCTATTATTGATTCACCCCCCTCTCAGTAATCCAACAGGTACCTGTAGCATTCAATGGCAAAAATATTAACTGGCCTGAAACTTTAGTAGGTCGTATCTAGCAGCCCAGAACTCAGATAGATATGAAACTTGGAAATATTTTCAACTTGGAAAATTAAAACTTGGAACCCATTTGGGATCCTGTTAAAAATCCAAAGGAGCAAGTGTAAAAAAAAACACAGATCAGAATTCCACCTAGTTGAGGTGTGAACATAAGGAATTTATGGGTATTGGTCAAATGATCATAACTTTCTACTCAAGGCTCATAATCGAAAAAGGAAGTAGGTGTTGGAAAGGTATTGGATAGAATATTCCACACATCCACTTAGAAAAATTGAATTGGATTTTTAAATTCACAAGGAATCAGAAGAAAGGATTCTGATACTCTCATGGAACATAAGTGTGCCTAGTATTAATATATTTCATAATTATTTAGTCAAAAAATTTTAATTGACTGCACATATTTGCAGAGTTAAAAACAACTAGATTAGAGTAGGATCAACATAGAGTTCAAAATCATGAAAGGCATGGAAGATGCACAGAGAGATTACAGGCATGAAGATGAGGTTAGAGGGATGTATGATAGTATGGGTAACGAAGGTACAAATTCAAATGGAACTGGAGAAGGAAAGGAGGAAAGCACGAACTTGGTAGAGACCATAATTAAAAAAAAAAGGATGTACAAAGTTATAAATTTGATAATGAGAGGCTTATGAAATCCAAGGAGAAACAAGAAGGATTCAACATTAAGTTAATGCAGAGCTTAGATAGAATATAGAAGAAAATGGATAAGGAGACCGAGTCAACAAAATCATGGAGTCACAAGTCTCGTGATGAGAGAAGAAGAAAAAGAAGCATTGGAAGGAATCACCATCACTCTCCAAGTAATTTATCTAGAATAGAACACAATATTTCAATCCCATCCCCTATCAGGAAGAATAAAAGGAGGTATGGGGTGGATGAGCTATAGGGAGAAACAAATAAAATAAATCCTCTTACTTGTGATGGTAAGCAGAAGAAGGATGAGGATGTGGAGACCTAGATTCTAGGGAACATGAAGTAATTTCATTTGCATAATTCCTCTTCATAGGAAGAATGAATAATTTCCATCTAGGAGCTCAATGGAAAAGAATCAATGTGGACGGACCAATTTTTTCAAGTGCAACACACTGATGAGAAGAAGGTTACTTGAAGATAATTTAAAGGTATTTTCAGAAGAAATAGTTAACCAAATTATAGTATTATAGGAAATGAAGTATTTATTTGAACTCAAGCTTGGGAGTATGAACATAAATGAGTATGAAAGGAGATTTTTAGAACTCCTAAAATATGTTTCTTTCATTAAGGACGAACAAGTTAAGATTCATAGGTACTTGAGTGGGATGCCATCATTTATCACTGATAAGATACAATATGATGATCCCAAGAAAGTATATGAAACTATAAGGAGTGGTAAATGCCTCTATGATCAGCAAAGAGTAAGACAAAATTTACAAAAGGACTGGGAAGATGAGAATAAAAGTAATATGGAGCAGAGGGAGAAGGGGACCAAGCCACCATTCATCAAAAATAATTCTCAGGGACAACCAACTTTTAAGGAATCCAGAATGAATAAGATAATGGGACAAAGACCAAGGAAACCACCTATTCAATGTTGGGGTTGTGGGGGAGATCATATGTACAAAGATTACCCTCATAGAGGTGAAAAAGTGAGGTATGTTCACAATGTACAACAAGTTGAAATACTGAAGAACATGGGAAGAAATGTACCTAGGATCTACACAACTCGTGATAACAAGAAAGTTGAGTTTCAATCGCATATAATTGAAGTGGAAGGTAAGATCAACAACTGACCCATTTCTATTTTAATTTATTCAAGAGCTAGTCATAGTTATCTAGATCTTAATATGGTGGAAATATTTCAATTTCTAAGAAGAAATATTGGAAAACCTTGGTTGGTGCAGCTAGTTATAGTGTTAAGAACCAAAAATCAACATAGCATAGAAAAACCTCAGAATAAGTACTCAACGCCTTGAAAAATAGATAATTTCAGATAATAAGCCTCTTCGAGGGGGCAACCTCCTTTTACCCCACATGAATGTTCAAGTACAAGATGACTCCAAATGAAAATGTCTCCTTGGTATATATAGGAGACTAGGAGGTATAATTACAACTAATGGAATAAAGCCGACATAAATAAAATAACATTACTAATGTAATATGCCCCAATTAAGGGGTAATGAGCCAATATTAGGGATTAACATGCCCCTCCCCTTGAGACAAGTGTTGTCTGCAACGCTTGAGTAATTCTGGATGCTTTTGTATAAAAGACTCATCTTCCCAAGTGGAATCTTCAGCCGGTAGTTTCCTCCATTTAATGAGATACTCTGAAATGGATCTATTCCTTACCTGGAGAATTCTTGTGTCAGTGATGGATTTAGTCTCCAATATGATTTTTCCTTCCTCGTCAAGTTTTGGCAATATATTTTGAACTGGGATCTTGTCTCCTATAACCTTCTTTAAGCATGAAACATGGAAAACTGGGTGTACGCATGAATATGCAGGCAACTCCAATTTGTATGCCATAGTAACAATCTTTTGCACCACCTTATAAGGACCATAGTACTTTGGTGATAATTTATTATCCTTCTTGGCTTGCTTGAGGGACATATGTTTGTATGGTTGTAGTCTTAAAAACACCCAATCCCCTACTTCAAAACTTCTTTCACTATATGTTTAACTGCTTGTTGTTTCATGCGATTCTGTGCCATGGTTAGGGTGTCCTTTAAGATTTGGAGAACTTGTTGTTGATGCTCAATGTGATCTTCCACTGCTTGAACCTTAGATTTTTATTTTAGAGAAGAAGTTATGGAAGGAGTTTGGTATCCATAGAGTGCCATAAATGGTGTAATTTTTGTTGCAATATGAAAGGAAGTGTTATACCACCATTCTGCCAAGAGTAACTGTTGACAGGAATTGCAGTTTGCACATGACTTGTTTTTGTCATTAATGTTACACTTTAAATTGTGGATCAGTTTTCACAGTTTTCATAAGACTTATTTTTGTCATTAATGTTACACTTTAAATCGTGGATCAGTTTTCACAGGCACAGATTGAATTTCGGAGATCGTCAATTTAAGAGATCGTCACTCCGAGAGTTTCTATTTGGGGATTTCGGGAGTTTATATTTCGGGATTTTTGCATGGTAAGAAAAAAAAATACAACATCACAAATTTTAGAATGCCGAAATACTGAAAGGGACACACGTCACATGATTCCAAGAGTTTCTATTTCGGAATTCTGGGAGTTTCTATTTTGGGATTCCAGGAGTTTCTATTTTGGGATTTTTACATGGTAAGCAAAAACTTCAACATCACAAAGTCCCGAATGCCAAAATTTCGAAACCACGACAACGATCCATCTCGATGAATAATTAAGTCATATCCATTGGATTAAGTAGTGGAGGAGTAATATAAGAGTCATATATGACCGTTGATCTGACTCCATTTCAGAGTTTTGGATACCGGGAGTTGGAGCGTCAAGAAACTTCATGAGTTTTAGATACCGGGAGTTGGAGCGTCAAGAAACTTCATCACATAAATGTCGAAACATCGAAATACTGAGGATCGTGACTTGGAGTGCTGAAACACTTCATCACAGAAATGCCGAAACGTCGAAATGAAAAACACCGAAACACCAGGGTTCGTGACTTGGAGTGTCTAAACACTTCATCACAAGAATGCCGAAACACCAAAATGCGAAACACCAAAATACCGAAATGCAAAATGCATTTCGATTAACCTATGGTCATGGCCAATGGAAATATGGGTTAGCACAAGTGGCTTGCCAAAGAGCTCAAGGGTTATTCTGTGTTGAAAAATCAAAACAGATGTATGTTCATCGAGCGGTGTTGATTAAATATTTAAACTGATCATGCAGATATTGTTCGTCTTGACGCCTTGGCCAATAATAATTATTGTAAGGAAGTTATTCAGTTATTGTAACTAATTCTTCGAAGCCCGAGGGTTCGATTGTATGCACTGATGATACAAGAAGATATATAAAATGAATGTTGCAAGAAAAGAAAAAAACTGAGAGGATTATGGGAGATATATGGCTCTGTAAAATTTGAGGAAGAAGAAAAGGATAGAGGAGGGAAGACACATACAAAGATTGATAAATCTAAGTGGTTTGGTCAAGAATGAATTGTGATATGAATATAAAAATAGAGAGGATTTGAATGATTAATCTTTGACAGAGAAGATAAAGAGTTGGTTTGCAGGTTCTTAGTGACAAAGAATGATTTCAGGGTGGTAGGGAGGAGCAAGGGGAGACTGTAAAAGTCTCCTGTACAAGTTGGTGCTTGTACATCTGGGAGTTGTAGCTTCCATTCAGTAGGTGCTGAAGAAACAGAGGTAGCAGCCTCATCTAAGTTGAATCTCAGATAAAATAATAATGTAAAGAGGAGTTGGAGCTTGCCTTTCATTCATAAGAAGAAAAGGTTTTTTCCCTTTTGGGTTTCCTCATGAAAAATCACTGTGTCACCGTTTCATTTATGTGATTGTATATTTATTGGTTTAATGTATTACTGCAAGTTAAATGTTAAAGGCGTGATTTATTGATTAATAAGTAATCTTCTTATAAAATGAAAGAAATTTTATACAACTGATTCATCCCCCCCCCCACCCCCCCCCTCTCAGTTGACTTATCCTGTACGACAATAACCATTTGAACCATTGTGTTTGTTTATTAGAGACAAAGAAATGAAGGTATCCTTCCATACATTTGTTCACTATCTCAATTTTCCCATTAGATTGAGGATGATAGGATGAGCTATGAGCCAATTGAGTACCCAAACACGAAAATAATTCTGTCCAAAAATGTCCAGTGAAGATGGGATCTCTATCACATACAATAATTTTTGGGCTGCCATGTAGATTTTGAACTGTCTCTATGAATGTGGTGGAAACTATACTAGCTTTGAAGTGATGAGAGAGTGAAAAAAAGTGTGCGTACTTGGTCAGTCTATCAACAATCACCATGATGACACTCTTTCCTTCAGACTTTGGTAACCCTGTGATGAAATCTATGGAGACCTCCTCCTAGCACTGACTTGGGATGGCTAATGGTTGTAAAAGACCCAGGGTATTAATTGTTTCTACCTTATTTTGTTGGCAAACCAAACATTTTGCCACAAACCTTTGAACATCAATTTTAAGGCCATCCCCAAAAAAATCCTTCTTGACTCTATGGTAGGTTTTCAAAAATCCCTAGTTCCCTCCTACTGGAGAGGTGTGCAATTCCAATAGTACCTTTTGTTTGAGCTAGGAGTTCTTACACAAATATAAGTGATCTTTGTACCATAGTGAATCATTTTTACATCTAAATGTATCTAATGCATTGGAATCCTGCTGCAACTTTTGAATGAGAGTCCACACTTTTTCATCATTCTTCCATTCATCCCTTTATTCTACTATCCAATCGGGTTGGATGATCGAGATAGAACGGAGAAAGGCCTCAACATCTTCATCCTTTCTTAAGAGTGCATCTGCCACAACACTTTTCTTCCCCTTTTTATAGACGATTTCAAAATCATAACCCAATATCTTGGTTACCCATTTTGTTGTTCTTCTGAAGATAGTCTTTGTTACAAGAAGTATTTAAGACTATCATGATATGTTTTGAGCTTGAAGTGCCTACCTATTAGGTAAGGACGCCATTTCTTCAATGCATGTAGTATTGCCATCATTTCCTTCTCATAAATGGGTTTTTGTAAGTCATTTCCCTTGAGTGGTCGAATTTCAAAATCCAGGGGCCTTCCTTCTTGCATCAGGACAACACCAATTCCATTTCTTGAGGCATCACATTCCAAAATAAAGGTTTTTGTGCAGTCTGGAGTGGTCAAGACAAGATCTTTGCACATCACCTCTTTAAGTTGTTCAAAATATTTAGTTGCCTCTGGAGTCCATGAAAATTCATCCTTCTTAGTTAGTGTTGTTAAAGGTGCTGCTATTCTTCCATAGTGCCAAACAAACTTGCAGTAGTAACCTGTCAAACCCAAAAATCCTCTAATATTCTTCAATGTTTTTGGAATCATCCAGTCCATCATGGCCTTAATCTTATTAGGGTCTACCTTGATACCTTCATGAGATACAATATGACCCAAATACTCTACCTCCTTCAGTACAAAGAAACATTTGGATGGTTGGGCATATAGTTGTTTCTCCTTTAGTAGTTGTAGCATCTTGTCAACATGTCACACATGATCCTCCCAAGACTTGCTATAGATTAGTATATCATCAAAAAATACTAACACAAATTTTCAAAGGAAGGGATTGAAAATGGAATTCATCA
>ML778560.1:609700-622144 GCA_009831015.1 Picea engelmannii | reverse complement strand
TGGAATTCATCAACCCTTGGAATGTGGAAGGTGCATTTGTAAGGCCAAAAGGCATGACCAAAAATTCATAATGGCCTTCATGAGTTCGGAATGTTGTTTTTGGGATATCTTCTTTCTTCATTCTAATCTGATGATACCCTAAATGAAGATCCAATTTTGTGAAATATATTTCTCCATGTAGTTCATCTAACAATTCATCAATGAAGGGAATGGGAAAGTTATCTTTAATAGTGATCTTGTTGAGCTCTCTATAATATTGACACATACGCCATGAGCCATCTTTCTTGAATACCATTACCACTGGTGCAGAGTAAGAACTTTGGCTAGGTCTAATAATGCCAACCTCTAATATTTCTTCAACCATGCGCTCAATTTCACTCTTCTAGGCGTAAGGGTATATGTATGGCTTGATGTTAGGAGGAACACTCCCAGGAATTAGGTGAATTTCATGATCATGATTTCGAGTGGATGGAAGACCTTTGGGAATATCTTCAAATACTTTGGAATGCTTATCAATGATCCCTTGGAGATCTTGAGGAATAGATGGCTTAGATGTTTGAACATCTAGTTAGCATAGTTGTGCAATAATTCCTTGATGCCGCTTTTTCAATAATTTTTCCATGCCATTAGAGCTTATCACCTTACCGGGTTTCCCTGTGATACCTCTTAACTCAATTTATTTTCCTTCCAATGAAAATTTCATGAAAATTAAAATCCACTGTTCCTAATGATTGTAACCATTAGATTCCTAGTACAACTTCCGCACCACCCATGGGTATAGCAATCATTGGACTATTCATTACATATTCCCCCATAGTAATATTGATCTTATTGCATTTTTCCTGAGCAATTGATAGTTCCTCCATCTTCAATCATTACTTGAAACTCTGGCATTGGATATACAAAGAAATTGAGAGCTTTGGCTAATTTATAGTGAATGAAATTATGAGTACTTCCAGAATCAATTAGGACTATTAATTTTTTCTTTTTGATGTATACTTTGATCTTGAGGGTTTGAGGAGTGATAATTCCAACCAATGCATTACACGATATCATGGGAGTCAACTCTTCATACAAAATTGCTTCTACGTTTTCATCCTGAGATGGTTCTTATTCTTCTTCTTCTTCCTCTTCACAATCTATGTAGAATAATTTCTTCTCACCACACTTATGTCCCTTACTGTACTTGCTGTCACAATTAAAGAATAAACCTTTTTCTTTTCTTTCCTCCAATTATTGAGGTGTCAACCTTGTAGGTTGAGGTTTTTTAGAAGAATGAGCATTTTTCTCTCTATAGATGTTAGGATTGGTCCTTCTAGTATCTATAGCCATATTTTTACTTTCAACATTTATTGCCACCTTAAATGCATTCTCCAATGATTTGGATTCCCAAAGGCAAACCTCATGTTGAATGTTATCCTTTAAAGTTCCTATGAATACATTAATCAAGTGCTCATATAGAATATCTGTTACCTTTATATTCAATCTTTGGAAGTTCTCAATGTGCTTGGTAACTTAACCCTTTTGCTTGAGATTTATCAATTGGCTAAAGAAGGTATTGCTCCTTGTATCCTCATAGTGTGCTATCATTTCTTCCATGAAAATTGTCCAAGTGACGAGTCATTTGCGAGAACAAAGCCATCGATACCATACAAATTGATTGGGTTCTAAATATAAAGAAGAAATTTGTACCTTTTGTGTATGTGGCACATTATGTAGATCAAAGAATTACTCCATATGAAGTATCCATGTGATTGGGTCCTTGCCATCAAACTTCCTCATATCGATCTTAGGAAAGTGGTTTGTCTTAAACCCAAAGTTGGAGTTTCTCCATTTTTGATTCACCTTCCTTGTGTCCTCATAATGAATTTCATGGGATGCATTTTCACTTTCAGGTGTCTTCTCTGTTACAAAATTTTTCAATACTTCCATGATCTCCTCTTTTAAACCATCCATCTTAGTATTTACTACCTCCAACTTAGCTTCCATCTCTTATAGTTCATCTTTTGTTACTATATTTTTTTGTAAATCATTTATGTCCCTACGCATTTCTTCACCTTCCTAAAGAGTCCAAGTAGGATTGTCTGGAGGCTTATTTGGTGTAGATGTTCCCTTTTTGGGTGGCATGTTGGCCAAGTATCACTTTTGGATCTTGATTTTGGGGTGGTTCTTCTAGACAATCTTTATTCTATTGTATCTCCCAAGTTTCAGCCCTTCTGGGTATACAAATTTATTTTATGTAGTTCGCTGATATTTCTTCTCTGCAATGCCACAGGTCTGATCAAAATTAGATGTGCCAAGTGGAATTTACGCTAACTTCCCCACAACTTGTTGATTTTTTGCCTTTCCAGGAGATCTCACTTGAATAGCATGCCCTACACAAAATAATTGATACAAAATTCTGAAACTCGTACCAGAAATACTACAGACTATCCAATATCTAATGAAACCAGTCTCACTCAATTTGGATTCTCTAGGAAGAAGTTATGATTGTTTTACTTGGAACACCTTCTTGAGACTAGTCAATAAGACTAGTCATATACCCTATTTTCCAAAGGGTGTATATACAAATGTAAGATGACCTAGAAGCTAAAAGTTTTACCACTGATACCTTACTAATTTCTATGAATATCCTCCAAATTTCAGGGTCTAAAACGTTACAGAATTTGTTTTATAGCTAACATTCCACAATGACTCAGTTCAGGATGATTCCAGAACCCTATCATGCATAGGATGTATATCAGAAATCATAAGGCCTAAGGAGATTAAATTTTAACCCAACGTACCTTGATCCGTCTACTAAATATCCTTTAAGCAGTTTCTTATGAAATGTTGTAGAAAAAACGTTATAGCGAAAACTGCAAGGTGTCTCAGATGTAGCAGCAAAACCCCAAAACCTTGAGCTCTGATACCATATGTTAAGAACCAAATATCAATATAGCATAGAAAAACCTCAGAATAAGTACTCAATGCCTTGAAAAAGAGACAATTTCAGATAATAAGCCTCTTCGAGGGGGCAACCTCCTTTTCCCCTACATAAATGTTCAAGTACAAGATGACTCCAAATGAAAATGTCTCCTTGGTATATATAGGAGACTAGGAGGTATAATTACAACTAATGGAATAAAGTCGACATAAATAAAATAAAATTACTAATGTAATATGCCCCAATTAAGGGGTAATGAGCCAATATTAGGGATTAACATATAGGAGCTAAACGAAAAATTAATAAGATGGTTAAGGCATGTACAATGGACATGAATGGATTGAGCATCAGGGAAGACTTGAACATCATACATTTAGGTTCATATGGCTTCCTAATCAGTATGGATTGGTTGGACCAACATATTGTTGTCCTAGACTTCTATAATAAGGAATTTACCTGCTTGAATGAGGAAGGGAACTTGAGGAAAGTTCAGGGAATTTCTAGGGAAGTAATCATCAAGAAGTTTCATCCTTGCAGACGAAGAAAAGTTTCGGGAAAGGGTTTCAAATATTTGCATCACATATGGAGGAGACACCTAAATATAAGGAGCCAAGTATTGAATATTATGTAGTCTTAAAGGATTATGATTATGTCTTTAAAGAAATATTGTGGTTTTCACCCAAGAGAGATATTGATTTCTTCATAAATCAGATTCTTGGAGGAGCCCCAATATCAAATGAAACTTGAGGAGATTTCGAACAAGGGGTATATACACCCTCATTTTGGGGTGCCCCATTGTTTTTTTGTGAAAAATAAGGATGGTACATTGAGGCTTTGCATTGACTGCAGGTGGTTGAACAAGGTAACTATGAAGAACAAGTATCCTTTGTGAGGGATAGACGACCTCTTTGATCAACTGAAAGATGCTAAGATATTGTCCAGGATTGATATTAGGTTAGGCTATCATTAGATGATAATTAAAGAAGAAGACATCAACAAGATTTCCTTCAAAGAAAGGTATGGACATTATGATTTCATAGTGGTGCCATTTGGGTTATCAAATTCACCTGTCCTCTTAGTGTGTTTAGGTGACATTATTATATATTATAAGTCTGAAAAAGAGCATGAGAAACACTTGAGAATGGTGTTACAGGTATTGAGGGAGCATTAGTTGTATGCCAAATTGTGCAAGTGCTCATTCTACCAAAAGAAAATTCATTATTTGGGCCATATAATTTCAGAAGAAGTGATAACGGTGGATCCAGAAAAGATAATGGACATTGAATTGTGTCCAACACCAAGGAATGTCTCTGAGGTGATATCATTGATGGGACTTGCAGGTTACTACAAAAGATTTATTGAGGGATTCCCAAAGATTGCATGATCCAAAAAATCATTAGATGTTGATTAGTTTTTAAATGAATATAAACATCTACTTGATATTCAAAATAATAATGATCACTTGATTGTTTTCAATTTACAGGAGAAATACTTATCTAACCAAATACACTTTAATGATAAATAATTGAACACAAAATGAACAACAATGATGAAATCACACACACAAGTTTCATAACAGAGTTCACCTAATTTGGGATACATCTCTAGGTTTTCTTCCAATAGATACCTTTTTATTAATGCTCAAATGCGTGTGCTTTAAAATGACCTTTTTCTTTGTTGCTCAAACTCAAAAATAGAGTCCACCATTAGCTTCCTTGTCAAAAATTGTGAAAAATGAGTATAAAGTTCTAAAAATTATATCAAGGGACCTCTCAACATGATTTACAATGTAGCCTCAAGGTATAAGTAGCCTTTGAAACATACTTAGATACATTACTATGCATAAATGATGAGTGTGTACCATCCTTAGTCTGCACGCCCATTAAATAGGGAGTGAGCCCTGAACTTCCTTTCAGAATTTGTGGTCGACATTAAGTACAATGTCATGTGAATTCATTAACATGAGGCACCTTTGGTGCAATGGTTAATGCATTTGGTTAGAATGGATGAGGTCGTGAGTTCGATCCTTCACAAACCTCATTTTTGGTTATAACATGCGATGGTTTATATATATATATATGGAATATAGTTTTAATTACCCCCATGGCATATATGGTGGGTACATAGTATACAATATAATAATACACTTTGGGTCAAGGGATAAGCCCTTGATCCTTTTTCCCACTAAAAATTACAATTAATCACTTGAAATAAATGTGGTTTTGCATATGGTTAAGAAACAATGGTCTGGTGCAATGCTTAGGCCATTGGTTTGTTCGGTGGGAGACCTCGGTTCAATCCTTCGGGCTCCAATTTTTTTTTACAAACCTTACCCAATATTAGCCAATTGGAGGCTACCACGTGGAATCCTCTCATTGGATTATCTTTTCCATGTGTCATCACATGATTAGTCCACTTGTATGGCCATGTCACTATATGACATGCCTTATCACTTGCCTAATCAATGTATGGTCATGCCACATGGAACCTAGGGGCATGGCCATGTAATCACCATACGACCTATACGGTCATTCCATCGATCACCCTATCAATGGTGAAATGTGTCACCTTGACCCCTTTGACTTTGAATTTTTGACCTAGTTGACTTGACATTTGACCGTCCATATCTTTTGCATACGACCTCTATTTGAGGCGATTTTTGCACCGTTGGAAATCTATTGTCGAGATCTATGCATTGATGGATTTTTTTAGAGAATTTGGGATGATTTATTTTTGAGATTTTATGGATCATCCTGGACCTCTATGAGCATTATGGATCCTTCTGGACCTCTGTGACCATTCCTAGATCCTCCAAGACCTCTGTGACCGTTTCTGGATCATCTTGGATCATTCCTCCCCATTAGAATCCTTTTGGACTCCAAAAGTTTGATTACTCGGAAACTAAGTGAAAATAAATTTCCCTCACCCATCCATATATTTCACTTTACTTGGTTTTACCCTTTTAATACAAACTCAAAGATATTCCACATCACCTAGTTGTGAAGACCCAATTTTTCTATCAAGAATGACATCTTCCTGTAGCTCATCTAAATACTCTAGACAAAAATCATCAATTGCATGAACTTGAATACTTTCAACTTCCTCCATAATCATAGGAGGTTCATAAATATTCAAATTGTCAACATTTTCCACTAAATACATTTGCATGTAGGCTGGTAGATCTAAACGAAAGGGATTAGTACCAATTTTCTCCAAGATATTGAATGGACGATATCAGATTGGCCTTATCTTTTTACCTTAACCTTTTATTCTATCCTTGATGATATGTAACCATACTTGATCACCAACTTCAAACTGATGATCAAACCGATGTTTGTCATGCCTTGTCTTGTACTTGGCTTGAATTTTCTCCAATTGTTTATGTACTACTTGATGTACCTGTTGAATCCTTTGAATGAACCTTTTAGATTTATTTGTATCATCATGTCCAACTTCTTTACTTTCTTCTCCAAAATCAAATTCCATAGGTGATTTAGGCAAGTACCCCAAACATACTTCAAAATGATTTTTCTGAGTAGAAGAATGCATGGTGTGATTATAGGCATGATGTACATAACGTAACTATTCATCCCATAACTTAGGATGTTTTTTACAGTATCCTCAAAGTATATGTACCACTATCTTTTTCACCACCTCTATATTCCCATCTATCTGTGGATGAAAAGATGTACTATTCTTTAACTTAGTGTTCATGAGCTCCCATAAATGAGACCAAAACTTTCCCAAAAAGCAAGAGTCTCGATCTGATATAATAGATGTGGGAAGTCCAAAGTTAACCAATACATTAGCAAAGAAAACATGTGTTGTTTCTTAAGTTGTGAATTGTTTCTTACATGGCATCAAAATACACATCTTGCTTAATCTATCCACGATGTCATATAGATAATCATGACCTGTCCTGGACATCAGGAAACCCCTTGCAATATCCATGTATATATTTTCCCATGGCTGAGAAGGTACTGGAAGTGGTGTATATAATCCCTACTTTTTGTTGCTACATTTTCTTGTGGCACACATAACACACCCTTTAATATACTTGGAAATTGTTTATTTCATTCAAGGACAATAACAATATCTCTGTAATTGTGAAACTATCTTACCAACCAATATGACTAGAAATGAGAGATATATGATATTATATTATTATATTTATTCTTTCATCTATGGGTATACAAAGCTTTCCAAGATGATATAAAAAAAAATCATGCATATAATAACCTGACTGTTGATTTCCATGAGATAATGCATTGTATACATCTTTATAATCATCATCCCTGGAATATTTTTCAACATAACTTTCATGAGATAGAGGATTATACTTGAGTATTGTGGATACATTAATCCAAGGTCTTGACAACATATATGTAACCTTGTTATGAATAAATTTCTTATACTTGATTACCAAATGAAACTGTTGTAAGAAACCCATCCACCTGGAATTTCATGACTATTGTAGCTTGGTCTATTACTAAAAATATTGTAATGGCTGATGATATGTATGAATTATAGTCTCCTTTCCCATTAAATAATACTTACATTTCTTCATTCTTTGTACCAATGCAACAATTCTTTATCATATGTTGGATAATTAATCACAACCTGAGTAAATGTCTCGGAATGATAACATATAGGTTTTCCCCATTGCATCAACACTGCTCCCGTGGAATATTTTCTTGCATCCGGTTGAATCTCAAATGGTTGTTGTATATATGTAAAAGATAAAACTGGTTTGTTTCTTATCTTTTCGTTCAATGTTTCAAAGGATTTCTGCTACTTGCCTCTAGATTGAAATACTGGTTTAACACTTGTTAATGCATGCTATAATATCCCTAGGTTGAACCCAATTGTAAATGTAAATGAAAATGTACTTAAGCTGGTGAGTGAGTGCATCTTCCATGACACAATGTACTTAATGAAAATATATTTTGGCATGCATATTCCATGGTGTAGTGTGTATATGTACTGCGCAGTAAAGTGATGAAATGGGCACATTCCAGGATACTGCGCACAACAAATTAAGTGCGCACAATATTGAGGCCAAAGATCCTATATGTTAAAGGCCAGTGCTCCTACATTTGTATATATCTCATAATTAATATAAAATACATCGCTGCACGTAGACCGACCATGATAAAAGAGTTGGGGGACTAAAATCCACTAGTTAGGGAAAGGGAGGGGCCTAAAAGTTAAGGAAAAGGGATAAGATAGGGAGCTCAAGCCAAAAAGGAATATTATATTAATATTTATTAAAGTATAAAGTATGGATAATTATTTTATCCTAAGTTCTAAAGTTGGGTCCAAGTGGGCCAAAGTAGCTCCCAACATGACAAGTGTCAAGTTGGGGACACGCATACATACTATGGGGACTTAGTTCATTTTCCCATCTTTTCCAGGATCTTTTCCATCATTCATACCATTCATTCGTTCCATCATTCAGCCATGATGCCATGACCATTTTCACTCACACAGTCAGTTATCCTCCATACTTTATGTCACTGTACCTGAGCTTGTATCTATGGCCATATAGGTTTGTGTAGTTGGTTGGTTGGGGAGATGGATGGAAGAAGCGAGATGTCAATCCCGTGGGATACTGAAGAAGCGGGTTGTCAGGCCCGTAGGATATTGAAGAGGTGGGTTGTTAGGCCCGTGAGCAATTTCTCTCTGGGTGAGAGAATTTATGGGTAATTGATTTCCTGAAGGTGCTAAACTGCAGCTACAGGGCTCTGAGACTTCCTGTCTAGCATGTTGCTAAAGCCCTAGAAGGGAAGTGGGGAATTCAAGGGACTATTGAGCAAAGAAGAGGCACACTTCCTTGGGTGGGACAGGCATGTGGGGAATGAGGGACTGTAGGCTATTAGTTGAGTGAGAACTTGTGATGGAGTCTTTCCTGTGGTCCATGAGCCATTAGCCTTGCTAAGAATTCCTTTATCCGGGTGGAGTTTAGTCCCAGCTCGGGGTTGACCCACTGCTTAGAGTGATGAGAAGTGTGGTCTAAGGTTGGGAGGTCCGTGGAAGGTCTACATGCAGTTGGTGACATTATTACCAAGATAAGAGCCAATTGTGTGATAAATTTACATGCTGCATTGTTATTTACGTGCGTATTTTTATCGGTTACCATATGTGCGGTTATATCTATGTTTATTTTTATGGGTATTGCCTGTATATGCTGCATGTATACATTTATTGTTATTTCAGTGTGAATCTGTGTATTTACAGACGTATTTGTATGTTTATGTTTTATACATAAATGCTTCCATAAGAGATCTGTCTGTATATAATTTAATTGCATACAGTTCGAAAAATTTATGTGGCATAGCTCAATTAGATGTTGGGTATGTTACAATATGTTTCGCATAGAGAACAAAAATATTTCTCTAGCATAGCGTGGCCTGGCATGGATGGACGAGGATGTTACAAAATGGTTTCAAATCTAATTAAAGCATCTGACTAGTGGCATGGCCTGGCCTGTTGGTGGCTGGGGATGTTACACATGCAGAGGAATTGTTAATAAAAGAAAATTAGAAATGAATTTCCTCCAGTATTGTATTTCTCCTAAGAATATCCTTACTTTTATGGTAGTAGTTGGCTTGTTCCATTTCACAATTACTTCTACTTTTGTAGGATCTATATTTAGATGACCATTCCTTACAATGTAACCCAAATATACCAGCGAAGTTTTGCCAAATTCACATTTAGAAATTTGGATATACAACTTCTCCTTCTTCAAGAGTTCAAAGAATGTCTTGAAATGATTTATATGATCTTCCCATATTCAACTAAATATCAATATATCATCTAAATAGACCATAAAAAAATCATCTATATAAGTGTTGAACACATCATTCATTACCCTCATAAATGTTGTTGGTGCATTGCATAACCCAAATTCCATAACTAACCATTTGAACAATACTTGCATTGTATTGATTTTTTTTTCCATATGTCATTGTCTACAATTATGATATGATGGTAACCACTACTTAAGTCTAGCTTAGTGAAATAAATATCAATTTTTAATTGATCCAATAAATCCTCAATTCTAGGAAGAGGATAACGGTTCTTTATTGTAATCTTGTTCAGGGCTCAAAAGTCAATACACATCCTCCATGTTCCATGTTTATTCATAACTAATACAATAGGAAAACCACACAGAGAGGAGCTTGGTATGATAATTCCTTTATCAAGAAACTCTTTAACATGCTTCTTAGTTTCTGCATTCTCGATCACTGATGACCTATGCATTCCAATATTCAAAAGAGGAACATCTTGCTGAAAATATTTTTCATGTTCAACCTTCCTCTTAGGAGGTAACCCTGTAGGTTCCTGAAATAACTCATCATAGTTAGATATGATTTTGACCAGCTCTTGTTTATGATATGGATCACAACCTGATAAAGCATTGGTTATATCTTCTTATTATTGTTTCACTATCATTGGAATAACATGTTTACTTGTGCTCACAAGTCTCTTCATTTTCCTTGTGCTCACTAAAGAAAAATTAGTTTTGATATGATGAGATATGACAATGAATTCAACCTTATCCTTGAAACGATGATATTTATTATGTTCATGATAGAGTATATCCTTCCGGTCAAATAGATATGGACTAACCAATAAAATGTTGCAAATGTCAAGAGGCACACCATCTAACTCAAGCTCGTCAAAGAACTTAGTTGCAATTACAAATATAATCTTACACTATTTCATCCCTTGCAACTTAGCATCTTCACACACCCATCTGAATGGATAAGGATTTTTATGAGGTGTTTTCTTCAAACCCAACTTCTTAACAATTGTTTCAAATATTAGGTTAACTTGAGATCCCCTGTCAAATAAATTATCTATCTTTTATGTTTGACTATAAATTTGACATACAAAAGCTCACTTGTTTTATTAGTATCACTTTCCAATTTAATAGATTGAATTGAAGAACTAGAATCGATAGTCGATATACGATTGATTCCTATTTCCATGATCTTTGATTCATCCATGGAATATGACCCTATATCATGATGAGTTGATGCAACAATATTTTTCTTCCCTTTATCCTTGAATTTCTTCGGTCATAATTCTGGATGCAGTTTCCAACACTTTGATTCCTCGTGTCCCTTTTTCTTACAGTGGGAAGATGTAGGCATTCCCTCATCTTAATTTATTGCAACTAACTTCTACTCTTCCATTTACTTTTCAGTTTCTTTTCAAACTTATATGACTTATTATCTTCAATCACATGGTTACTCGTACTAGCCTTAAGATGTGTAGCTTGTATCACCACCCTATCAATGTTAGTAGGGTTAAACATTAAAATAGCGTGACAAATATGTGAGTGCATGCCACCAATATACTTTAGAAGAGTTTCATGGGTATACAACGAAATCCCTAAGGATAATTCCTGTGTATATTCTTGAATATTATGACCTTTACCCTGCCTTAGATGTTTCCATTCTATTATTGTCATTTGTTCATAAGCTAGTAGATAGAATTGTTTTGTTATGGCCTTGGTAAATTTATCCCAAGATAAAAATACTTTACCCTTTTGAGAAAGGTAAAATTTCATATTACTCTCCCACCATATTAACATTGTGCCACTTAGTCAAAGAACAACTAGCTCTATCTTTGCAACATCGTCCATGATATTTTGAACCCTGCAATATACCTCTATTTTCTTGAAAGTGTTTTCCAATTTCTCATCATTCAATTCTCTATCATAGATTGATAATTCAAACTTGATATCCAAATTTAATATAGGTAAATCATGATCAAACTTCTTAGAGGACTTATTTTATAATAATAATGTTCACTTACCTTAGAAGAAAATGACGATGAGGATGGTGAAGGGGCATTTAAAGGTCCACCACCTTCGCTTCCTCCTTCTCCTTTTACTGAATATTATCCACTTACGAGCTTTTGAATTATTCATTTCAAATCATATATTATCTCTCTCATCGAGTGAAGTGTATCCATCATTTCTTCAAGAATCCTAGTAGGATTTTCTCCCTCCCTTCGTTCGGAAGCCATCTTATGCTTACGAAGTCTTCTTTCAATTTCAAAATTATAACTTGCAAGCTCTCATTTACCAAGTTTGAGCTTGGTTCTTGTAATAATTCACTTGCAAACACTTGTCAAACTTGGCTCTGATACCAACTTTATCTGAAAACTCCTTAGATGTTGATTAGTTTTTAAATGCATATAAACATCTACCTGATATTTGAAATAATAATGATCACTTGATTGTTTCTAATTTACATGTGAAATGCTTATCTAACCAAATACACTTTAATGATAAATAACTGAACACAAAATGAACAACAATGATGAAATCACATACACAAGTTTGATACGCAGTTCACCCAATTTGGCCTACATCTTCAGGTTCGCTTCCAATAGATACCTCTTTATTAATGCTCAAATTCTTGTTCTTTACAATGACCTTTTTATGTGTTGCTCAAACTCAAAAACAAAGTCCACATTATATTTTTTGTGAAAAATCGTGAAGA
>ML778560.1:587346-601972 GCA_009831015.1 Picea engelmannii | reverse complement strand
TAAGTCTGAAAAAGAGCATGAGAAACACTTGAGAATGGTGTTACAGGTATTGAGGGAGCATTAGTTGTATGCCAAATTGTGCAAGTGCTCATTCTACCAAAAGAAAATTCATTATTTGGGCCATATAATTTCAGAAGAAGTGATAACGGTGGATCCAGAAAAGATAATGGACATTGAATTGTGTCCAACACCAAGGAATGTCTCTGAGGTGATATCATTGATGGGACTTGCAGGTTACTACAAAAGATTTATTGAGGGATTCCCAAAGATTGCATGATCCAAAAAATCATTAGATGTTGATTAGTTTTTAAATGAATATAAACATCTACTTGATATTCAAAATAATAATGATCACTTGATTGTTTTCAATTTACAGGAGAAATACTTATCTAACCAAATACACTTTAATGATAAATAATTGAACACAAAATGAACAACAATGATGAAATCACACACACAAGTTTCATAACAGAGTTCACCTAATTTGGGATACATCTCTAGGTTTTCTTCCAATAGATACCTTTTTATTAATGCTCAAATGCGTGTGCTTTAAAATGACCTTTTTCTTTGTTGCTCAAACTCAAAAATAGAGTCCACCATTAGCTTCCTTGTCAAAAATTGTGAAAAATGAGTATAAAGTTCTAAAAATTATATCAAGGGACCTCTCAACATGATTTACAATGTAGCCTCAAGGTATAAGTAGCCTTTGAAACATACTTAGATACATTACTATGCATAAATGATGAGTGTGTACCATCCTTAGTCTGCACGCCCATTAAATAGGGAGTGAGCCCTGAACTTCCTTTCAGAATTTGTGGTCGACATTAAGTACAATGTCATGTGAATTCATTAACATGAGGCACCTTTGGTGCAATGGTTAATGCATTTGGTTAGAATGGATGAGGTCGTGAGTTCGATCCTTCACAAACCTCATTTTTGGTTATAACATGCGATGGTTTATATATATATATATGGAATATAGTTTTAATTACCCCCATGGCATATATGGTGGGTACATAGTATACAATATAATAATACACTTTGGGTCAAGGGATAAGCCCTTGATCCTTTTTCCCACTAAAAATTACAATTAATCACTTGAAATAAATGTGGTTTTGCATATGGTTAAGAAACAATGGTCTGGTGCAATGCTTAGGCCATTGGTTTGTTCGGTGGGAGACCTCGGTTCAATCCTTCGGGCTCCAATTTTTTTTTACAAACCTTACCCAATATTAGCCAATTGGAGGCTACCACGTGGAATCCTCTCATTGGATTATCTTTTCCATGTGTCATCACATGATTAGTCCACTTGTATGGCCATGTCACTATATGACATGCCTTATCACTTGCCTAATCAATGTATGGTCATGCCACATGGAACCTAGGGGCATGGCCATGTAATCACCATACGACCTATACGGTCATTCCATCGATCACCCTATCAATGGTGAAATGTGTCACCTTGACCCCTTTGACTTTGAATTTTTGACCTAGTTGACTTGACATTTGACCGTCCATATCTTTTGCATACGACCTCTATTTGAGGCGATTTTTGCACCGTTGGAAATCTATTGTCGAGATCTATGCATTGATGGATTTTTTTAGAGAATTTGGGATGATTTATTTTTGAGATTTTATGGATCATCCTGGACCTCTATGAGCATTATGGATCCTTCTGGACCTCTGTGACCATTCCTAGATCCTCCAAGACCTCTGTGACCGTTTCTGGATCATCTTGGATCATTCCTCCCCATTAGAATCCTTTTGGACTCCAAAAGTTTGATTACTCGGAAACTAAGTGAAAATAAATTTCCCTCACCCATCCATATATTTCACTTTACTTGGTTTTACCCTTTTAATACAAACTCAAAGATATTCCACATCACCTAGTTGTGAAGACCCAATTTTTCTATCAAGAATGACATCTTCCTGTAGCTCATCTAAATACTCTAGACAAAAATCATCAATTGCATGAACTTGAATACTTTCAACTTCCTCCATAATCATAGGAGGTTCATAAATATTCAAATTGTCAACATTTTCCACTAAATACATTTGCATGTAGGCTGGTAGATCTAAACGAAAGGGATTAGTACCAATTTTCTCCAAGATATTGAATGGACGATATCAGATTGGCCTTATCTTTTTACCTTAACCTTTTATTCTATCCTTGATGATATGTAACCATACTTGATCACCAACTTCAAACTGATGATCAAACCGATGTTTGTCATGCCTTGTCTTGTACTTGGCTTGAATTTTCTCCAATTGTTTATGTACTACTTGATGTACCTGTTGAATCCTTTGAATGAACCTTTTAGATTTATTTGTATCATCATGTCCAACTTCTTTACTTTCTTCTCCAAAATCAAATTCCATAGGTGATTTAGGCAAGTACCCCAAACATACTTCAAAATGATTTTTCTGAGTAGAAGAATGCATGGTGTGATTATAGGCATGATGTACATAACGTAACTATTCATCCCATAACTTAGGATGTTTTTTACAGTATCCTCAAAGTATATGTACCACTATCTTTTTCACCACCTCTATATTCCCATCTATCTGTGGATGAAAAGATGTACTATTCTTTAACTTAGTGTTCATGAGCTCCCATAAATGAGACCAAAACTTTCCCAAAAAGCAAGAGTCTCGATCTGATATAATAGATGTGGGAAGTCCAAAGTTAACCAATACATTAGCAAAGAAAACATGTGTTGTTTCTTAAGTTGTGAATTGTTTCTTACATGGCATCAAAATACACATCTTGCTTAATCTATCCACGATGTCATATAGATAATCATGACCTGTCCTGGACATCAGGAAACCCCTTGCAATATCCATGTATATATTTTCCCATGGCTGAGAAGGTACTGGAAGTGGTGTATATAATCCCTACTTTTTGTTGCTACATTTTCTTGTGGCACACATAACACACCCTTTAATATACTTGGAAATTGTTTATTTCATTCAAGGACAATAACAATATCTCTGTAATTGTGAAACTATCTTACCAACCAATATGACTAGAAATGAGAGATATATGATATTATATTATTATATTTATTCTTTCATCTATGGGTATACAAAGCTTTCCAAGATGATATAAAAAAAAATCATGCATATAATAACCTGACTGTTGATTTCCATGAGATAATGCATTGTATACATCTTTATAATCATCATCCCTGGAATATTTTTCAACATAACTTTCATGAGATAGAGGATTATACTTGAGTATTGTGGATACATTAATCCAAGGTCTTGACAACATATATGTAACCTTGTTATGAATAAATTTCTTATACTTGATTACCAAATGAAACTGTTGTAAGAAACCCATCCACCTGGAATTTCATGACTATTGTAGCTTGGTCTATTACTAAAAATATTGTAATGGCTGATGATATGTATGAATTATAGTCTCCTTTCCCATTAAATAATACTTACATTTCTTCATTCTTTGTACCAATGCAACAATTCTTTATCATATGTTGGATAATTAATCACAACCTGAGTAAATGTCTCGGAATGATAACATATAGGTTTTCCCCATTGCATCAACACTGCTCCCGTGGAATATTTTCTTGCATCCGGTTGAATCTCAAATGGTTGTTGTATATATGTAAAAGATAAAACTGGTTTGTTTCTTATCTTTTCGTTCAATGTTTCAAAGGATTTCTGCTACTTGCCTCTAGATTGAAATACTGGTTTAACACTTGTTAATGCATGCTATAATATCCCTAGGTTGAACCCAATTGTAAATGTAAATGAAAATGTACTTAAGCTGGTGAGTGAGTGCATCTTCCATGACACAATGTACTTAATGAAAATATATTTTGGCATGCATATTCCATGGTGTAGTGTGTATATGTACTGCGCAGTAAAGTGATGAAATGGGCACATTCCAGGATACTGCGCACAACAAATTAAGTGCGCACAATATTGAGGCCAAAGATCCTATATGTTAAAGGCCAGTGCTCCTACATTTGTATATATCTCATAATTAATATAAAATACATCGCTGCACGTAGACCGACCATGATAAAAGAGTTGGGGGACTAAAATCCACTAGTTAGGGAAAGGGAGGGGCCTAAAAGTTAAGGAAAAGGGATAAGATAGGGAGCTCAAGCCAAAAAGGAATATTATATTAATATTTATTAAAGTATAAAGTATGGATAATTATTTTATCCTAAGTTCTAAAGTTGGGTCCAAGTGGGCCAAAGTAGCTCCCAACATGACAAGTGTCAAGTTGGGGACACGCATACATACTATGGGGACTTAGTTCATTTTCCCATCTTTTCCAGGATCTTTTCCATCATTCATACCATTCATTCGTTCCATCATTCAGCCATGATGCCATGACCATTTTCACTCACACAGTCAGTTATCCTCCATACTTTATGTCACTGTACCTGAGCTTGTATCTATGGCCATATAGGTTTGTGTAGTTGGTTGGTTGGGGAGATGGATGGAAGAAGCGAGATGTCAATCCCGTGGGATACTGAAGAAGCGGGTTGTCAGGCCCGTAGGATATTGAAGAGGTGGGTTGTTAGGCCCGTGAGCAATTTCTCTCTGGGTGAGAGAATTTATGGGTAATTGATTTCCTGAAGGTGCTAAACTGCAGCTACAGGGCTCTGAGACTTCCTGTCTAGCATGTTGCTAAAGCCCTAGAAGGGAAGTGGGGAATTCAAGGGACTATTGAGCAAAGAAGAGGCACACTTCCTTGGGTGGGACAGGCATGTGGGGAATGAGGGACTGTAGGCTATTAGTTGAGTGAGAACTTGTGATGGAGTCTTTCCTGTGGTCCATGAGCCATTAGCCTTGCTAAGAATTCCTTTATCCGGGTGGAGTTTAGTCCCAGCTCGGGGTTGACCCACTGCTTAGAGTGATGAGAAGTGTGGTCTAAGGTTGGGAGGTCCGTGGAAGGTCTACATGCAGTTGGTGACATTATTACCAAGATAAGAGCCAATTGTGTGATAAATTTACATGCTGCATTGTTATTTACGTGCGTATTTTTATCGGTTACCATATGTGCGGTTATATCTATGTTTATTTTTATGGGTATTGCCTGTATATGCTGCATGTATACATTTATTGTTATTTCAGTGTGAATCTGTGTATTTACAGACGTATTTGTATGTTTATGTTTTATACATAAATGCTTCCATAAGAGATCTGTCTGTATATAATTTAATTGCATACAGTTCGAAAAATTTATGTGGCATAGCTCAATTAGATGTTGGGTATGTTACAATATGTTTCGCATAGAGAACAAAAATATTTCTCTAGCATAGCGTGGCCTGGCATGGATGGACGAGGATGTTACAAAATGGTTTCAAATCTAATTAAAGCATCTGACTAGTGGCATGGCCTGGCCTGTTGGTGGCTGGGGATGTTACACATGCAGAGGAATTGTTAATAAAAGAAAATTAGAAATGAATTTCCTCCAGTATTGTATTTCTCCTAAGAATATCCTTACTTTTATGGTAGTAGTTGGCTTGTTCCATTTCACAATTACTTCTACTTTTGTAGGATCTATATTTAGATGACCATTCCTTACAATGTAACCCAAATATACCAGCGAAGTTTTGCCAAATTCACATTTAGAAATTTGGATATACAACTTCTCCTTCTTCAAGAGTTCAAAGAATGTCTTGAAATGATTTATATGATCTTCCCATATTCAACTAAATATCAATATATCATCTAAATAGACCATAAAAAAATCATCTATATAAGTGTTGAACACATCATTCATTACCCTCATAAATGTTGTTGGTGCATTGCATAACCCAAATTCCATAACTAACCATTTGAACAATACTTGCATTGTATTGATTTTTTTTTCCATATGTCATTGTCTACAATTATGATATGATGGTAACCACTACTTAAGTCTAGCTTAGTGAAATAAATATCAATTTTTAATTGATCCAATAAATCCTCAATTCTAGGAAGAGGATAACGGTTCTTTATTGTAATCTTGTTCAGGGCTCAAAAGTCAATACACATCCTCCATGTTCCATGTTTATTCATAACTAATACAATAGGAAAACCACACAGAGAGGAGCTTGGTATGATAATTCCTTTATCAAGAAACTCTTTAACATGCTTCTTAGTTTCTGCATTCTCGATCACTGATGACCTATGCATTCCAATATTCAAAAGAGGAACATCTTGCTGAAAATATTTTTCATGTTCAACCTTCCTCTTAGGAGGTAACCCTGTAGGTTCCTGAAATAACTCATCATAGTTAGATATGATTTTGACCAGCTCTTGTTTATGATATGGATCACAACCTGATAAAGCATTGGTTATATCTTCTTATTATTGTTTCACTATCATTGGAATAACATGTTTACTTGTGCTCACAAGTCTCTTCATTTTCCTTGTGCTCACTAAAGAAAAATTAGTTTTGATATGATGAGATATGACAATGAATTCAACCTTATCCTTGAAACGATGATATTTATTATGTTCATGATAGAGTATATCCTTCCGGTCAAATAGATATG
The DNA here is from genome assembly GCA_009831015.1 of Picea engelmannii. Lineage (NCBI taxonomy): Eukaryota > Viridiplantae > Streptophyta > Pinopsida > Pinales > Pinaceae > Picea > Picea engelmannii. The sequence continues at coordinate 595,454 of ML778560.1, read as the reverse complement.
GACTAACCAATAAAATGTTGCAAATGTCAAGAGGCACACCATCTAACTCAAGCTCGTCAAAGAACTTAGTTGCAATTACAAATATAATCTTACACTATTTCATCCCTTGCAACTTAGCATCTTCACACACCCATCTGAATGGATAAGGATTTTTATGAGGTGTTTTCTTCAAACCCAACTTCTTAACAATTGTTTCAAATATTAGGTTAACTTGAGATCCCCTGTCAAATAAATTATCTATCTTTTATGTTTGACTATAAATTTGACATACAAAAGCTCACTTGTTTTATTAGTATCACTTTCCAATTTAATAGATTGAATTGAAGAACTAGAATCGATAGTCGATATACGATTGATTCCTATTTCCATGATCTTTGATTCATCCATGGAATATGACCCTATATCATGATGAGTTGATGCAACAATATTTTTCTTCCCTTTATCCTTGAATTTCTTCGGTCATAATTCTGGATGCAGTTTCCAACACTTTGATTCCTCGTGTCCCTTTTTCTTACAGTGGGAAGATGTAGGCATTCCCTCATCTTAATTTATTGCAACTAACTTCTACTCTTCCATTTACTTTTCAGTTTCTTTTCAAACTTATATGACTTATTATCTTCAATCACATGGTTACTCGTACTAGCCTTAAGATGTGTAGCTTGTATCACCACCCTATCAATGTTAGTAGGGTTAAACATTAAAATAGCGTGACAAATATGTGAGTGCATGCCACCAATATACTTTAGAAGAGTTTCATGGGTATACAACGAAATCCCTAAGGATAATTCCTGTGTATATTCTTGAATATTATGACCTTTACCCTGCCTTAGATGTTTCCATTCTATTATTGTCATTTGTTCATAAGCTAGTAGATAGAATTGTTTTGTTATGGCCTTGGTAAATTTATCCCAAGATAAAAATACTTTACCCTTTTGAGAAAGGTAAAATTTCATATTACTCTCCCACCATATTAACATTGTGCCACTTAGTCAAAGAACAACTAGCTCTATCTTTGCAACATCGTCCATGATATTTTGAACCCTGCAATATACCTCTATTTTCTTGAAAGTGTTTTCCAATTTCTCATCATTCAATTCTCTATCATAGATTGATAATTCAAACTTGATATCCAAATTTAATATAGGTAAATCATGATCAAACTTCTTAGAGGACTTATTTTATAATAATAATGTTCACTTACCTTAGAAGAAAATGACGATGAGGATGGTGAAGGGGCATTTAAAGGTCCACCACCTTCGCTTCCTCCTTCTCCTTTTACTGAATATTATCCACTTACGAGCTTTTGAATTATTCATTTCAAATCATATATTATCTCTCTCATCGAGTGAAGTGTATCCATCATTTCTTCAAGAATCCTAGTAGGATTTTCTCCCTCCCTTCGTTCGGAAGCCATCTTATGCTTACGAAGTCTTCTTTCAATTTCAAAATTATAACTTGCAAGCTCTCATTTACCAAGTTTGAGCTTGGTTCTTGTAATAATTCACTTGCAAACACTTGTCAAACTTGGCTCTGATACCAACTTTATCTGAAAACTCCTTAGATGTTGATTAGTTTTTAAATGCATATAAACATCTACCTGATATTTGAAATAATAATGATCACTTGATTGTTTCTAATTTACATGTGAAATGCTTATCTAACCAAATACACTTTAATGATAAATAACTGAACACAAAATGAACAACAATGATGAAATCACATACACAAGTTTGATACGCAGTTCACCCAATTTGGCCTACATCTTCAGGTTCGCTTCCAATAGATACCTCTTTATTAATGCTCAAATTCTTGTTCTTTACAATGACCTTTTTATGTGTTGCTCAAACTCAAAAACAAAGTCCACATTATATTTTTTGTGAAAAATCGTGAAGACTGAGTATAAATTTCTTAAATTTTTGTTAAGGGACCTCTCATCACACTTTACGGTGCAACCTCAAAGTCTATGTACCCTTTGGCATGTACTTTGAGACATTACTCTGCATAAATGATGAGTGTGTACCATCCTCATTCTGCATGCCCATTAAATAGGGAACATGCCCTTAACTTCCCTCTAGATTCTGTGGTCGGCATTAAATACAATTTCGTCAGCATGCCTTAACATTAGGTGCCTTTGGCACGATGGTTAAGGAATTTGGTTAACATGGATGAGGTCGTGGTTTCAATCCTCCACAAACATCTCTTTTGGTTATAACATATGGTGGTTGTTATATATATATATATATATATATATATATATGACATATACTTTAAATTATCCACGCAAAATATATGATGGTTACATTGTATACCATATAACCATACACTATGGGTAGAGGGATAATCCCTCAACCCTTTTTTTCCTTAGATAATTACAATTAATCACTTTAAATAAATGTGGTTCCGCATATGGTTAAGAAACAATCGTTTGGTTGAATGGTTAGGCCATAGGTTTGTTTGAAGGGAGACCCGAGTCGATCCTTTGGGCTCCAAATTTGTTTTAATGAACCTTAACCAATATTAGACAATGGGAGGTTTCCACATGCCAGCCTCTCATTGTCTTATCTCTACCACGTTCCATCACATTATTAGTCCACTTGTATGTCCATGTCACTATATGACATGCTTTGTCACTTTCTCATTCAACATATGGACATGACACATGGAACCTAGGGATGTGACCATATCATTATCGTACAACCTATATGGTCATGTCATGTGTCATCCTTTCAGTGGTAACATGAGTCACCTTGATCCCTTTGACTTTGAATTTTTTACCTAGTTGAGTTTAACTTTGACAGGTCATATCTTTTTCATATGAACTTCATTTGAGGAAATTTTTGCGTCATTGGGAAGTTATCACCGATATCTATGCATTGATGGCATTTTAGAGAGCATTTGGGATGGCTGATTTTTTATCTTTTATGGATCCTCCTAAAAATTTGTGAGCATTCCAGATCCTTCCAGACATTTGTGAGTGTTCTTGGATCCTCATGGATGATTGAACACCAAATCACTTCCTTGCAAAAGAAGGGTGTAAAGTTTGAGTGTAAATTGGATTGTGAAAGAAGTTTCCAACACTTGAAATAATTATTGACCAATGCACCAATTTTGAGAATTGTTGATCCTAATGAATATTTTGTAGTGTGCACCGATGCATGTAAATAAGGACTTGGTGGAGTTATTATTCACAATGGGAATGTGGTGTGATACGAATCAAGAAAATTAAAAGAGCATGAAAGACACTATGTTATTCATGATTTGGAATTGGCACTACATTATGGAAAAAATATTTGAGTTGAGGAAAAACCATAGTGGTGTAAAATATTTATTTGGATAACCAACTTTAAATTCCAGGCAAAGCAGATGGTTGGAATTCCTTGGTGAATATGAATTTGATATAAAGCATATAAAAGGTAAAGAGAACAAGGTGGTTGATGCACTTAGCAGGAGGGTGCATGAGATGCATGCTACAACCATTAGCATGTACAAATAATATTTGAAGGACAAAATTTTAGAGGCTATAAAATCACATCAAAGGTACATGGAAATAAAGGAAAATTTTCAGAAACATAATTTACAACATAAAATTGAAGACTGTAAGCTAGAAAAGGATAAAATTCTCATGTACAGAAGAAGAATTTATGTGCCAAATTCTCAGAAGTTGAAAAATATCATATTAAAAGAAATGAATAATGTGCCTTATTTTAGACACCCAGGTTACCAGAAAACTATTGCAGCTTTCAAGAGACAATATTATTGGCTAGGAATGAAGAAAGAAGTTGTTGTTTTTATTGCTAGGTGTTTGGAATGCCAAAAGGTCAAGGTTGAGAGTAGACACCCAAATGGTTTGTTATAACCATTTCCCATTCCTGATTGGAAATGGGAATTTTTAACAATGGATTTCATCACCAAAATACCCAGAATAAACATGCAACATGATTTGTTCATGGTAGTGGTCGATAATCTTACTAAATTTGCCAACATTGTTCCAGTGAAGCTCACTCAAAAGGCATCTAACATAGTTGATATTTATATGAGAGAAATTTCTAGGCTACATGGTCTTCCTAATACAATCGTATCTGATGAAGATCCAAAATTTACATCAAATTTTTCGAAGGGATTATTCAAGGTATTTGGAAAAATATGAATTTTAGCACAACTTATCATCCAAAGACAAATGTTAAATAGAAATGGTAAATCAAGTGATAGAAGACACGATAAGGATGTATGTGATGGATAAACCATCCAAATGGGAGGATTAATTGCATTTGGTGGAGTTTTCTTATAAAAATGAGTATCAAGCATCTATAAAGATGATCCCATTTGAGGCACTTTATGGTGGATAGTGAAACACACCAGTGAGATGGGACAACCCAATAGATAGAGTAGTGGTTGGGCAAGATTTACTTGAGGAAATGGAAAAAAGGATGGTGAAAATAAAATAGAATCTAAAGGATGCCCAAGATAAAGGTAGAACTCATAGAGAGTCTAAAGTGGGTGACCATGTGTTCTTAAAAGTAAATTCCAAGAGAAGTTCCCTGAAGTTGGGAAATTGTTCAAAGTTGGCAGCTTGTTATTGTTGGTAATTTGAAATCTTGGAGAGGATTGGTCTTGTATCATACATGATTTCCTTACCTACATCAATGTCTATTCATAATGTATTCCATGTGTCATTTCTTAAAATGTATTTAATTGATGCTAATAATGTAATTGATTGGAATATGATTCAGGTGGAACAAGAAGGAGAAGTTTGAGTGTCACTGATATGCATATTGGATAGGAAATTCAAGCTACTTTGGAATAAAGAAATAAGATTGGAAAAGGTCCAATGGACCTATTACAGTCCTATGGATGCAACATGGGAACATGAGGATGCTATGCGGGCATAATACTCGCATCTTTTCTAAGACTTTTGAAGTTTTTCTTGTACATGCGTATGCAATGCACTAACGACAATGCATAAATAATGGGGAGGGGAATGTAATACCCCTAGGGAGAACCCCATTGTGAATAAAAATGTAATTTTACATTTAGGTTGGTGAACCGGGATACTTTGGGGCTAGAGTTCTTTTGTATTTATGTATTTTGAGGCCAAAATGTATGTGTGGTTATTAGGCTAGTGAGAGAAAAAATGAAAGGAAAGAGAGAATATTTTTTTGAAATGTAATCCCACTCAATTTTAATGAAAAAACATCATTGTTGCACACCAAGGATGTAAAAGAGTATAGGGGGATAAACTCCACAAAAATGGGAAAGGAGGGTGGGGGGGGGGCTAAGAGTATGGGGAAAAAGCAGATACGATAAGGGGCTTAAGCCCAAAGGAATATTTTATTAATATTCCTAAAAATATAAAGTATAAAGTATGGATATTTTGTATATCCTAACTCCCTAGGTTGAATAATGTGTCTCCTTATGAGGGAATCCATGTGTGGGCCCATGTAATTCCTAACATGACAAGTGTTGAGTTGGGAACATGCACATAATTTTAGGGGTATTTAGTTCACTTGGCTATAATTCGATCATTATTCTTACCATCAACTTCTTCTACCAACGATACTTACATACTACCATTACCGTACCTGTATCTATACCCCAAAATATTTGGAACTAGATTAAAGAGGCGGGTTGTTAGACCCATAGTATATTGAAGAAGTGGGTTGTTAGTACCGTAAGAATTCTCTCAAGGTGGGAGAACTACTGAGAATTTATTTCCCAAGGTGCCAAACTATAGCTACAAACCCCTGAGACTTCTTTTTCAACCTATCATCGAAGCCCCAGAAGGGAAGTGGGTGATTAAGGGATTTCCCCCCCATGAATTTGGGTCAAATAATGACATATCAAGACTATAATGAGAAGATTGAAATATTCCCTCACAAAAAAATATGAAAAACTGAAAGAATAACGACTTTTTATAGGAGAGACTAGGTAAGGAAAGAAGGATAAAGTGTGCACCTTGAATCTCCCGTTTGAGGTTGATCCCTGTTCCTAATCCTTTGTTGGAAGCAACCTACAAAATATAATCAAGACGAGTACCGCTACGTGGTAGTTATGCAATCAAGCAATATACATATCATGTATTATATCCAAAGAAAACATGGTAATCAAAGACATACAATGTTTCAAAGAATACAATATTGGAGGGAAAAACAACTCTTCTATTAACACTAAATAAGAAGGTTAGTTACAACCTAACTCACTTTCGGCAGTACTTCAGAGCTAATTTCTCGGGTTCCTCCAAGAATCGTTAAAGCATAAACTCAACCACAATACTCATTTTTGGATTGTCTAAATAGGAATAAGGAGACACCCTATAACTATATAAGAAAATAAGAGGTACTGGAAAAGGAGTTTCTAGGTTGAGGGATATTACTTAGAGGATAATAGGAATAGGGAAGATTTCTAGATATCAATAGCATAACCTTGCACCAAAATACTTGACCTCATTATATCCCTCAATGGTGATTTTATATCTTCCCCAAGGGGTTGGGGGAGTTTGAATTTGTTTTGTATGGGAAGGTGATGTTGGGAAATGAGCCCAACCAAAAACACCTCCTGAAAACTCAGAATTATTTTATTTTTCATTATTTTTTAGGGCATCTGTGGGTTGAAAACTAAGAAGTCACATATGTTTGTTCTTTGCACCAAAGGAGCCCATGTATATGTGCAAAATACATGTTTTTTAGATGATTTTGATGAGGTAAGTTGGGAAAAATTCTAGCAAGCCTTTGGAAAGGGTTAGCCCATGGCACAAATGCATAAGTGTGGCATTTTGTGCTCTAACAGATGCCCCCTAATGTGTGAGTTCAGAAGGGAAAAATGATGGACGAAATACATTATAAACTCTGAGAGGTGAGGATGCATTGAAATACCCATGAAGGTTCTTGAACAACTGATCCAAGAACAATAACCATCAACAGATATCAAGAAAGAGTGTTCTCTTTCCATGTCGAGGATACCCATGTTTAGGAGTGATGTAAGCATGGCCTCCAAATCAAGTACATTGTGGATCCATGGAAAATGTGAAATATAGCTATATTCCATGGCCATGAACAATAAACAATGGATCCATGTGATATAAATGAAGTAGCAAGCATGGCCATGAAGAATACATAGTGGATCCATGTCAAAGTAGATCATAGCCATGAATATATACAAAGTGGAGCTTTGTCTCAAAATCAAGAACATAGGACATCTGGGACCAAGAAAATAAACAAGTTGATACTCTGCCAATACCAATGTCTCTGAATTGGCACCATATGATTCGGGAAGGGGCACAAAATATGTGGTGCTCGTACTTCACTTAAATTATTCACAACAATACATCATGGGAAAAGTATACACTATGTATGTGTTGAACTTGAACATAGAGAGAAATCATTTGATTACTGTTCTTTGATGTATACTATTAAAAAATGCCATAAAACCCAATGATGATGATAATGGGTGTCAAGGTACCATGGTAAAATATAATAATTGTGAATAAATGAGTTGGCGTCGAACACTTGGTAGAATCTATCAAGCAAGGAACATTGATGTATTCCCACTGTCAATAGTGAGGGAACCTTCTACTAATGAATACAAGCCCCAAGGTACCAAACACAACTATAGATCCCTGTCCCAGAGCAATATGTGTCGAATTCGATGGGTAGATATCTACTAGAAGGAAGGAATTAAGGAATCCTCCATCATCCATCACAAGGGGTGGTGGAAGGCCAAATATTTGAAAGAAATCAGATGAAAATACCAATACTTGTGATGATGAGATTGAATCTATAATGTTGACTTGCAAGGTCAGATAATTTCTATAGAAATGGCCAACTCGGTTTCAAAATTTTCCCTTGAATAGAAGCACGACACATTATGTGACTTAGGTAGCATGGACTATGAACTAGGATACATTTTTTATCCAAGAAGCATCAAGAAATGTTGCATATGATTGGAACAATAACCAACCATAGGAGATAAACCTCAAAATGAGAAAATGTCTCCTAAATCCATACTAGACCCAAAATGATGAGAAATTGTCTCAAGATTGTTCTTTGTTCAAGGGCGACAAGAATGCTACCAATAAAAGAGATAGACGTGTTCCCCCCTCTTTTTTTTTTTTT
>ML778560.1:544287-587296 GCA_009831015.1 Picea engelmannii | reverse complement strand
TGGGGAAAAAGCGGATACGATAAGGGGCTTAAGCCCAAAGGAATATTTTATTAATATTCCTAAAAATATAAAGTATAAAGTATGGATATTTTGTATATCCTAAGTCCCTAGGTTGAATAATGTGTCTCCTTATGAGGGAATCCATGTGTGGGCCCACGTAATTCCTAACATGACAAGTGTTGAGTTGGGAACATGCACATAATTTTAGGGGTATTTAGTTCACTTGGCTATCATTCGATCATTATTATTACCATCACCTTCTTCTACCAACGATACTTACATACTACCATTACCGTACCTGTACCTATACCCGAAAATATTTGGAACTAGACTAAAGAGGTGGGTTGTTAGACCCATAGTATATTGAAGAAGTGGGTTGTTAGTACCGTAAGCATTCTCTCAAGGTGGGAGAACTACTGGGAATTTATTTCCCAAGGTGCCAAACTATAGCTACAAACCCCTGCGACTTCTTTTTCAACCTATCATTGAAGCCCCATAAGGGAAGTGGGTGATTAAGGGATTTCCTCCCCATGACTTTGGGTCAAATAATGACATATCAAGAATATAATGAGAAGACTGAAATATTCCCTCACAAAAAAATATGAAAAACTGAAAGAATAACTACTTTTTATAGGAGAGAGTAGGTAAGGAAAGAAGGATAAAGTGTGCACCTTGAATCTCCCGTTTGAGGTTGATCCCTGTTCCTAATCCTTTGTTGGAAGCAACCTACAAAATATAATCAAGACGTGTGCCGCTACGTGGTAGTTATGCAATCAAACAATATACATATCATGTATTATATCCAAAGAAAACATGGTAATCAAAGACATACAATGTTGCAAAGAATACAATATTGGAGGGAAAAACAACTCTTCTATTAACAATAAATAAGAAGGTTAGTTACAACCTGACTCACTTTCGGCAGTACTTTAGAGATAATTTCCCGGGTTCCTCCAAGAATCGTTAAAGCATAAACTCAACCACAATACTCATTTTTGGATTGTCTAAATAGGAATAAGGAGACACCCTATGACTATATAAGAAAAGAAGAGGTACTGGAAAAGGAGTTTCTAGATTGAGGGATATTACTTAGAGGATAATAGGAATAGGGAAGATTTCTAGATCTCAATAGCATAGCCTTGCACCAAAATACTTGACCTCATTATATCCCTCAATGGTGATTTTATATCTTCCCCAAGGGGTTGGGGGAATTTGAATTTGTTTTGTATGGGAAGGTGATGTTGGGAAATGAGCCCAACCAAAAACACCTCCTGAAAACTCGGAATTATTTTATTTTTCATTATTTTTTAGGGCATCTGTGGGTTGAAAACTGAGAAGTCACATATGTTTTTTCTTTGCACCAAAGGAGCCTATGGATATGTGCAAAATACATGTTTTTTAGATGATTTTGATGAGGTAAGTTGGGAAAAATTCTAGCAAGTCTTTGGAAAGGGTTAGCCCATGGAACAAATGCATAAGTGTGTCATTTTGTGCTATAACATATGCCCCCTAATGTGTGAGTTCAGAAGGGAAAAATGATGGCTGAAATACATTATAAACTCTGAGAGGTGAGGATGCATTGAAATACCCATGAAGGTTCTTGAACAACTGATCCAAGAACAATAACCATCAACATATATCAAGAAAGAGTGTTCTCTTTCCAAGTCGAGGATACCCATGTTCACGAGTGATGTAAGCGTGGCCTCCAAATCAAGTACATTGTGGATCCATGGAAAATGTGAAATATAGCTATATTCCATGGCCATGAACAATAAAAAATGGATCCATGTGATATAAATGAAGTAGCAAGCATGGCCATGAAGAATACATAGTGGATCCATGTCAAAGTAGATCATAGCCATGAATATATAAAAAGTGGAGCTTTGTCTCAAAATCAAGAACATAGGACATCTGGGACCAAGAAAATAAACAAGTTGATACTCTGCCAATATCAATGTCTATGAATTGGCACCATATGATTCGGGAAGGGGCACAAAATATGTGGTGCTCATACTTCACCTAAATTATTCACAACAATACATCATGGGAAAAGTATACACTATGTATGTGTTGAACTCGAACATAGAGAGAAATCATTTGATTATTGTTCTTTGATGTATACTATTAAAAAATGAAATAAAACCCAATGATGATGATAATGGGTGTCAAGGTACCATGGTAAAATATAATAATTGTGAATAAATGAGTTGGCATCGAACACCTGGTAGAATCTATCGAGCAAGGAACATTGATGTATTCCCACTGTCAATAGTGAGGGAACCTTCTACTAATGACTACAAACCCCAAGGTACCAAACACAACTATAGATCCCTATCCTAGAGAAATATCTGTTGAATTCGATGGGTAGATATCTACTAGAAGGAAGGAATTAAGGAATCCTCCATCATCCATCACAATGGGTGGCGGAAGGCCAAATATTTCGAAGAAATCAAATGAAAATGACAATACTTGTGATGATGAGATTGACTCTAGAATGTTGACTTGCAAGGTCAGATAATTTCTATAGAAATGGCCAACTCAGGTTGAAATTTTCCCTTGAATAGAAGCACGACACATTATGTGACTTAGGCAGCATGGACTATGAACTAGGATACATTTTTGATCCAAGAAGCATCAAGAAATGTTGCATATGATTGGAACAATAACCAACCATAGGAGATAAACCTCAAAATGAGAAAATGTCTCCTAAATCCATACTAGACCCAAAATGATGAGATATTGTCTCAAGATTGTTCTTTGTTCAAGGGCGACAAGAATGCTACCAATAAAAGAGATAGACGTGTTCCCCCCTCTTTTTTTTTTTTGTCTTTTTCATATTATAACATCCTGAAAAAAGAATAAAATGATGTTATAGTTCATTGGAGGAAACGAGTGTTACTGACAAGAAAAATAGTTCCAGGGCGCAAGGAACATACCTATGCTAAATACAAGGAAAGCATGTACAGAATGAGGACACTCAAGGTATGTTTCCTCCAGGGATAAGGTGTCAAGTCTCAAAGGCATAAATTGCAAGTCTAGGAACTGATAGGAACACATAGGTAATTGGTTCAACAATATCATGTTGAAACTGAAATTAAGCCTAAAAGTGTGAGCAGTCAATATGTAATGCAATTGAAACTAAAATTTAGGAAGTAAACCTCCTATGGTGGGATTTTTCATAATTTTAGTCTCTATTGTGGGTGGGAAATCCCTCTTGCGGACTACCACTAACGGTCTTATCATGCATGAAAAAATGATGTAAAGATTCCTACTTTCTACCATCATCCCCTGCCTAAACCCCATTGTTCATATGCAAATACAAAGTTTAAAATATCAAGTTGGATTACCTTATTTTCGTGTTCAATGTCGATCCTTTTTCACGCTCGGTCACTCCTCGACTGCAACTCTCCTCCCAATGCTGACCTGCATTCACAAAATACAAACGAAGAACTCCACATGCATTTGATCTATGAACTAATGGGTTAGAGATTAAATCAACATGTAATCAATATTCAAACAATAGAAACCTTATCTGGTGGGATGGGAAAAGTACTTCTTTTATTAATCTCACAAGAATACCTTACAATAGTGAGATCAACCACTGCTCCTCGAATTTGGTCTTGGGCTCCTCTTCAACTGTGCTCCAACTACTTCTGTATATGCTTCTCGTCACACAATAGTTGCAAAAGGTTGAGGCAAGGGGAATGCTAATTTGGGTAGAGTTTCTTTACTGTGATTTTCCTCCTTTCAAATGGGACCCCTACCCCTTCTTTTATAGGCTAGAAGGAGCTAGGTATTTCGTCAAGTGACTGGCCATGCATGGTCAAAAGGTTTAGTTAACTTACCCAAAACTGTGTGTTCCGTCAACAACTTTCCATTTTTCGTGCTTTTGTAGGTACACACGCGCTGTAATGGGCCAGCTAGAGTGTACACATGGGATATAGTGGATCAACTAGAGTGTACACGCGGGATGTATTGGGTCAACTAGCGTGTGCCTTTAAAAAAGGTGTTTTTAAGAAGAGATGTTTAGTAATGGCTGGGAAAAGAAGGAAAATGAGATGGCTTGATGCCAGGTAAGCATGTCTGGTGCAAATTAGGGTTCTAACAGATGCCCCCTAATGTGTGATGTTAGAAGAGCATCTGATGGACAAAATACATTATCAATCTTTATCAACATACCAAACTAGTGAGCCCAGGGACTAGAATGCGGGAGGTGCCATCTGCAAAATAACAATTGTCTCACCGAGACAGGCATACGCATGCTCGAAATGAAATAAAATTATGGTTATCAATCAAATACACTGCAGATCCATGTCATATAAATATATAAAGTGTAGTCGTGAGCAATACACAGTGGATCTACATCTCGAAATAAAAAAGATATGCATGTACAGTATCCATCTTAAGAAGCTAATAAGGCCTGATGGTTGGAGATGAGGCCTTTAGAGCTCGAGACACAACTTTAAAATATTCACAACTCGAGTAGGAGTGTAAATATGCTTGTACGACTTCACTACCCAGAGGAATTTGACGGCTTGTCAGGAGTGGACTAGAAAATCTTGATCAGGCTAAAGGCTTCATTTATTTCAAACAAAGACTTGATTGGACTTTTGGGATGGTCGGGCATGAGTGTAAGAGACAAATTGCAGAGAGGCCAACTCAAGCTTGGTAAAAAATTCCCTTGGACAATAGCACAACAAAATATGAGACTCAGGCAGCATGATGTTTACATAAGCTCACGATGCAAGAGGCAAAGCAAACTCTCCATATGTCTGGAAGAATAACCAAATGGAGGAGGACACAAATCTATGTAGCGAGAACAACCTCCTAAGGTCATATTAAATTCCATGGCTTGAAGAACAAATGAAAGGATGTGCTTTGTCCAAGGGAAACTCATTGTGCTGCCAATAAAAAGAAAAGACTTTTCCATTCCTCTTTTTGCGGTATACTTGATTTTTTTTGTCTTTTTGTTTTTGAAAAAGAATGAAAGAATGCTACGTTACAAAGGAGGATTGAGTGTCGTAGACATACTATTTCCAAGCGCAAGGAACACATGGATGCTCTGAGAAAAGGGAAATATGCAAGAAAAGGACACTCGGGAAAAATCATCCATGGGCCAAGGTGTCAATATGCAGAGGCAAAGTGCTACAAGGCTTTCGTATAAGGCATGCTTTAGATGGTTGACTTGATAGCAACATGGAGCCTATATTAGGCCAAATATGCAGGTATGCAAATGCGATTAATAATAAACACAATGGTAACGTCCTTCAATGTAATTTTAACGATCCCAGAGAAGGTAAGCTCAATGGTTTTTCATATTTAGAGAGTCTGAAAAAGCGTAAAAGGAGACTCCATAGGGGTACCTTTTTCGAAGGTAGTATAGTCGGTTCGAAAAAGGGGTAAATGAGCACTGAAAATACATCTAATAAAAACCATTTTAACGAGTGTGATAAAGACAAGATCACTCGGCATTTTTTTCATTTTTAAGGAGTCTGAAAAAATATTAACTATGGACTTCGTCAGGAATGTTCTTCTGGACCATTTTAACGAGTGTGAAAGAATAAGGTCACTCGACAATATTTTCAATTTTAGGGAGTCTGAAAAGAGCTTAACTATGGACTTCGTGGGGGTCCTTTTTCATAAATTTAGTCGCTCAAGCCCGAAAAAGGGTTTAAATCATACCTGAGAATACTCTTCTAGGGAACTGAAGCTCCTAGAGTATACCTTTGTTCGTACAGTTGACCATTCGAACCGAAAAATGGGTAAACTACCGCCGAACAGACGTGACTTCAAATTTCAGTTTAGCGAGCGTGAAGGTCAACAAGATCGCTCGATAATATTTCCAGGTTTAGAGTGTCTGAAGAGGTCTTAAAAGAAAACCCCTGAGGGCTACGGCTCATGTATGAAACTGGTTCAGGTAGAGCCCACTGCCAGGCTCAAACCAAGAGTCTCTTCGATAGTCAACTTGAGAAGTCTCCCATAAGGGAAGAAAACAAAAACCATGGTGTAAGTCCTCCCACGGTATAGAATCTGTAGTCATGGCTTCAAGGATAGCCTCATCTGAAGGAAATTCAAAATCCAAGAAATCACGCAAACGAGGGTCGACAGTCCCAAAGGGTGAAGTAAACTGACCATACTGCATATGACGATGGAGGGTCTGGCTAGGACTAGCAGAGTCTATCAGCGAAGAATCATGAGCACGAGGGCTTGAGGATCTACAAACAATGAGATTAGACTCAGAAGGATACTCAAGCCCACTTGGACCAAGAGAGGGAAGCAAGGGTTCCCATGCCCCCATTGGATAAACCAATGGATCAATTGTTGAGACCAAGTCTCGAGAGGGAAAACATTATTGCATAGGTTCCTTCTCAGAAGCAATTGAACACTGAGGATAAGACACCACATAATTAACCCATGGCGGGGTGGAGTCTACATGAACACTAGGAACATATAAAGGGGCAGCCTGAACTAACGCTGAATTAGGATGGTGATTATTAGATGCCAGCTGGTCAATAGTGAAAATGTAGGGAAATGCATCACCTGGAAGAGCATAAATACCACAACGTTCATAGCATATACATAATCACGCCTGAGAAACATATTGAAATCTAACGGGCCTTACACCACTATAACATCGACACGGAAAATATTCCCACCTAATGAGATAAGCAACTGAGGAAGAACCCCCAAATATTCACTAGGATGTTTGTCAAAAGCCAACAACTCATGTGAAGAAGACACAAGCTCGGGAGAACCTAAGACTTTCAAAACCGAGGAGGATAAAATACTTGCCGAGGCTCCTTCATCCACAATACATCGATAAATGTTTGTTGAATTAACTTCAACCCTTATTTGAAAGGGTGTCGAGGAAGGAAGACGAGGCTCAACAAGGTCATTCCAATCAAAGGAAACCATCCTAGGTCTTGGAGGGGGTGTGCTCAGAATGAGCGGAATGCCCCATTGTTCTGAAAATACTGAACCGAAAATGCTAAAAACATAGTCGGTAGACACTTCACTCCCAAAAAGAAGAGTGGGATCATTTGATGGCTGCATCGACATGACCACTTTCACAACCAATGGATGAATAGGATGTGAGACTACATGGTCTAAAGGAACCTCACCCCCCATAAGAGGAGTGGGATTAGTCGATGGCTACATCGGCATAACCACTTTCGCAACCAATGGTTGAATAGGATACGAGACTACATGGTCTAAAGGCACCTCACCACCCAATAGAAGAGTGGGATCAACCGATGACTGCATCAACATGACCACTTTTACAACCAATGGTTGAATAGGCTATGAGACTACATGGTCTAAAGGCACCTCACTCCCCAAAAGAGGAGTGGGATTAGTCGATGACTGCATCAACATGACCACTTTTGCAACCAATGGTTGAATAGGCTGCGAGAATACATGGTATAAAGTAACCTCACCCCCAAAAGAGGAGTGGGATTAGTCGATGACTGCATCGACATGACCACTTTCGAAACCAAAGGTTGAAAAGACTGTGAGGAAACCTCAGAAGACTTAGAATCAAAAGATCTTGCAGACATGGACCACAATATTCGAACCTCTGGAAGGCCAAGGCACAAATGATTAAGGTGATCTCCCTTGCAAAGATTACAAGGGAACTTAGGCTTACATCCTATTTGTATAGGTTTCTCAATAGAATCGATGCCCCTAGCATGAATAGCAGTGGTTGGTTGCACATCTCCAACATGACTTGCAGAGGTTGGTGATGGGTCAATAACATGACTCGCAGAGGCTACATACCTATTGCCAGTATGACTAGAAGGGACTAGAATTTTTCCCCCAACATGATTGGCACGGGTTGGGTGCTTGCCCCCAACGTGACTTGTAGAAGTTGGGTGTTGGTATTCAACATGACTTGCAGAGGCTGAGGACCTATCTCCAACATGACTTGTAGAGGTTGGTGATTTCTTCTTCCTATTCTTCCTCTTTCTATTTCGTTTAGACTTTTGGTTACTAGTAACTATACTTTCACTAGAGGTAGGAGAAGGAGGAGGAGAAGACTTTGCTGATGAAGAAACATCAACAGGGTGCCCATGACTTAAGGTGCTTAACTAAGAAGCGTCAAGAGAATTTGGGACATTTGGAATGGTACCCAACCAAACCGGTAGTCCCACATTCAACCCAAGAATGTACAAAGTGGCCATCAAAGGGACACCAACATTTTTTAAGAAAGGAAAAGCACAAGAACCCCCTTGTGAAGGGGTTCCTTAGTAGGTATTGTCAGGAAATTTAACCATGAAGATATTATGCAGAGATTCTCCCCTTGCGGGATCGTTCAAATCCATAAAAGTCTCACACACTGACTCTGAAGAACCGATGTTATCAAAACAACGCCTATAAAGAGGCGGCTCCACGTTTCTAAGCAGAAGAATGAAAAGTCCTCTCAACCGGAAGAGTGGGAATTCTACCACCCTAGGTCAGAGACCCAAAGCCATGACTAACTAAATTACTATGGAAAACTAGGGAGCACAGAGCACACACTAAAAGTTCCTAAAGGAAAATCAAGAAAATGACTAACTAGTTGGAAGAACAGTTACACCAACCAACACTAGAGAAATTTACCGGTGCAAGTGCAACTCGAATACGGAAGCACCCTCTAGGTGTACTCTGCAAAGTGTGTCCTGATGTCTTCCCCAGGTACTGTGGTATACCCCCGCGGTCACCTGTGTAAGTCCCTAAAATAAAGACAACTAGGTTGCCAACTCATGAACAATCACCATGCGAGTACAGTCGACAGTCGGGTGGACCGCAATGAGCAGGGTAGCAAGCCCAAAACCTATCAAGGGTATCAAAATCAAGTGTTCTAGAAGACGATTGAGGACCTCGAATGGATTCGAGACCCACGAAGCTTCGTGGCAAATGAGATCAACGGAATCCCAAGATAAGTCCTCTATATGCGTTCCCCACTACGCTTGGTCCGACTTTGGAGGGGTTATCTCCGCTACCTTTTCGCACATGACCTCATGTTTAGCCCCTATTTTAGAAGGGGGTCCTGGATAACTTTCATTATACTAGACTTTTAACACTCCCTAGCACATACTCTTATGTATGTTTTGTAGCCTTAAAGAGTTTCCTCTCCAACCTATATCAAGGCTCTAGCCTAGACTAGTGGATGGACCCTACAAACATAAAGTATAGTTGATTTTAATTAATCGTTAATTTTTTATGGCTTGTCTTAAGTCAAAGGTTATGAAAGTGAAACTAGTGATGTTTTAAAAGACGAAAGAAAAGATACACAAAAAGATGGAAACAAAATAACTTCTCCTTGACTAAATTTTTAATCAACTTTTCAAACTAAATTTTTTTCTAAGATCTTTGAACAGCAAACTCAAAACAATATTTCACTCAACTATGAGCTACTTATTGTCCTAAGTAAACAACCAAGAACTTATGAAAGAAAATTTTTTCCTGGTTATTGATGCAAACCAACAACTACTTAACCAAACCAAGAAATAGAAGAGATTTTTTTTATTTTTTTTATTTAATGCTTGCAAAGAAAAAAGGAAAAATGATGACAAGTAAATACCAAGAAAACTTCTGGCCTAAGCATAGATCAAAAAGAGGTACTGAAAATAACACACAAATTGATTAAAGCAGACTTTCACACTTGTCTAAAAACCCTATGAAAGAAAACATTTTGAGGAAAACTTTTTAATGAAAAAGAAAGCTATTGCTGTAATCAGACCTAAGTTGTCGACTGCTATGACAAAGACCAAGATTAAATCAAGGCAATCCCTGAGAGGTATAATTCTTGATAAGGAAGAGGATGATTGCCTCTCCTTAAACATAAATTTTCTCAACAGACATGTTGTTGACAGTTCAACAACCAACGTGTGCACGCGCGCTGTGTAAGGTCAGAGTGCGTGTACATGCATGCAGGCCTTATACAATCCACATGTACTTCTGCAATTCTTCAAAAATGAAAAAACAAGCAATAAAACACTAACAGAGACGACTGGTATTGAGAACCAGAGTCCCTTGAAGACTCAGGAACTTACCTTGACATAAAAGAAAAAGAATTCAAGGAAAATTTGATAGAACAAGACCAATATGAGGTGGTACCTAAGCTACAAACTACAAAAACAGAGACCAGAATGAGATCCAGAAAACCCCTGAAAAGGATCACTTCTAACAGGGGAGAGGATGACTACCTCTCCTTAAAAAAAAAAAATTATGAACTCAAACACGCGACTGACACTTCATCAACTACCATGTGCACACGAGCTGTGTGAAGGTAGGGCATGGGTACATGCATGCAGGCCTTATAGAGGTCGTGTCTACCTCTGTGACTTCCGGAAAATAAAAAGAAGCTAAGCAAAGAAAGCAGGGAATACTGGTATGGAGGACCAGAATCCCTACTAGCTCGGACTCTTGCAGAAACTCATAAAAAAGGTGGTGAAACCAATTTAAACTACCAAAAAAGTATCCACAGAAAACCCGAGAGATCCCTAGTATGGTCGCCAATTCTGTTATGGGTGGGAAATCCCTCCTACGAACTAGCACTAAGGGTTTTATCATGCATGCAAAAATCACCTAAAGCTTCCTACTTTCTACCATCATCCCCTACCTAAACCCCATTATTCATATGCAAATACAAGGTTTAAAAGATCAAATTGGCTTACCTTATTTTCGTGTTCGATGTCGATCCTTTTTCACGCTTGGTCGCTCCTCGACTGCAACTCTCCTCCCAATGTTGACCTACATTCAAAAAAGAAAAGTGAAGAACTCCACATGCATTTGATCTATGAAATAATGGGTTAGAGATTAAATCAACATATAATCAATATTCAAACAATAGAAACCTCATCTGGTGAGACGGGAAAAGTACTTATTTTATTAATCTCACAAGAATACTTTACAATAGTGACATCAGCCACTACTCCTCAAATCCGTTCCTGGGCTCCTCTTCAATTGTGCTCCAACTACTTCTGTATATGCTTCTCTTCACACAATAGTTGCAAAAGGTTGAGGCAAGGGGAGTGCTAATTCGGGAGAGTTTCTTTACTATGATTTTCCTCCTTTCAAATGGGATCCCTACCCCTTTTTTATAGACTAAAACGAGCTAGGTATTTGGTTGAGTGACTAGCCACACATGGTCGAAAGGTTTAGTTAACTTACCCAAAACTGTGTGTTCAGTCAACAAATTTCCATTTTCATGCTTTTGTAGGTACACACGGGCTGTAATGGGCCAGATAGCATGTACACACGGGATGTAGTGGGTCAGCTAGCGTGTGCCTTTAAAAAAGGTTTTTTTAAGAAGAGATCTTCAGTAGTGGCTTGGCAAAGAAGGAAAATGAGATGGCTTGATGCTAAGTAGGCATGTCTGGTGAAAATTAGGGTTATAACAGTCTCCAGGGTCCAAAAAAGAGTAAAATAACACCAAGGAGAACTCTTCTGGCCAATATTGGACCAAAGTATTCATTTTTTGTAAATAGTTCATTCGTTCCAAAAAAGGGTTAAACTTATACCGAAAAGAAGTCCTTTGAAATCAATTTTACAAGTGTGAAAGAGACAATATCACTCAATCATATTTTCATATTTAAGGAGTCTAAAAAGAGCTTAACTATGGAATCTGTTTTCGTATTTCATAAATTTAGACTCCTCAACCCAAAAAAGTGTAAAAAAAAATCGAGGATAACTCTTCTAGTCCATAGACTAGAGTATACCTTTTTCATAATTAGTTTATTTAGTCTTAAAAAGTGGTAAACTTGTGTTGAACAAACATTCCTGCAGGTCCGTTTAACAAGAGTGAAGGGAGCAAGGTCACTCGACAATATTTCAATTTTAAGGAGTCTAAAAAATTTTCAACTGTAGAATTTGTAATGTCTCTGTGAGTACAATATAAGGAATGGATTGTCATGGATAATGACCAGAACAAGGGTGAGTAAGGAGAATGAAGTTCGAACGCAAACTCATGGCGGGGATAAACAGGACTACTGAGCCTAAAAGAAAACTTGCAAAATGAGAGACAAAATACAAAGGGATTCTAAAATAGAGTGCTCATGGAAGGTAGGATCTACAATCAACATAAATTATTATTTTGAGAAAAGGAGAAGGTTTCATCGCTTGTTAATGGGGTTGACCCTAGGTTTAAGAAGAAATGGCAAGAGATAATGCAAAAGTTTAGGTGAATGCACCCTATCCTAAATATCGGTTATGAGAACATTACATGTCCAGAGTCTTGTAAAAGACTCGGCCAATCGACGGGAAGAAACCAAAAATCATTCAAAGTATAGCCTAAGACCTGCAAAAATATTCACAAAACTACAAGGGACTTACCATTAGTTGAAAGTTTGGAAAAATTATCGAAAATATAAGAAGTGGATTTTTACAATTTAATAAATATTGGATTATTTACCCATTTACCAAGTCAATTTTACCATTTTACCGAAAACTCAACCAAAGTGACACAAAACCCTTGAAATCACAACTAAGATTCACGGGTTGTGGAGCAACGAAAACCTTTTCCACCTAGCCCAAGTAAGTACCCACATATTGACTTACAATTCTATTTCCTTATTCATTCATTTTCATGAATAAATGGGGATTAAGCCTCCCTTATGAAAATTGACTTTGCATATCCACGGTCTACCTTAAGGAAACCAACGGATATTCATAGATGGTAGAAATATCAGTCATGGTTATCCACAACTATTGAAACTAGAGGTCGCGGATGCCCGGGAACATTTTTGAAAAAGAAATGCTAACTCAGAATTTTGTTGGAATTTAGGAAAGATGTTTTTCCACCTGTTAGAACCCTATATAATAGGGAATCAATGTTCTGAATAATACTTATCTATTTCAGTTTTTACGCTTTTGCTCACGATGCATAAGTGAAGGCAGTAGAAAGCGCTCGACACTGACCAAGCATAAGATGAGTCCCCACGCGCGAGATTTCAAGTGAGTTTCAGTGTTTTTTTTAGCAAAGAGGTTGTGAATTGATTTGAAATGGAAAAGTTTAATTCTTGTGGGTAAATACAAATTTGGTTTGTTCACCAAAATTTGGTCCTTTTTAGCAAAATTGGCACCTCGGCCTTTATGCAGAGTTTTGTCTTGTTTATCAAAATTTAAATATTTTGCCAAATATTTTTCCAAAAAAATAATATTGGGCTAGGGCCAACCTCCGAATAATCAACACCAAGGATAAGCACCATTTCACAAACCGACATCAAATGCACAAGCCAACGTCAACACCAAGCTCCAAAGATAGCCTCGGGCTCACTTCATTATAATGTTTTCTACCTATTGACATATATCAAGGCTCATTTACTTTTCCTTTTCATGAATGTGGGATTCATTCCCAAAACTTTAAAAATAAAAAACGTAGAATCACCCTGTGTGCCCAGGGGTCGACCAGGGGTTATGTGTCAAACATTGGCTAGGCGACAACAGTAAATGTGTGTAGATCCAGATTTTGATGTGCCATATGTAATAGATATCATGCCCCAAGGTTACTATACAGGTGTCCAACAATAGGTATCAGGTCAAAGGGCACAACCTGGACACCCTCGATTGATTTTCTTGCTCAGGTAAAAACCCATCCCATGGCAGTAAGAAGAGGATTGGAATTATCATGAGGGCCATGAATTCAGTCTCTGCTGCTGAGAGCCATGAGCCTGTTGTTCTCCTACCTCAGATGCCTGTATTCGATTACAAGCCCCAACCTTACACGGGTCCCTTGGCCGACGAGATATTGAAGAAGAGGAAACAGTTCCTCGGCCCTTCAAATTTTTATTTCTATGATAAACCCTTGAATATTGTTGAAGGAAAGATGCAATACATGTTTGACGAAGATGGGCGTCGATACCTGGATGTTTTTGTAGGCATCGTGTGTATTTCCTGTGGACACTTTCACCCTGAAGTTGTTGATACTATTGTAAAGAAGACTAAGCTCCTGTAGCATACTACCACAATATATCTTCATCATGCGGTTACAGAGCTTGCAGAGGTTTTAGCTACAAAGATGCATGGAAATCTTAAGGTAGTTTTCTTTGTAAATTCAGGTACGGAGGCAAATGAATTAGCTACGATGATGGCTCGGTTGTACACTGGTAACCATGATATGATTTCAGTGAGAAATGGATACCATGGAAATAGTGCTAACACCATGGGATTGACCAGTCAGAGAAAATGGAATTTAATATTGTGCAGAGTGGAGTGCATCACGCAGTCAACCCTAACCCATATCGAGGGGTTTTTGGCTCTGATGGGCCATAATATGCTAAAGATGTTCAAGATATTATCGAGCTTGGAACCACTGGGCGTGTTGCTGGGTTTATTGCAGAAACTATACAGGGTGTTGGTGGAGCAGATGAACTTATTGATCTCATCATGTGATGTGTGCTTGATCCTGGTGACAAGATCATTGATTGCCCACCCTCATTTACTATGTATGAGTTCGATGCTGGTGTGAATGGGGCAACTGTGATAAAGGTTCCAAGACTATCTTATTTCAGTTTGGATGTTTTCTAGTATTATTGAAACTGGAAAGAAAGAGAAGCCAAAATGCATCTTCTTAACTTCTCCAAACAATCCAGATGGCAGCATTATTAACAAGGAGGACCTTCTGGTGATTCTTCACCTAGATCAAAAGATGAAATCATCTTCATGGTTGAAGAACCCATGGCTATTGATGAGTGTGTTTCTGCAGCTGACACCCCTGTGAGAGTTGATTTGAATGTCTGCAGGGTTGGCTTCTCTGTTTTAAATACTCAGATTGATGACAAAGTTGATGGTATTGATGGCAAATTCTCCTTTCAACCTCATGTCTAGATCAGCTGGTGGATTGTCATCACCTTTGAAAGTGGAACAATGTTGCATCAATCAAATTTCTTACTTGAAACAAAAAGAAATTGTTATTTCATTAAAACTTCTTCAAAACAACTGGAGCAGGATGAGTAACCAACAGTAACAGTCAATCCAATAAATGACCGCAAACCTGAAATGGATATGACTTCCATCAACAACCTTGTGACAGATGATGACATATCAAACCTTATGAATCCGAATAATAGTGGAATTATTGACATGGATAATTCTTCGTCCAGAAAATTTGCTGCTGACGAAAAACCAGATAATGATGATGATGAGTTTAACATTGGCACAAAATCACTTACTGAAGCTACCGTTAATGAGAGACAGGCAAGCTTGAAGTTAAAAAGTGGCCATGATTGTGAAGAAGATTTAAATTCATTTTCTCCTTTCACCAGTGTGAAACATGATCTATCAACAAACAAAGATGTTGCTCATGGTGATATGATTATTGAAACTGGGACATGCATTTCTCTATGTTCACCAGAGAGTGCTAGGCAAGTTTTGAAGGACTTACTTATTGATGAGGAGATAAGTCCAGAAGACAAAATCCTAGTAGTTTATGGTTGTTCTTGTCTGGTGGAAGAATTACCAAAAGTTGAAATTTCAATGGCAGATAAAATCCATTTTCACAATATTGGTCTAGAAATTATAGCTGACGACTTGAAATGGATTGCAATTAGTGATTGTGGATTAATCTTGTAACAAGTGGCGAGTGGGAGTTTCAACTTTCCAGAATCCGAGGCATCAATTGAGTTCTTTCAACAGACAGGGAATTCTTTTACAGGGAACACATGGCAGTAGTTAGAGATCCGTTTCTCCCACTGCCAACAAATCTTAACAACCTTCCATTAAATTCGGGACAACCAAAGCATCAGTTACCAAATTTAATTTTCCTTTGATTCGTTGCTTTGTTTGTTTTAGTATCTGCTATAGATGTTAATATTTGTAACTGCTTTCCTATTTTTAGAGTATAGAGTTATGAGCGCGAGTCTTGGGAGGGCTGATAGCAGTTTTTTGTATTTATGCATATGTAAAAGACAGAAAAGGGATTCGACTGGGCTGAGAGGAGAGGGTTTAGACCTGTGTGAGAGGTTTCGACCTGGATTTTAATTTTCTTTGCTGGAGCTGAGGGCTGTGCTTGGCCAGAAAACTTCTTTCTGTAATTTTAAATGATCAATCAGTGATGGACATGTTATTTTTGCTACAGGATTCTTGTGTGGATGTATTGGTGGTGTTTTTTTTCTCTGTTAAAGTAATTTCCTGTCCTCTTTACATTTGTTTTCAATTTCTTATTATCAGAAGAAGAGTAATAGAGTAGAATTTATCAGCAGATACTCTGCATCTAATCTTGTGATAATCTTTATGTTTTCTTCTGAAAGCCCAGTTTAGGAATTCTTAGCTGCTCCTTTGCCTGGATTTTTTCTCCCCTATTTCTTCCTCAAACTGACATCATCAAACTTATTTCAATCCAATATTTCCGCTACCTTTCCCTCTGTAAGAGCTTTGTCTAGATATAAGAATGAAACACATGTTAAAGAACAAACCCCATTTGCCCAATGACCCTCCTTGCTGTCCCAAAATGACCGTTTAAAAACCCCAACCCCATACTTTCATTACGTTTATAGCTAGCCTAACATCTATCCTATTCCATACTAAGTTAATTCAGAAAGAGAGATCCCTCTCTGAGTCTTGGAGGGCTAGATCCAAGACTCGAAGTGGTTCGAGGTTACCTCTGTGATTGCCTCCATAGCCTTAGGCAAATTACAGAGCGCTAACACCACCGGTGTGTTAAGACCTAAATAATGGCTCATTACCCATTAATTGGGGCATATTACATTAGTAATGTTATTTTATTTATGTCATCTTTATTCCATTAGTTGTAATTATACCTCCTAGCCTCCTATATATACCAATGGGACATTTTCATTTGGAATTGTCTTGTAATTGTACATTTATGTGGGCATAAGGAGGTTCCCCCTCGAAGAGGATTATTGTCTAAATTTCTCTCTTTTTCAAGGCTTTGAGTACTTATTCTGAGGTTTTTCTATGCTATATTGATATTTGGTTCTTAACATATGGTATCAGAGCTCAAGGTCTTGGGGTTTCACTGCTACATCCGAGACACCTTGGAATTTTCACTATAACTTTTTTTATAAAATGTTTTAGAAGGATCACCTTGGAGGATATTTAGTATATGGATCAAGTTACGTTGGGTTAATATTTCAGCTCATGAGGCTTTACATTTTTGGGGATACAACCTGTGAAAGATAGGGTTCTGGAATCATCCTGAACTGAGCCATTGCGAAATTTTATCTATAAAAAATATTCTATAACGTTTCAGACCCTGAACTCTAGAGGATATTCATAGAAATTAGCAAGGTATCTCTGGTAAAACTTTCAGCTTCTGGTTCATCTTACATTTGTAGATACACCCTATGGAAGATAGGGTATCTAACTAGTGCTATCGACTAGTCTTAAGAAGGTCTTCCTAGAGTATCCAAATTGAGTGAGACTAATTTCATTGGATAGTGGACAGTCTGTAGTATTTATGGTATGAGTTTCAGATATGCATATCAAATATTTTGTGCAGGGCACGCTATACAAGTGAGATATCCTGGAAAGGACAAAAATCAACAAGTTGTGGGGAAGTTACCGTAAATTCCACTTGGTACATCCAATTTTGATATGACCTATGGCATTGCAGAGAAGAAATATTAGAGAACTACAAAAAATAAATTTTCAGACCTAGAAGGGCTAAAAATTTTGAGATACAGCAGAAGAAAGATTGTCTAGCATAACCACCTCAAAATCAAGGTTCAAAAGTGATACTTGGCCAACATGCCACCCAAAAAGGGAACTTCCACACCAAATAAGCCTCCAGAAAGTCCTACTTGGACTCTTGATGAAGGTGAAGAAATGCGTAGGGACATAAATGAACTACAAAATAAGACAGTAACAAAAGATGAACTACAAGGGATGATGGATTCAACTGAAGCTAAATTGGAGGCAATAATGGATAGTAATATGGATGGTTTAAAAAGGGAGATCATGGAAGGAATGAAAAATTTCCTATAGAGAGGACACCTGCAACTGAAAATGAGTCCCATGAAGTTCATGATGAGAACTCAAGGAAGATGAATCAAGAATGGAGAAACTCCAACTTTGGGTTGAAGACCAACCATTTTCCTAAGATTGATATGAGGAAGTTTGATGGCAAGGAGCCAATCACATGGATACTTCATATGGAGAAATTATTTGATCTACATAATGTGCCACATACACAAAAGGTATGAATTTCTTCTTTATATTTAGAACCCAATCAATTTGTATGGTATCAATGGCTTTTTTCTTGCAAATCACTCGTCACTTGGACAATTTTCACGGAATAATTGATAGCACACTATGAGGATACAAGGAGAAATACCTTCTGTAGCCAATTGATAAATCTCAAGAAAAAGGGTTCAGTTACAGAGCACATTGAGAACTTCCAAAGATTGAATATAAAGGTAACAGATATTCCAAATGAGCACTTGATTGATGTATTCATAATAACTTTAAAGGATAACATTCAACATGAGGTTCTCCTTTGGGGACCCAAATCATTGGAGAATGCATTTAGGGTGGCAAGAAATGTTGAAAGTAAAAATATGGCTATGGCTACTAGAAGGACCAATCCTAACAGCTATATAGAGAATAATGATCCTTCTTCTAAAACACCTCAACCTACAAGGTTGACACCTCAGCAATTGGAGGAAAGAAAAGAAAAAGTTTTATTCTTTAATTGTGAAGAGGAAGAAGAACAAGAACAAGAACCATCTCAGGATGAAAATGTAGAAGCAATTTCATTTGAAGAGATGACTCCCATGATATCCTGTAATGCATTGGATGGAATTAGCACTCCTCAAACCCTCAATATCGAAGGATATATCAAAAATAAAAAGGTAATAGTCCTGATTGATTCTGGCAGTACTCATAATTTCATTCACTATAAATTAGCCAAAGATCTCAATTTCTTTGTATATCCAACACCAAAGTTTCAAGTAATTATTGCACATGGAGGAATTATCAATTGCTCAGGAAAGTTCAATCAGATCAATCTTACTATGGAGTAATATGTAATGAATATTCCAATGATTTCTATACCCATGGGTGGTGCTGATGTTGTACTATGAATCAAATGGTTACAATCATTAGGAACACTGGCTTTTAATTTTCAAGAACTCTTCAAGAAATTTTCATTGGAAGGAAAAGAAATTGAGTTAAGAGGCATCACAGGGAAACCCAGTAAGGTGATAAGCTCTAATGGAATGACAAAATTATTGAAAAAGGGGCATCAAGGTGTTACTGCACAACTATGCTCACTATATGTTCAAACATCTAAGGCATCTATTCCTCTAGATCTCCAAGGGATCATTGATAAGCATTCCAAAGTATTTGAAGATATTCCTAAAGGTCTTCCACCCACTCGAAATCATGATCACGATCGAAATCATGATCACGATATTCACCTAATTCATGGGAGTGTTCCTCCTAACATCATGCCATACAGATACCCTTATTCCCAGAAGAGTGAAATTGAGCTCATGGTTGAAGAAATGTTAGAGGTTGGCATTATTAGACCTAGCCAAAGTTCTTACTCTGCACCGATGGTAATGGTATTCAAGAAAGATGGCTCATGGCGTATGTGTCCAGATTATAGAGAGCTCAACAAGATCACTATTAAAGATAAGCTTCCTATTCTCGTCATTGATGAATTGTTAGATGAATTACATGGAGCAATCTATTTCACAAAGTTGGATCTTCGTTCAACGTATCACCAGATTAGAATGAAGGAAGAAGATATCCCAAAAACAACATTCCAAACTCATGAAGGCCATTATAAACTTTTCTTCATGCCTTCTGGCCTTACAAATGCACCTTCCACATTCCAAGGGTTAATGAATTCCATTTTCAAGCCCTTCCTTCAAAAATTTGTGTTAGTATTTTTTGATGATATACTAATCTATAGAAAGTCTTGGGAGGATCATGTGTGACATGTTGACAAGGTGCTACAACTACTAAATGAGCAACAAATATATGCCAAACCATCCAAATGTTTCTTTGGAGTGAAGGAGGTAGAGTATTTGGGTTATATTGTATCTCATGAAGGTGTCAAGGTAGACCCTATCAAGATTAAGGCTATGATGGACTGGCCGATTCGAAAACATTGAAGAATCTTAGAGGATTTTTGGGTTTGACAGGCTACCACTGCAAGTTTTTTTGACACTATGGAAGAATAACAACACCTTTAACGACACTAACTAAGAAGGATGCATTTTCATGGACTCTAGAGGCAACCAAATCTTTTGAACAAATTAAAGAGTTGATGTGAAAAGCTCCTATCTTGACCACTTCAGACTTCAAAAAAACATTTATTGTGGAATGTGATGCCTCGGGAAATGGAATTGCTGTTGTCCTAATGCAAGAAGGAAGGCCTTTGGATTTTGAAAGTCGACCACTCAAGGGAAAGGACTTACACAAACCCATTTATGAGAAGGAAATGATGGCAATACTACATGCATTGAAGAAATGTCGTCCTTACCTAATAGGTAGTCACTTCAAGGTCAAAAAATATCATGATAGTCTTAAATACTTCTTGCGACAAAGATTATCTTCAGAAGAACAACAAAAATGGGTAACCAAGATATTGGGTTATGATTTTGAAATCATCTATAAAAAAGGGAAGAAAAATGTTGTGGCAGATGCACTCTCAAGAAAGGATGAAGATGTTGAGGCCTTTCTCTGTGCTATCTCTATCATCCAACCTGATTGGATAATAGAAGCAAGGGATGAATGGAAGAATGATGAAAAAATGTGGACTCTCATTCAAATGTTGCAACAGGATTCCAGTTCATCAGATATATTTACATGGAAAAATGATTCACTATGGTACAAAGATCGCTTATATTTATGTAAGAACTCCCAACTCAAACAAAAGGTACTATTTAAATTGCACACCTCTCCAGTAGGAGGGAACTCACGATTTTTGAAAACCTACCATAGGGTCAAGAAGCAATTTTTTTGGGGTGGCCTTAAAAATTATGTTCAAAAGTTTGTGGCACAATGTTTGGTTTGCCAACAAAATAAGGTGGAAACAATTAAGACCCTAGGTCTTTTACAACCATTAGCCATCCCAAGTCAGTATTGGGAGGAGGTTTCCATGGATTTCATCATAGGGTTACCGAAGTTTGAAGGAAAGAGTGTTATCATGGTGATTGTTGATAGAATGACCGAGTACACACGCTTTTGTTCACTCTCTCATCCCTTCCAAGCTAGTACAATTTCCACCGCATTCATGGAGACAGTTCAAAATCTACATGGAAACCCAAAGATTATTGTAAGTGATAGAGATCCCATCTTCACTGGACATTTTTTGACAGAATTATTTTCTTGTTTGGGTACTCAATTGGCTCATAAATCATCCTATAATCCTCAATCTGATGGACAAACCGAGATAGTGAACACATGTCTGGAAGGCTACCTTCGTTGCTTTGTCTCTGATAAACAAACACAATGGTTCAAATGGTTACCCTTGGCAGAATGGTGGTATAACACTTCCTTTGATACTGCAACAAAGATGACAACATTTATGGCACTCTATGGATACCACCCTCCTTCCATCACTTCTTATCTAAAATAAAAATCTAAGGTTCAAGCAGTGGAATATCACATCAAGCATCAACAAAAATTTCCTCAAATATTAAAGGACAACATAACCATGGCACAAAATCACATGAAACAACAAGCAGAGCAACATCGTAGTGAAATAAGTTTCGAAGTAGGATATTGGGTGTTTTTAAGACTACAACCATACAAACAGATGTCCCTCAAGCAAGCCAAGAAGGATAATAAATTATCACCAAAGTACTATGGCCCTTATAAGGTGTTGCAAAATATTGGTACTATGGCATACAAATTGGAGTTTCCTGCATCTTCACGAGTACACCTAGTTTTCCATGTTTCATGATTAAAGAAGGTTATAGGTGACAAGATCCCAGTTCAAACTATATTTCCAGAACTTGACGAGGAAGGAAAAATCATATTGGAGCCTAAAGCCATCACTAACACAAGAATTTGCCAGCTGAGGAATAGATCCATTTCAGAGTATCTCATTAAATGGAGGAAACTACCGGCTATAGATTCCACTTAGGAAGATGAATCTTTTATACATAAGCATCTAGAGTTACTCAAGCGTTGCGGACAACACTTGTCTCAAGAGGAGGGGCATGTTAAACCCTAAATAATGTCTCATTACCCCTTAATTGGGGCATATTACATTAGTAATGTTATTTTATTTATGTCTAATTTAGTCCATTAGTTGTAATTATACCTCCTAGTCTCCTATATATACCATGGAGACATTTTCATTTGGAATCATCTTGTAATTGTACATTTATGTGGGAATAAGGAGGTTTCCTCCTTGAAGAAGCTTAGTATCTGAATTTCTCTCTTTTTCAAGGCATTGAGTACTTATTTTGAGGGATTTTTTTACGATGATAATGCCAAAAAATATCTACATGCATGTTGCATGTATAATTTTTTCCAGATTGGAGGCATGAGGGCCCAAAGGATGTTATTGAATCTCTTGATTGACTGTTAGGACCCTAATGACGAAGTGTTTATGTTGGTGGGAAAATCATTGACAATCATTGTGGAAGATATTTGCTTCATTACAGGTTTGTCCAGGAGAGGGGAAGTTCCAAACTTCCAAACTCATGGATAAAGTGGGCAAAGTATCAATGACTACATTAATGAGTATTGTGATGTCGAAACTAAGAAAAGTGGATCTCATGTGCCCATTAAACAAATAACCAATCTGAGCCTCCGAATCATCCTTTATACTATGGTTCAGATCATAGGATCCAACTCTTTACACTTGGAATCTTGGGAACAAATGCAACATGGGGTCAAATGCTTCAGAACCGTGATGTTTGACTGTAGTACAAAAATTCTCAACTACATGAAATCACAACTTACTAATTGCAAGCTCAAGAATACCAAGAATTTTTTCTTCTATAATGTCATTTGAACCTTCTTCTTTGAGCAGGTTCCCATGATGATCTCGAGGGAATATATATGAGGAAATTTACGACAATGGATAGCCATGATTCGATGGATCAAGCTAATTTCTTGACTAGGAAGTGGGAAAATGTCCAACCCATATGATGATGACTTCTTTATCTGGTGGGAGAAATAAAATCCCTTCATCGGGGATTAGTCCTATGTGGGAATCAATTTTCCTAATGATCCCGACGTCATCATCCTTCCTGAGGGAAAGCCACGGTATATAGGTAACTTGTTATTTTAAATATATAATATATATACATGGAAAAGTAAAAAGACCTATCTTTTTGAGAGATCCAACATACTAAAAAGTGACTTAATGTTTATGTATATAGAGCACCTGTGAGGCCGGATAATGTCCCACGACATAACCGACAAGGAAGAGAGTAGGCACGTCCTAGTGATGATACATCTATGACCTTGCACAATGTGGGCATGAAATTTTAGGCTCTCACTCGCAACATGCCTATGGATACTATTGATGACCTCCCCATAGGCATGAAACATCATGTCATGGGGATACCTAGACCATGGGTTAAATTATTCCGACATTTGGCCAACCTCATAGCTTGTTATGATAGAGTTCAGTGGCCTCATGCCTAGATACATTATGTGCTCATAGCATGATTTTTGTACTTATATGGCATTATATGACATTCAAGGGCTAGAGGCCCCACATTTTGTACTTATGGATCTCTTTTTGATATATATATATATATATATATATGTTTTATATACATTTTATGTGTTTCTCTTTCAAATGAAAATATTTACATGTGAATGTGTGATTATTTTATTGGTGATGTAAATGCCAATATAATATATAATTAGTGTAGGCATTAGCTAGTTCATTAGATCTCCTAGGAACATGCTCATAAGTAATAAAATCAAATTAATATTCTATAATATGTACCCTAAGGAAAGGTGATAAAAACATTGGATCACATGCTCGATACAAACCATTCAAATATGAGACCACTAACTATGAATCCGGGAAAACATGAAGGAAATTGATGTCTTGTGACAATGCATCTCGCAAAAGATCAATAATTGCACTATATTCAGTGACATTGTTAGTAGTCACCCCAAGACATGCAGCCCCAATGGATACCAACTAATTGGAAGGTGAATAGATCACCCAAGAAACAGATGCTAAGTGTCAAGTATGCTGATATTATGGTATTTTTGGGAGGTATTAACCTCCACGTGTAACCTTGACAAGAATAGAACATTCTGGGAATGAAGAAGAAACCCTAAAGCATTGGACATAACCCTAGAAGAAAAGTTTACTAAAGGAAACATTTAATATTGATTTTTTTAGCCTCCAGAATGAGAAGTCGGCCGAGACAACTAAGGAGGAGAAGTATAAATACAGGATGCCAGAGCTCATATGACACACATAGCTCCCAACTCCAGAAATTTAGTTGTGCTCAAGTATGGAGAGTAGTTGCAGTTGCAGCTACGACAACTTGTATTTTTGGTTTCAATCTTGGACTCTCTCTTGGTTATGGTTTGGACTTTCTTCTTGGTATGCTAACTCTGGAGAGTGATACACTACCTTGATTGGCTATTAGGCCTATGGTTTTATTTTGGAATTATTCTTTGTCAAGGTTAAGGTGCTCAGTTGTGGCTTAGGCCTATGGTTGGGTGACAATATTTCTATATTGTCTATGGTTAAACAAACACACCTATTATTTCTAACAGTTTATGGGCCCGCACTATCTTCAAAAATTCTAACCACAAGGAGATAGATTGGGAGGATTTTCTCATTTACAGTTGTAGTTGTGGTCAAAGTTTTTGTTGCGGCAACGCAACACTAACCCTCAGGAATAATAAGAAGTTTTTCTCAAGGAAGAAATCAAATAAAGAAAAGGATATGTCAAAGATATAATGCTTCAACTGTTGAAAATATGGTCACTACAAGAACCATTGTCCCGAGTTAAAGAAAGGGAAGGAAACAAACAAAGCAACAGTTGTCAAAGAAAGGGAACCCTCAAAGAAAGTCAAGGAGGATAAAACTGACTTCTTATTCTAAGTCAAGGTAACAATATTCTTCAAATCCCTTGTATATATCATGTTTACATATTTCCTTCACATATCATGTATATCTATTTATTAAAAGAAAATATGTTCAAGGGAAACAATACCTATGGAAGAATAAAAGGATAAGGATTGTTATTACAATGAATACAAGTCAAGCAATACACATGAAAATATGAAGTATGTTAAAAATATTTGGTAAAAATTCATGTGGGAGATATTATATAAGTAACAATTGCCATATAAGATGAAACCAGAATCAAGCCTGAAGAGACCCAAAAGAAGTCAAAACATAGGAAAATAGAAAAAGACATGTGATACCTTGCAGAAGGAAACAAGAATGCAGATGGAAGGATGGACTATCTTAGATGGAGGGAGATGATTATATAATTCCAAAAGAATAGCATGAAGCAAGGATGAGTAGGGAGCTAATCCTAAATAATATGATCCATTGAGTATTATGAACTATCTATCCACGTTCCCATTGAAAGTAGCAGCCATGAAAAAAAAATGTGTTCAGTTGGACTTTAGAAGAAGTATTCTTTGAAAAGAATCCTTAAAGTATCCTTAGTTGTCCATATACATCCATGATCCTATGATGAAAGGAAGAAGTTGGATTCTTCAGGGCATGGAATCTATAGAAGACTCCATGGATCCAAGAGTTAAAGAGAAACATGAGGAAGAACATGAAGATTCCAAGAGAGAAATAAAAAGCCAGGACAACCAATTATTATACTGAAAATCACAAACACTACCAACTTGGTTTGAACTCACTAAGAAACAATCGAGTATAAGAAATGGAAGTTATGATAAATGACTTTGTGAAAAAATCTTATGAATGGAAGCATTGCAATATTTAGAGGTTCTTCTAGAAGGAGGGAGAAGACTATGAGAACAAATTGTTCCAGATATACCTCTTATAGTATCCATGTATTGGAATTTACATGTAAAATATTTTTCTTCCGAATAAAGTATGTGAGAAAGAATCTTATACCATAAAGATACCCATGTGTGTATTTTTAAGAAGACCTTGTATGGATTCAAACAACTTGATGCAGAGTATCTCATATACAACAGAAGCATGCTGAAAACTTTCTATCACATAGATAGTGTATCATAATAGTAACTCAGAAGTCTAGGATGATGGAGTGTTTATCCATGGAAAAATATCATGATGACAGAAGAAGTGCTACTTGGATATGTTTCAGTTTGAGTCTTTCCACAATGTCATTAGCTAGCAGGAAACAAAAGTGTTGAATTCGACCATGATATATTGCAATTATAATATCTATGTGAAGCCTTCAAAGAAAACCAGTGTTCCATGACAGACCAAAGTACATTGATATCAAGCATTACATTCTCCATGATGAAGTTCAGAAAAGAGAAGTGGTTTTCCAATATATCTCCACAGATGAGAAGATAGCAAACATTTTGGTAAAGCCTCTGTCCAAGTTTAAAAAGTTTGTGTACTTAATAAACAAGTCAGGGCTCGTGGAGACGACTTCCTTATTGAAAAAGGAAGATATTAATCCCAGGTTGGGAGGGAACACTGATGTGTTATTGATTTATGGATAGTCATTTTTTTCAGTTCGAAAAATTGTCCAAGATTAGCAGTTCCATTCTAGTTAGGAAATTGGTTTGATATTTTTGACGGATAGGAATTTTCTAGTTCGGAAAATGGTCCATATTGGATAGTCATTTTCATAATGAAAATGGTTTTATAGATTGATGATGTACCATATAAAATGACTCCCCTTGTGTCCAGTGTGGGGAAATGGTCTAGGACATTCATTCTTCTTGGAAGTCACTATGAGTAGTGGTCAAGTAGAATGGTCTGCCTTGTCGGGAAATCATTCTTTCAAAGTTCACAGTTGTGAGCAGTTTCGAAGAATGTTCTATTTTGTAGGTTGGTGCAGGACAGTCATTCCCTAGGCAAGAATCATTCTATGCAGGTTGCACTATGATTAGTTCCAGAGGAATGGCCCAGTTAGGTGAATGTTCTAGGTTCAACAATCAGGGACATGCATTCTCTAGGGAAGACTCATTCTCTCCAGGTTGCACTATGAATAGTCAGAGGAATGGCCCAGTTAGGTGAATGGTCTAGGCTCAGAAATCATGGACAATTATTCTTCTATTCTTGAGAAGAATAGTCTAGATAGCCAATGGCTCATGTTTTAATTTCTAGGGGTAGATGATCTTCCAAATCTCATAGATGTGAGTGGAAGAATGGCTCAGATGACTCAATTTATATCATGATATTGTTTTATGCAAGTTGATATCAGATGATATTATTTCTATGGAGACTGTATGTCTCTGGACAGTATATGTATGCTACTGTGGTGGATGTGTTTCATTGGTTGTGACTATGTGTCCCTGATTAAGTAGTCATGTGCTACTTGGTTTGGTTGTGTACCACTGGATAGTAGTTTTGTACTACTATGGATAGACACAATTGTGTTCTATTAAAGGACATTGTTTTGATTTCCATGTAGACTATCAATAGTGTTGAAAATGATTATCAGCTAGATGGATAGTCAATGTGTTGATGGACAGACATTCTCCACAAGGAAAATGGTCTAGGACATTTATTCTTCTAGGATGTATGTTTGGATTAGAAGAACAATCCTTGTAGCCCATGGCATGGCTTCCAACATCTGTTGGAATAGTTATTCTTCTAGGATATATGTCTGGATTAGAATAATGGTTCTTATATCACTTTGTGGAGTGAGTGACTTATTAAGCAACATGTATGATTACTCAGATGGAGTATGGCTTCGAGAGATGATGGATTTGATGCTATCAGATGATACTAATAGTGATGATGGTGCTCGTGATCTAATCATGAGATAGCCTGTATGGCTATGATGATGCTACTGGTTGAATGGTATGTTTTTTCTCAATACCATTTCTTTTAATACCTCCCTAGCTAGGAGGGAGTGTTGATATTATGGTATCTATGGGAGGTATTAACCTCCACGTGTAACACTGAAAATAATAGAATATTCCAGGAAGCAAAAGGAAACCCGAAAGAATTGGACATAACCCTAGAAGACAAGTCAACTAAAGGAAATATTTAATATTGAGTTTTTTAGCCTCCACAATGAGAAGTCGACCCATACACCTAAGGAGGAGAATTATAAATATAGGAGGCTAGAGCTCATTTGACACACACACCTCGCAACTACAAAAATTTAGTTGTGCGCAAGTCTGGAGAGTAGATGCAGCTGCAACTACTGCAACTTGTATTTTTGGTTTTAGTCTTGGAATATCTCTTGGTTGTGGTTTGGAATTTCTACTTGGTATGCTAACTCTGGAGAGTGATACGCTACCTTGATTGGTTATTAGGCCTAGGTTTTTCTTCCGGAATAATTCTTTTTCAAGGTTAAGGTGCCCGGGAGTGGCTTCGAACTATGGTTGGGTGACAATATTGCTATATTGTCTATGGTTAAATGAGAACACCTATTATTTATAACAAAATATGGTGAATAGCTCCATCCATGAATCCAAAGTAGACTGATGACTCTTCGAGCATCTACCACACAATAGAATCACACCAATCACTAACTAAACAAGGAGGTGAAAAATTATTAACAAAACTATGTACAAAATACACAATTGTTAAAAAGTGTTGATGTTCAATCCCTCGGGCGCAAGCATATTAATTCTTAATATAGAGCCCATTTATGGGCTCTAGTAGCACATGACCTTCATAATCTACGAGCTCATAATATCCTTTCTCCAACACTACTGGCACGATATAGGGGTCGTACCACGTGGGGTTGAATTTTCCTACCCCCAGGGGGTCCTTGTCCTAGTCATAGACCAACACAAGGTCTCCCTCAGAGAATACCCTAGGACGAATGGATTTATCATACTGATACTTGAAACACTTCTTGTGCACCTCGTTTGCTAAAGATGCATCTCAATGTTTCTCGTCAAGATAGTGAAGATGAACTAGGCACTCCTCGAGTTGATTCAAATCAGGAAGGATCTCAACCAAGAATTTAAGTGAAGAGATCTCACGTTCAATCAATAAAACAACTTCCACTCTATGAACAAGTTGGAAAGGTGAAAAACCAATAAAAATTTTGATTGAGGTCCGATAAGCCCATAATGCTAGATTTAGAATCAAGTGCTAGCTCATTCGAGATTAGTTAATTTTTCTTCTTAATATCATCTTTAATGATTTATTTATGGCTTCAACTTGATCGTTGGCCTGAGGATAGTAGGGATATGAATGGTCCTGCATAAAACCCATTTTTGATGTTAGCTCTGAAATCATGTGGTTCTGAAAGTTACTACCATGGTCAGTGACAATCTCCTTCGGAATCCCATACCTAGCTATGACCTAATTAAAAATGAAGAGTGTTGTACTTTCCCCATCATTAGAAAACATTGGCATAGCCTCATCCCACATGGTCAAGTAGTCTACAACCATTATATTGTAACAATTCCCCCTAGATGAAGTTGAGTGGCATGTCATAAAATATACTCCCCACTTGGTGAAAGGGACAACAGTAATAACTGGAAACATGGGAGCAGGAAGGTGCATTTTCTTAATGAATATTTGACAGAGGTGACATTTCTTGATCACCTCAATACAACCCTTGAATATCATGGGCCAAAAGTACCTTGCACGCAAAATATTTTGGGTCGTCTCCAACCCAGATAGGTGACCACAACATGCTCCACTATGGTAGTCATTCAACACAACCTTCACTTCTTCAATTGTCAAACAATGAAGAAGAATTGAATCCACCCCATGTCGATACAATGTGTCAGCGATAATGAGGTATTTTTTGTCCATGTGATGAATATGCCATCGATCGTCTCATGAGAATTTTGGAGGGAATTTAAAAGTCTATAGATATATAATAATATCCCCATACCATGGGTCAGACGAAGATATGAGGAAAATATACTCATTTGTAAATGAGTATGTCATTTCGTTTTCCTCATTATCAACTGGAAACTTCAACATTAACTCGATAAAGACCAAACATTTTTTATATTTTGTGGATGCAAAATCCAAATCAAATTCCTGAAACACAAAAATCCAGTTGTTGTACTTCCTTCCAATAATTCACCTAGTCAAATATATTGGAATGGATTAACAGTGGCGATGATAGTTGTCTTATGTAGTATAATATAGTGTCAAATTCATTGGACAAAATGAAATGATGTCAATACCTTCTTTTCAATGTGTGAATACCGAAGTTCAGGACCCATCAATGCATGGTTGTTCTAGGAAAATTCTCCTGCGGATAGGTGAATATCCTCTTGGATTCTAGACCCCTACTACCAAGATAAACAAATGCTAACATTGGACACTAACATTCCTTTAAATGTAGTTAAACTAGTCAAATGGAAAAGAGGAAGAAAGTATTATGTACCTTTTGTCTGAATCTTTTCCTCACTTAATCTAGGTTGAAATTGATCCTGAAGCTCCTTAATGATATCTGCAATCCAATAGACAACGAAGAAAAAACATACTTCCTACTCTACCAAAATTAGTTTAAACTAAATTTATCAATAAGAGACAAGAATATGTAAAGATACATAAATTAGAAGGAAATAGGCCAAGCATATATTAATGATAACTTTAAAGAGATACTTACAATATGTAGATGAAGTTGCACCAACCCCTCCAAGTCGTCCTCGTCTAGCCCTTGCACGATGCTCTCAAGATCATAGGTTTGATACCTTTCATCTACATTTTTTATTTCTGCATGGAAAATCCCTCATTATATAGGATTTGGAGGCTTAACCACCATGGAGAGGATCACTCGTCAGATCCACAAAAATGGGATCTCCAAGATATTTAGGGAGAAAATATCTCTTAAGGATTTTAGGGAGGAAATATCTCTCAAGAATTTTAAGGAGAAAACATTTCAACCATCCATGAGATCCTCAAACTCCCCTTAAAAATAGGAAACCAAATGTGAGGTGGATTATCACACTAGATTAATTTCCTTTTCATGAATATTAATAATTAATTCACGTGCACATGGTATTTTTACCTTCATATAATATATTTCTCCTCCACATTGACTAGGGATTGTGACATATGTTATTTCATGGTGTCAAGGTGTATGTGACACTTAGAAAGGTGCATATGATATTTTTATGACACTTGCGACACTTAGGGTGAGGTACCTAGGTGTGGAAATTTGTTGTGTAACAATGGCTCAAGTAATAGATGATGTGCTCTTGGATCTCACCATTTTCCTGAAAATGAACCATGCCAATTGAAGACTCAACTACTTCCAGATATAACAAGAATTATCTATTGTAGTCGAGGGGTCTAAGCAAACGAGTGGAAACCAAATATTTATTTAACACATAAATTGAACATTCTTCATCGTTGTCCCAATAAAATGGGACTCCCTTCTTCAAAAGGCACATAATGCCTTTTGTGATGTTTGCATAGTTCGACACGAAAATGCTGAAGAAAATTTGTTTTTCCCTGTAGCCCCTGAAGCTGTCTAGTCATACACGAGGGAGGAAACTAAATTATTGCCTCAACCTTTAAGGGGTCAATAATGATCCCTTTTGTAAAAATGATGAATCCTAGAAAATGACTAGAGGTCACACAAAATATACATTTGTGTGTATTCAATAGGATCTGTTAGCAACAACATTGTTCAAAAACCAAGCGAAGGTGTAAAAGATGTTGGGATCCCTTGCTCGAATGAGTTGTAATATCATCTAAGTATGCCTCCACTATATTCTTCAACTCGTGAAAAGAAAACATCATGGTCCACTGGAATGTAGCACCAACAATTTTTAAGACCAAAATGAATTTTCTTATAAGCTAAAGTTCAGAGGGACATATAAAGGTCATTTATGTTGGTCTTATAGACGAATCGTAATATGGTTATAACTGAAAAAACAATCCATAAATAAAAATATTTCACTCCTGGCACACTCATATAAGATCCAATTGATGAATGTCATCATGAAGTTATCTCTAGGACAAGCCTTATTTAAGTCCTGTAAATCCATGCATACACGAATTGTACCCCACGTTTTGTCAACTGGAAGAGGATTGGAGAGCTATTCCATCAAAGGAACAAGGTAGATGAAACCCACATTAAGAATATTTTCAACTTCTACTTTGATTTCCACTACCTTCCTAGGGTTTACAGGTCTCAACTTTTGTCGAACCGTCTTTGCGTTCTCATAGGTTCAAATTTCATGTTGAACTATCTGAGGATTGATGTTAGGAATTTCCTTGTAAGACCATGAAAACACATCTTGAAACTCTTTAAAACATGTCTTGTAGTGAACGTTATGATATTGTGAGCATTCTTCTTCAATTAAGATGTTTTCGACGACAACAAGATTCCTAGATATGTTGTCTGGGATCGTCTCTGATATATTAGCCATATTTCCTTCAACATAGACACCATGCCTAGCCAAGGGATTGACTACCCCATCAACACTTCTAATGATATCTGACCTAAAATATCCACTCTCTACACGACTGATTTTAGGGAGGAAATACGATCTATTATGCAAATCCTCCCATGGAATTTTACCTTCGACCATTGCCTCGATCATAACTTCATCTGATGGCAAGACAATGTCTAAACAATCTTAGTAGCTTGAAGAGTTATGAGCCCAAACAATCTCGGGAAAAAGATCATCCTCCTCTATGACCAAGGGATTTTGATCTGGGTTTGTCATGGCATGTTAAATGGCTTGATAAGATACTTCAACTGCAGACAAAGGTTTGACCATCCTAGCATGGACTTGATTTTCAACTGAAATGGATGGTTAAGGTAGTGTCCATGGATCATCTGTATATGGCATTCTAAATAAATCAACCCTAGAGGCGAAAGTCTTAGAACTAGGCTTGTGAAATTTGTTGGGAGTGGTATGAACATACAAAATCATCGTGAAAAAAACAAAGCATCCCATAAGAGGAGGATACATTCCACAACTGATACTCTTAGTTTCCATATAAGAGTTCTTGATCCATGGGACAGTGGACCCTAGACTAGTTTTCACATCAGAAAGGTTGGATGCCACCTTATCAATTGTCACAATTCTTCCCACATGAGGAAAACTTATCATATGAAACACTGACGACCTGATATTTTTCATGGTGTAAGACCAAATTATTCCTAACATCAGATTACAATCGAGTGGAGAATCGACTACTTCAACCTTAACGCAAATGGATTTTCCCCCTAGCTTGACTGGACAAGAAAGAATAAGACCGTATGGTCAAAACGATCGTCCATCGAATGTAGTCAAGAGGGTAGGAGAAGGGGTGATCTTAAGAGAACCAATAGATTTCCAACATGACAAGGAAATTACACATGTGTAAGTTCCCTCATCAACAATGGTTCTCTTAACCAAAATATTCTTGAAAATAACACCAATCTAGAAAGATACATAATATGGAAGGTGAGGCTTCACTTCAATAACATTGAAATTCATTATGAGATGACTCGAGGAATCAACAACTCCTAAGGCAGACAATAATGCGGGGCATTGCGAGAGGCAACATTGGAGAATCTCCAAAGCAGACATTGAATAAGGCGTCTCAGCCAAATCCTCAACAATTGAATAATTGGGGGTGGCTCTCGCATTAGGGTTATGCATTATCAATTTATAAACACCCTTGGGTATATGTGGTGTGGTCCTCTAAATATTTCTTATATTTTTTAGTTGACTTCTTGATATCCATCACAGGCGGGCACACTTGAAGTTCCTCCTTGAGGGTTGAAGTTGTTAGAAAAACAGGACCGCAAAGCAATAAAATAAAACAAATGCAGAAACAAAACACAGAAGATACACATTTCCTTCTCTGGTCATCAACAACAATAAGGAATTGGACATCTCTGCTAGTGGGAAAAATTGAGATCCCAACCTTAGAAATTCTTAGTATAAAATTTATCGAGAGATGGTGTGACTTGTATAGCAAGAATTTATCCAAGAAACTACATAAATACCAAGGCTATACCCACCTCTAGTTCAAACATGGTATGGTTCCTTTTGGAATTGGATTCATCACGATTTTCTATATCTTCACAGTTCATAAGGAATTTCACATTTCTTGAGGCATATTCACAAATATAGAGGCATTTTCAGGAATCTCAAGGTACTTAAAATTTTTTTGGGTTATTTCTTCATGCATTGGATCTCTCATGCGATACCACATCTCATATTCTTAAGATCTCACCTTATACATTTATTTAGAGGCATATGTCACATGATTAAATGGGATGTCCAACTTGGAGGATGCATTACTTGGCCATTGGGGATTCTATTTTTCATGTGAGGACGTTCTTGGACTTCCCTTGACTTATGGAGGTGGTGTAAATGATTTAAGGATGATATTACACATTTTATACCTCACCTATAGCCATTGGATCTACTTTTATTTGGGGGGGAGGGGCGTCATCCCTTCCTTTTTATAGAGGCGGTTGAGTTTTTTCCACACTCCACATGTTGAATCCTTATATTATAGATCCACTTTATTGATTTGAGGATGATGTAAAATTTAGAGGTTACTTTTCACATTGTATCATTCTTGTTGAGGGTTGCATTCAATATTTTGAGGGAGGCCTAAGTTCAAGAGTAGTTATGTTTTGACAGAGTTTCCTAAATTATATCATCTCAATACCATTAGATGTTCAATAGCATAAATATTTACAAAATATGGTCATAATAGAAAATTAAGAAAAAATGACATAGTTATGGTTCTTTTAAAATCTACCGCAGGAAAATTTCCAATGGATTTTTACGAGTTATTGGAGGAAGATTCCACATCATTTTCTTAAGTTTTTGGATTATTTGGGGAGTTCATTGTTGATATGTTCCCATGATGAATATCCCATTAGATTTTGAGGCCACATGGACAATGTTTTTCTACATCTATTTAGCCTCATCCACTCTTGAGGGGTTTACTCATGATATATGGGGATGTTTTAACCTTGGAGACCTATATGTCCACCTTGGAGGAGACCTAGGAGGTTTTACTTGTATGGTTTGAGGATATTGTTTGACGATATACCTACTTAAAGGAATTTGGAGGACATATGTTTGAAATTTGACTCACCTTATTCCCTTATTAATGGAGGCATCCCTCTTTCTTAGCGATATTTCACTTGGATTATTGTACATATGGCTTGACCACCTCATATTGATGCATTTTTACTAGATATTTGGAGGAAAATGTGTTTTACTCCTCCATAGGCTAGGATTTTTGGAGCTTCCACTCCTTGGATCTTAATCAATATATATTTCTCGGAGAATATGATTGTACAAAGGTTTCTTTATTTATGGATGATTGTTGCCAATTTTTGAAGATTCTTCATGTTTCTTATTATTTGTTTCATAAGGACTCGT
The DNA here is from genome assembly GCA_009831015.1 of Picea engelmannii. NCBI lineage: Eukaryota > Viridiplantae > Streptophyta > Pinopsida > Pinales > Pinaceae > Picea > Picea engelmannii. Next base: position 551,941 of record ML778560.1, on the reverse strand, counting down.
GGTGAAATGTTCATGTCTTCTACAAGATAACTAGATCAATCCATTGAAGGGTAAAATATACCGTTTGGAAGGAATACATTCTAGGGTAATTACTCTCTTTTTTCCTTTGTTGGTTTGGTAATTATTTGGTGTCTTGTTTTTTCTATACATATGGAAACACTAAAACGACGTATTAATTTTATCAAGTCATAGTTGATCATGTTGGTGAAGATTGTTCCCATTAGGATACGTTCTTTTTGGTCCTTGATCTCCATTGTTAATATTGATTGGATAATGGATTACTCTTCATGTTTGGTTCTAATATCTTACATTAATCCTTGAAAGAAATAAACGAATTAAATGGTATGTTTTTTTCTTGACCTCATAAGACATTTGGTTCACCTTAAATCAAGTATTTTAAAACCCTAAAAACCCAAGAATTCTATTTTACTAATGCTACTCTCACTTCACCTTATGCCTCATTTTTTAACCTTAGTATCTTACTGGGTATACCCCCCTTGAGCTAGATGAGATCCGTCCTAAATTCAAGAGGACAGGTTGCTAAGGTGACGATGTCATCTATCCTAATGGTTTCTCCTTGAGTTGAGCCTTGTGTATTATGGATTTTATCATTAATTAAAATTTGATCAGTAACACATCCTCAAGATGTGAATGCACCCACATAGATGTATGTAATTCCACAAAGGTATATCTTTTGTAGTGACTATAGATTCAAATCAAATTGCAAATTGGCAATTCCTCATCCTCATGGATGACTATAGATTCAAATCAATTTCCAAATCAAATTGGAAATTGGCTAGCCAACAAATAAGTGATGGAGAAAACAGATTCTAAGTGTATATATATTTTTACCTAAAAAATTTGAGACCGAGTATTAATATGAAATATAGACTCAAAGTTCAAATTGATATCTAAAAGAATACTCTTACAAGGGATTGACAACTCAGTGGTTCCATCTAATAGTATTAGGTCCATGTGAACCTATGGAAAGGGTCAATAGATGTAAAATATTGTTTCTTTCCAAACCTAGCATCCTCATCCATGTGTATGGCCTTCATTGGTCTATGATCTAATAACATACAACTATCTCTAGCTAACCAATTTACGATATGTAATATACTGTATATATATTACAATGTCATTAATTACTAATTAAATTATTGATGTAATAATTATGCTTTTAATGTAAAGTCAAATATTTTTAGACAAAAATGCATAACTTTACTCATATTCATGTATTTATACACATTGTTGTACATTGAATAAAGACAACAAATAATAAATTTATTATATATATATATATATATATATATATATATATATATATATAAAGTCTTAAGCTTCCACCATGCATATATATGAGTAGTGGAATGTTTTAATGTATGGAATGTATATAGAATTAAATGGGATACTTGGTTTTATTATTAGCAATGTGGATGCGTATGAAAATCAAACTAAGAGTGCAATGTATATTCTTGCAGAGCAAATTTGGATTACATCCATGGATAGATTATTGCACAATAGGGATCTAATTATTTAAATGGGATTGTTGAATGAGGATATGTGTAAAATGAGACAATTTACTTATTTGTTGTAGAATTTGAATTTCTTTGCATAAGAAAAGGATTGTTCATTTCGTTGACATTACATGCATATGTTTATTCACAACAACCTATAAGTTTATGTTTAATAAATTATGGATGGGAATTAAGACAAAACAAATAAGCCAATAAAGTGCCTTAGTCGTTGGGCAGAGGATAGGTGGGAAGTAGCTCCGGAACGATTATCTGGTCTCCCCTAAGGCTGGGATCACCTCCTAACCCTTGTACGATTATACGGTCTCACCTAACTAAGGCAGGTAGACCTCCTAACCCTTGTACGATTAACCTGTCTCACCTAACCTAAGGCAGGTATACTATATCTATCTATAGCCGGGAGAAACTAACCGGGTGAAACATCTGGAGCTGGGAACAACAAACAGTAGCCGGGAGAAACTGGGGAGAGCATGCAAGTCCAAATAGAAATCAAAGAATCATAATATCAATTATACTTATAAGAAAGTAAGAGAAATGAACAAATTTTAAATTCTATAGAAAAATCCATGTAAGTGAAATGAGTTGACTATAAACCCCTTTATTACGGATCAATATCATTTTCCAATGTACATTATGTCCCAATGTATATATATTTAGGTGGCCAAAACAATATATTATGTTTAAGTTCTTGTTATCTTAACAAATATCCATTAATATCTCAACATATTCCATGTAATACCCATCCATATCTTCCTATCCTCATTGTTATCTCTAAGAGATAAAGTCCCCAACCACCCGTCTTAGGAGCTTCCAACCATATCTTCCTATCCTCATTGTTATCTCATAGTGCAACCAAGAACAATCCAACGTTGGTAGGCATGGCACGTGTCTTGAGATAGTCCACTAGAACCATAATTAAATTTTGGGAGGGATTATTCTAGCAAACTTGAAATGATAATGTAGAATTATTGGAAACGTTTGAATATATTGGAATGGAAAAATAGAAAGGTGTGAAGGTCATTATAATCATGGATACTCACATGTCCTTAACAATATTATTATTGGACAAATCAAGTAAGATTTTTAGGAAGTAAGATTTTTAGGAGGTGGGAGGGATACTGAAATGGGTGGAAATATTAAATATTTGGTTTGCTAATATTAAGTTTACTCACAATCATAGAATAACTAATCAAATTGCAAATTGGCTAGCCAACAAATAAGTGATGGAGAAAATAGATTCTAAGTGTATATATATTTTTACCTAAAAAATTTGAGACCGAGTATTAATATGAAATAAAGACTCAAAGTTCAAATTGATATCTAAAAGAATACTCTTACAAGGGATTGACAACTCAATGGTTCCATCTAAAAGTATTAGGTCCATGTGAACCTATGGAAAGGGTCAATAGATGTAAAATATTGTTTCTTTCCAAACCTTGCTTCAAATGCTCCTATGCAAATGGCATATGGAGAAGACAATTTTACTCTCTCTTCAATAATACTAAAGAAGATATGTAGAATCTGACCAACGAGATGAGTCTAAAACATGAGCATGTATTCAAATTGGTATTCTATGTCTAGGGGGATATGAGAGTAATGAGGCATGCTTGGGTGGATATCAAAAGAATGGGATAGAGGAACCCATCTAAAAGGAGATAAAACATCACTTTGAATAGGTGTGAATTGGAATCATATAAATCACAATGAGTATGGAATATTATTCACTTACCATAGATGGAAATCAAAGGGAAAAGGAGAATTGAGATGATTAATTCTTCGATGTAATGGGAGATTTAAGAAGATCTCTACTAGGTAGGCAATGGCACTATAAATGAATAAAATAAGGATATAGGTGGAATATTTTAGATATCCTAGGGGTTAACTCAACCTATTGTAGCAATTGTTGTTGGGAATTTGGTTGGTTTCGTGTCAAGAGGGGCTCATCGTGAATCCCCTTACTTTGAATCTCCTTGTGTTAGGTACACTAGTGTACACTGATAGGTTCACAGTTCTAAGGATTCCATATACTAATGTAGGGAAAAATTGTTTGGGTTTTCCTACTAAGGTGTCCTTGGGAAAAAAAATTGACCCTATTAGAAGGAAATATCTTATGATATTGTAGTCTACTACTTAAATCTAAAAAGTCATAGTTTTATTACAATATGTTAATTTTCTCTATTTGTGTTGTTATAAGGATAGCTTACTCATATGTATGCTAAAGAAAGAGGTGAAATCTCTCATATTGTGACATGCACACTTTTTGAAGGTTATTACTCATCCTACCATTAAGACCACCTCTTATATTTTCACTATATAAACCACATTTAAATAATGAAAAAAATTAACAAAAAAATTATAACTATTAATATTACTAAAAATAAAAAATGGTTTAATAAAAATATAAATCTATAGTAAAATATATACCTCACCATATATTCAATTGTTCGATTATATGTAATCATATTAGTTATATAATGCACCTAATTAATTATTATTTTTTCAATTATATATTTCCATTTACCTTATTTTGATGATGAATGAAAATCGATTGTAAATGTCAAACACATTCTTTTGATACATCACGCCTTTACATTTGTTGAAGTTGGCACCTACATTGCTTGTCAAATTTATCTACAATTGCCATCTTAGTAATTAGAATATTTATAACCATAAACATCATTTAATACTAATCAAATTCTTTATAGCTATCAATGATTCAAATTAATTATTTGGATATACTATATTAACAATTACATCTTGTTTTCTAAAGGGGTTTGATCCAATGATGGAAAGTGAGGTTTTGTTCATTGTTGGGCAAGGTTTAATTCCCGTGAGGGCCTAACCTGAAGCCATGGGGGCACCTTGAGGTAGAGGTTGAACCTGTGGTTGCACCAAGAGATATTATATTAAATGATATCATGACTCGTGCACACATAAGTGGATCAAAGTCCACCCCCATGTCCTTCAAATTTAAAGTCCCCGAGGTATAAGACAATCGGTGATGGAGTGTGTTGTTCAGGCACTCTGTGATGTTGTTAAAGTCACTGGTTCGAAACGTGCGGGGACAAAAAATCCAACCATGTTAAGGGTTGCTGTGGCTGAGGCTGGGTGCGATCCTCGGGTGATTTTGACGGCTTAGATGCCCTTAAGTCACGATTTCTCAGCCACACGCTAGTCCCTTAAGTCAAGGACAAACTAGCAAACAAAAAGACAATTACATCTTGTTAATCAAATTATTTGTAACCATGAATCTCATGTAAAATTAATCAAATTATTTATGACCATCAATTTCATTAGTGATGAGTTACTTTAAAGTATAAATCAAATTATTTATAACCATGAACTCCATTTAAAACTAATCAAATTATTTATAATGATCAACTTCATTTATATCTAATCTAATTATTTATAATCATCAATTTCATTTACATATAATCTAGTTCTCTTTATGTTTATATAGAGGTGGTAGGTTTTGTTAACTAATGAGACAATAGCTTAAATTTATAAGAAAATGTGCAAAATTAAAAACTTATTAATGAGTTGATTTTCATTAAATTTAGAGGTGATAGACTTTGTTGATAAATAACATCTATTTAACAATTTAATATATATAATTAACCAATTTAATAAATCTATTTTTTTCATTATTTTTATTATTAAATAATAATAAGAAAAAAATTACCAAAATTTTATATTTTATAAATGTAATTTTTTTCTTATTTTTAAAAAAAATTGAAATTGAAATTTTGTTTTTATACAAATTTATTTTATTATTATATATTTTAATGGAAATTATTATCAATATGAGTATTTTAATGATATTATAAATATGAATTAAAAGTTTATAAAAGATTTTATTTTATTTTGAGAATTATAATATTATATACTTAGATAATTATAAAATTATTTATTATATATTTAATGGATTTTAATAAATTTTATTTTAAATTATATATTTATAATTTTTATATATTTTTTTAAAAATTGTTTTAAATTTAATATTAAATTATTATTATTTTTTTTTTTTAAATTAAATTTATTTTAAATTATTTATTTATACTTTTTAAAAATTATTTTAATATTATTTTAAATTTAATATTAAAATTTTCATTTTCATTATTATTATCATTATTTTAAAATAATAATGTGTAAACTTCAAAACAAATATTATTTGGAAGTATGCTAGAAAATAAAATGAGCAAGTGGGTGGAAGAAGGGGATAAGCATGCTAAAGGGCAAGCAGGTTTGAGACTTAAACATTCAATGATCACGGTATAACTCTAAGGCATATCATTGAAAGGAAGCCTTTTGTTGCTTTGTCAATTTAAAAAAAGATGTAAGATTTTGACACAGTCCCTAGAGATAAGCTTTGGCATAGAATGGAGGAACTTGGGGTTCCTATACATCTTAGAGTAACTATCCATAGGTTATATGAGGAGTTTAAAGTCAAAATCAAAATGTTAGCTAGTATCTCTGAAAGATTCAGGAGCGATATAGGGGTCAAGCAAGGGTGCCCATTGTCCCCCACCCTTTTTGGTTTATATATAGACAAACTTGAAGAGTGGTTAAACTCATAGGAGGGTTATGGTGCTCTTTGGGGTGATTTTGTGGTAAGGCTTCTTTTGTATGCAGATGACCTTATTCTGATTGCTAAATCACTCTTGGGTTGCAAGAACGCTTAAATTCCCTTGAGCACTTTTGTAGTACAGTGGGGATGCAAGTCAATACTAGCAAGACAAAAGTGGTGATTTTTTCTAGCAAAAGAAAACATAAGCAACATAAGTTCTACTTTGAAGGCAACACTCTTGAAGAAGTGACAGATCACAAATACCTCGGAATTGACTTCAATAAAAATCTAAGTTGGGAAGGTTGCACAAAGAAAATAACTTAGGGAGGCTGGAAATCGTTTTATGCTTTTCAAAATAGGTGCAGAGAAGCAGAGCTATGGGATTGAAAGACTGTGCAAACTCTCTTTGGGATTTTAATGATCTCGGTGGTTCTATATGGTTGTGAAGTGTGGGCCAACATCACATCTCACTTATAGTGGAAGCAAATTGAGAAGATTAAAAAACTCTTGATCACAAACAAGTTTGAAATTAAAAGTTCAGTCCCTTATGATATCATGCTAAGTGAAATGGGGGTTTCTGCTATTGAAGCAATTGCTATGGTGCTTCTCATAAGATATCTAAAAAAATTTGAGAAAATGGAAGATAGTTGGTGGCCAAAGGTCGTCTTCAATGACATATTGTGCAAAAGAAAGAAGACGTGGATGCGGTAAAATATTAAATGGCTTAATAAATGGGATATCCACTTGAACATGTGCCCTACGAACAGTGAAGAGATAAATGATTTTTTTATTGATAGATTCCACAAGCGAACTTGGGCTAAAGGGCTCGCGAGAAGGAAAGAGTATTATATTGAAGAGTTTAACCCCACATACAATCATCATCAAAAAGCGTACATAGGGGCCAATATATCTTGGAGAGAAAAAATTCTTATTGCCCAATTAAGAACCAATTCCCATCAACTCCGCTTTGAAACTGGGTGCTGGAAAAGACCAAAAGAAGCTTGGGAAGAAAGGGTGTGTGTATTTTGCACCTCCGAAAAAGTGGACACAGAAAAACATTTCACTTTAAAGTGTGAAGCCTTCAAAGACAGTAGGGACAGCTATATAAGTATTTTGACAGCTAGTTCTTGGAATAACTTATTCAGCCAGGGAACAATGGAGAAATTGGGGGAGTTCATCATCAAGTTGAAGAGGAAAAGGGTTGAACTACAAAAATTAGTGTGTGAGCTGGTCTGTCCCATTGGCTATTGTTAGCCTAGTAAACTTTAAAATCATTTCTTCTTATTATTATCATTATAGAAATCTGTGGATATTGTTGCCAAATTGTAGGGGAAATGTCTTTATAAAACTGAATTAAAATAGAAAATAAACCCATTGCCCATGGATAATACAATAACCAAATAAACCCATTGCCCATGGATAATACAATAACCAAAAAGGCTCAACATAATTATGAGGGAGGCTGGAAAACCTTTTCCACAGGAGACAATATTCAGATCTCCACTGTTGCAGCAGATAAAGTTAAACCCACAAAGTTTCGAGGTACGTAGAA